>JAMPIV010006122.1:0-511457 GCA_024509875.1 Oreohelix idahoensis | reverse complement strand
ATAAAAAAAAGGTAAAAGGAAAACCCGTTACCACGCCCATTGAGGCCAATATTGTGTGAATTATGGGTGTTTAGGCTCATATTTTTCTCGGTGGCTTTTTTAGAGCCAACCATAAACATTTTGAACGGGGAATAGCTGATTGTTCTGTGAAGGTACGCAACAGAAAGCGATGGCCAGGTGAAGGACAGCCTATTTTGGAGATAAATCTGCCACTCTGGACCAACGATTGTTTATTGGAGACGGGGCAGCCTTTGACAATTTTGGACCAACCATCTAAGCACGCGATGCTTGGGAGAGGGAACAGGACGACCTGTTAAATACTCGAAACCCAAAAGGGTCTGGCACCCAATCAAGACTGAGGCCCGGTGTTACAGGCACGATTCACACTGTATAAACTGAACGGGCAACATTTAATTAGGATTGTAAGTCATTGAACTTAATGGCCTAAAGCCATCCAGAACAAGAGCAGTAGTGACTTCGTTGAAAGGTCTTAATGGTGTAGACTAGTAAGTTCGTATGCAGTACTGTGACAGACGAACTCAGCCGACCCTGAATGACCCTGAAGTGGGATGATATAGTACGACCTTCGTAGCGACCCCTTGGATAACATCAGTGCCCCCGAATATTGTAACCTTTCGTCAAACGGGATTTTCCTTTTCACCTGGACTCATTAGCTATGCAACCGTTCCACACGTTTGCTGATTAGTATGTGGACAGTTTTATCTACCGTTCATTATGGTTATCGCATTGATTTAAGGAGAGATTAAATCACGCCCATGGACATCTCTTGAGCAATCATATGCAGTATTTTCATTAACTTGCCCAGAGGGGGCGGCGCCAGAATCAAACAGATAGTAGCGACCACGATCAAAGACACAGACTGGGGGATTTCAGGAAAGACTAGCGCCACGATCAAAGACAGTAGTGGTCCCTGAAACGAGCGACGCAAGTTCCTGCAGGTATTTCGCATCTCGGTGTTAAACACAGAACCGATCGCAGCAGCGAGCGGAGATACGAAGACCAGGGGCGGCATCTCTCTTTAGTCTGGCGTTCAGATCCCCAAAAGTGTCATGAGATCTAAAAAGGTGTCAATTTTCTCATGTCCCACTCATCTTGCAATTAAGTTAGATATATACAGACCACGTAGAAATACACTTTATCACTCGTTGGCCAGACCTTTACAGAAGCACTAGCTATATTTGAAATCCTGCTAGATTATCCCCTGGATTTTTATATATATTTGCAGTGAATTCTACTTCTGTGCAAAACGGTAATATATATTGTGTAAAGTGATCAGTGGTCTAGTTCATTCATTCTATTTCACTGGATTTTGTGTTAATTTAAATCTATTAAATTAAACCATCTCAATAGTTCCAGTTGTAAATGTAATGATATATCTGCTATATTATTTCCAAAAAAGATAATAGATGCTTAAATGCTTTAATTAACTTTTAAAGTCGCGAAGGAATTTATAATTAATAAATTTAGTTAAGTCCTATATTTATAGATGTGTGTTTTAACCATTAGAACTCGCGCAGTGTTTATTAAATACATAATTAAATACGCGAATATATATATATATATATATATATATATATATATATATATATATATATATATATATATATATATATATATATATATATATATATATATATACATATATATATATATATATATATATATATATATATATATATATATATATATATATATATATATATATATATATATATAGTCTTAACGGGAAATTCATCGCGCTTTAGAATGTTATTTGATTTTTCGGTATATTACATGTCTTTTTCTTTCATACAGAGTGATCGTAACCTTTGCGATCCCAGCAATAAAGAAATCATCTTAAAAAACTTCCAGACATATTGATGAAACATTTTTAAATTTAGTCTTGTGGCGTTTCGATGCGACCTAGCGATCATACTTACATGAAAGAAAGCCTACCCAAGACTATTTAAGGAACAATCATCATATTAAAATTACAAATCTGTAAGATAAACTGGAAGTTGAACCGTGCCAGTAGCGATACTTTATTTACTGCCCTACTGTGAGAGAGTACATATTTTCCTGAACTGTGACGGCTTAAGTTTTTCCTCACTGGATTAATAAACTTACCGTTCAGTTACTACCATCACGCATTGAAGGAATTTTACCATAGCGGAAGATTAAAGAGACCACTTCATTTCACCCCTGTGTCGAACTGTGTCAGTGCCATCCCATAGACTCCTTTTTGTATAATAAAACACAATAACTCTTATGCTTCAAGTCCGGCGATAAGTGAGAATAGTTGCTATCTGCAAATCTCGCAACATCTGGGGCGGGACACGGAAGTACCAGACCTTTTCATGTATCAAGAGTGTAATTGCTGTTTATATAATTCTATTGGATTGTCTGATGCTGTAATCGGTAAGTGTGTGAATATATGAGTGTGGATCCTCACGCGCGTGTATGAATGACAGGAAATTTAATCTTTTTTTTGTAACCATTTTGTTAACTTGCTTACCTGGTAATATAATTTTCTGTATACCCTGCATTGTTCCTTTAAGTGGGATAGTTGATAATTCGTTAACTCTGTTTAAAACCCTCTCCTTTTCATTTGCTTAGTAAAGGGAAGAACAATTGGGAAGAACAGGATTCTTTCTACCACCCATACCTAATTTTGAAACACCTCTTTCAGAGTAATTAACTTCACTGTTAGGTTAACGTACCTATGTTCCTGATAACTATCTATCTTTGGACTGGGTTTATCTTTGTCTAATAAGCGGGACGGGCTTAGTCGATACCAATCTTCTTCACCCCCTCCCTACCTTGTTATTTGCATTTTTCTGTACTTATGATACATTTTTGCTGTAAACACATGATTATTGTAGTGACTGTTTTTTTTTAACTTTAATAAACAACATAAACGTAATCGTTACTGTGTTGGAATACCCAAAGCCCATAATTTCCCCTATTTGTTTAAGATAGTTTGTATCCACGTCGTCTGTGTGTTTGAAGCACCAAATCGGTGTGAGAGCAGGTGGGTGTCTGGAAACTGGCAAATAATTGTTTGACCAGGAGAGCCTGAAGAGTAGATTGAGAGAAACGATTTGTCGTAAATAAGTCTGTTTTTACTCTCCTCCAGCACTCTGTAAAGCAACTATTTACTCTCTACATTTCTATCACTGAGCTTTTCACCATCATTCTACACTCTAAACCGGACTACTATTTCTAAGACTCTTTCTCTCAGAATAAATTTACGACAAGTACCAGCTAATGCAAGTACAAGACAGCAGTGAACCTGAATGGAGAGTCGGAGCCTGCATCAGTAGTCCAAACGAGCGAAAAGACAGACAACAGCCGAGGCAGTAGACCAACGACTCTCCCTAAAATTGAGTAGCAAACACCATCAATTGAGAAGCGAAACATACAACTTCACATTTTTTAAACCAAGTGGCCTAATGTGCCACTAAATGTGCCCTAATACCATTTTTATTGTGTAACTGTGAAATACCATTCTGAATGTGGGATTCTTTTGAAAATTATATTATATATTTGAATAACTAAATCAACCAGGTCTGCTTTACTTTGTAACTTGTCAGATGTATGGTTGTTGTTTGTAATTATGGTAAGAAGTCTAATAAGATAAACTCTTTATTCTTTTACCTGGGGGCTCGAGCTAAATGTAATTGTAAATCAAATAATTAAATCAATCAGGGGAGGGATAGATGTGTGACTGGAATGCCAATCCTCTCTGTCTCTATGTCGTAGATTTTTTATAGGGAAATTAAGACTTGGGTTGGTCCCTTCTGAATAGGTTAGAATGAGTGATAGCCACAGTGAGATGTGATATTAGAAATAGAGTTCCACGAGTGAGATGGTAGAAATTTATAGAGGCTGTCCCGGAAAATCGAGAATCTCTCTCTCTTTCCGCCTATCTTCTACAACAGATCCAAAGGAGTCAGACAGTCTATAAAAAAAATATATATATATATTAATATATATCTATCCACTCACGTGCCCGCACATACAATTGACGACAGTAAGACACACAGACGTGGGAACACTATAACAATGATTATATAGATATTATGGGAACGAACTGACCACCACACTGAATTAAATCTCTCCACATGTAAGCCTACCTTGCCGTGGTTGGAGAGCTTGAGCCCCCCAATGATCCCGGGAGCTATGCCGGCGGGAGTTTTACTCCTGGCAGGGTCACCCAAGCCGGACAGGTCCTGGGTGAGGGGCCAGACTAAATGGGCTGAGGAGTGGGTGGAACCCTATAGGTGTAGATGCAGAACCCACCGGCGAGTGGTACATGCTCTGGTCTGCACCAATCCACCCCCACTTCATGGGTTAAATGCTTTCTTGCCTCATTCTTCACTGTTTGTCGTCTATCGGGAGTAGTTTGGGACCCCTTACAGTGTAGGCGCAGTGCCCATCGGCGAGTGGACCATGCTCTGGCCAGCATCAACCCAAACTCCAGGCATGGGTTAAAATCCCGGGTAGATGAAGCTCGTAAGCCTTGGAAGGCAGTTCGTCGAGGAGAAGGAAAACTCTGATTTCAAACCACCTGCTGCCTTGCAGGTAGGCTGGGGACAGTCAAGGGCTAAGGAACGCAACCCTACAGAAACGCTTGTTGAAATCGGATGCACTGGGCTACATGCTCAACGAAACAGTGCAACGTACTTCGCCTAATGAAGATGTCACGAATACAATTTAAGCGTTGTGGTGCTCGTCCCGTGGAGTCCCGCCAGGCGGCGAGAGTGCCGGACCCCCCACCTCGAAGGGGTCCAACCAATACTACTGGTGGTCACCTTCCCCTGAATTGTGGAGTCAAGGTACAGAGGGAAAGGGCAAAAGCTATTGACCAAACACCAAGAACACTCAACATTCTGCAGTGGAATGCAGAAGGAGTTCTGAACAAAAAAGTCCCCCTAAAAAACCGCCTTTATGAGGATCAAATAGATGTGGCTTGCATCCAAGAAACGCATCTCAACAGCAACCACAGATTCTCAATAAGAGGATACCAGGCTTTCCGACTCGATCGAGAAGGACACAAAGGAGGTGTGCTATTATGTACCCGAAACTCAATACCAAGTAGCGAGGTATATGTGAACTTCAACGACCAATCGGAAATTGTAGGGGTTGACATTAAAATAAAGGACACGAACATGCGTATCTACAATTTGTATGGCCCACCGAGCAAAGACCTGTCACTTGAAAGTATGGAAATAAAGAGCTCAAACTGCATTGTGGTCGGAGACTTCAACAGCCACTCGGAAAGATGGGGATATCTGGATACAGACAGTAGAGGAGAGGAAGTGGAGGACTGGGAGATAGACACAAATCTTCACCTTATCAACAGGCCAGATGATAAACCCAGTTTCTACTCTAGAAGATGGCACACCACTTCCACTCCAGACCTAGCTTTTGCCACAGGGGACATATTTCACAAAATTGACCGACAGGTACTTGGCCAGCTAGCAGGCAGCGACCACAGACCAATAAAGCTAGTGGTTAATATGGAGTATGTTCCCCATGAAGTGAAACCATTACCCCGATGGAATTACAAAAGAGCTGACTGGGACAGTTTTGCAGTGCTGACTGACAGCCTTTGCGAAACCATCAACACACGAAATAACAGCATGAAAAATATGGTTGAACGCTTTAATAGAGCAATACTTCAAGCAGCTATTGAGACTATTCCGAGAGGGGCAAGAAAAAACTATAAACCATACTGGAATGAAGATCTGCAAAAACTTGAAGATGAGGTAACCGAAGCCAGAGACACAGCAGAAACAGAACAAACAACTGAGGCAAACATCTTGCTCAAAGCAACCACTGCAATGTACAGAAGAACACTAAACCAAACAACAAGAGACTGCTGGAAGCAAACAACAGAAAATCTTAACCTAGATAAAGAAGGGAACAAACTGTGGAAACTAGTTAGAGCTTTGAACAACGAAGAACCTTACAAAAATCACATCACAATCAAACAAGGTGAAAATATGCTCTCGGGAAAAAAAGCTGCAAATGCACTCATGGAACATTATGCTGGTGCAAACCACATTGATGTCCCTATAGACAGAAGAAAGGCCATCATTGATGAACAAAGGAATCATGATAACAAAATGCTTGCACCAGAAGAACACATGATGGCAAAGTTAACAATGCAAGAAATAGAAGAGGCAATGAGGGCGCTAAAGAAAAAGAAGTCACCCGGAAAAGATGGGATAACCAATGAAATGCTAACAGGCCTAGGAACAAAGGCAAAAAAGAAGCTTCTGGCCATCCTAAACTGCAGCTGGAAAAGAGGAATAGTACCACAGGCATGGAAAGATGCCATACTGATTCCAATACCTAAGAAAGACAAAGTTCAGACAGACCAAATGGCTACAGACCTATCAGTCTACTTAGTTGTGTTGGAAAATTGATGGAGCGCATAATAAATACTCGACTTATGTGGCATCTAGAGGAAAAACATCTCTTAGCCCCACAGCAAGCAGGATTCAGAAAACACAGATCCACTGAAGACCAGATCACTTATATAACTCAGAAAATTGAGGATGCTTTCCAAGAAAAAAAGCACACACTGGTGGTTTGGGTGGACCTAGAAAAAGCATTTGACAAAGTGTGGAAAGATGGACTGAAAGTCAAGCTGCAAAGAAGTGAAGTGTGTGGGAGAATGTTCAGATGGATCAGCCACTATCTTGAAAATAGAACGGCCAGAGTCCAACTACAAGGACAGATCAGTAGGAAGATGGTATTTGAGCAGGGTGTTCCCCAAGGGGGAGTCCTGTCACCCACATTGTTCCTCACATATATAAATGACATATCAGAGAATATTCCAAGAAGAACCCACAATGCCTCCTTTGCAGACGACTTAGCCCTGTGGATCTCAGAGGAATATATCTCTACGGCAAGCATTCGGATGCAGCAAGCCCTAACATCACTGGAGGAGTGGGCCAAGGCATGGCTAGTAAAGATAAATGAGGAGAAAACATCATTCACAGTGTTTTCTCTCTCTCTAACAAACCACAGATCTCCAAATTGGTGCTAAATGGGAAAAATCTACATCTGGATGAAAACCCAAACTACCAAGGCATTACCTTTGATCGCCGCTTGACTTGGAAAACCCAGATTGAGAAAAACAGGACAAGAGCAAGGCAGAGAATGGCAATCATGAAAAAACTTGCTGGCACGGTTTGGGGAGCAGACGAGAGAGTACTAAAGAATCTATATACTGGGCGAGTGAGACCAGTCTTAGAATATGGCATTGCAGCATGGTCAACAGCCGCTAAGTCGAACTTTGACAAAATAAACAGAACCCAAAACCAAGCAATGAGAATCATAACTGGGGGCATGAAATCAACACCAATAAAAGAGTTGGAAAAGATTACTCACCTCCAGCCTATGGAGGATAGAAGAGATAGCAGAGCCCAGCAACAAGCCGAGAAATTCAGGAGGCTGATAGATCACCCAATGCACCAGAGGATAAATGGACTTGGAAGGGGAAGACTGAAGCGAAGCAACTTTGTAGAGACAGTCAAAACAAAGATGAGAGCAGACCCCATAAATGCAATATCAACAGCTACGCCAATATGTACTGCACACAAGCTACCAATTTGGAAACAACAGTGCTTCCCTGAAATGATAGAAAATGTTCCTGGTATTGAGAGAAAGAACAGTCAAACTGAAACAGAAAGGAGAGTCCTAACCACAAAATATATAGAGAAACATTACCCAAGCAACACCTGGATCCATGCGTAAACAGATGGATCAGCAACTAATGCAACAGAAGATGGGGGTGGAGGAGTCTTCCTGAGCTTAAGCAATGGCACACAAAAAAAGATAGCAGTCGCAACAGGGAAATTTTCAACTAACTTCAGAGCAGAGGCAGAGGCCATAAAAACTGCATCAGAAATTCTAATGACAGAAAAAAGCTCAGAGAGACCAGTAGTTATCTTCTCAGATGCGCTGTCAGTGATTACAACACTGAAAAGTCAAATAAATGCTGAACTGGATGACTTAAGAGTAACACTTCACAGACTATGTCAGCAGTACAAAAGAGTTGTGATACAGTGGATCCCTTCTCACTGCAACATCCCTGGAAATGAAGAGGCTGACAGATTGGCAAAGGAAGGGGGAAAACTTCCTCAGCTGGACACAAATATAACCTATGAGGAGTCCAAGAGTTTTATCAAGCGCAGATACAGGCACAAGTGGGAAGAAGAGCATCCAGGCCACACAAGAAATGATCCGTATTACCAGCTCAGCAGAAGTGAACAAGTGGTAATCTTCAGACTTCGCACTGGTCATAACAGATTGAGATACCATCTGTTCAACAAATTAAAGATAGGAACTACGGATGAGTGTGACTGTGGCACTGGTAAATGACTGCCGAACACCTGCTTCAAAGGTGCCCAACATATGAGGAACAGAGAAGACGCATATGGCCATCACCAGTACCATACCTGGAGAAAATCTACGGAGATATCAACAGCCTCAGGCTGACCACTGCTTTCTTTGAACTTATTCAAGTTGACGTCTGAGGGTGAACGAAGAAGAATTAAATGTAGGTATAGTTTAATTATCATAGTAAACTTACATCACAACATATAAAATACATCAAAAGCATACACATAGTCATAAAAAATCAAGGAATGCTACAATAGTGATAGACCCGTTTGTATGGTCCTCCTCTGGATATATAGCTCACAATTCCGTTAGAAGAAAGTGATAACCCCAAGGAGTTACAGATGCATATGATTGAGTCTATGGTTTCCCCCTTTTAAGGTATGGACAGACTTGATACTCTGCTTTTCTAAGGGTGAATATTGTTAGCAATAACTTGCATAAAGGAAATTACAACGTGGGTGACTCAAACAAAGAACATCCTTCAGTCTACTTTCACTCGGTTCTTTCATCAGGACCCTGATATACTTACAATCGTGCTGTGGTTCGCCGTCTGGCGCAAACTTTGGGACACTCACACTTTTTATCTGTTACTGTCGTTTAATGAAACAGATTCCAGCTCTGCAGATTTGTTTGTTGGTTTCATCAAAATGGATCTGGGGAGCGTCTGCTTCATGCGATAGTTATTTCAGACTAAAGTTAGTGTCACTTGACTCACGAGGTAAGAATTAGGCTTAAACGAGCACACAATGTCAGAACACGAGGTTTCCCTTAATTAGGAAGATGACCGGTGGACAACTTCTCTCAACAAATAATCTTGGTTCACCACACACTTGTCAACAATGTCGGAAAGTTAATGTTTTTGATTTCTGTAATTTTTCTCGCCACAAGGCAGCATGTACATTAGAGTTAGTGTATAAATATGCACTGGCTCAAAGGCCCAGTATAAGCAGTTATTAGGTAAAACACCGGCAAAGTTTGGGTTACCCCAGTATTCACTGAATAAAGAAAAACCACATGTGAAATATGTTACATATTATGTACTCAATATAACTTACGTTATTAAAATGCAAGCGTACAGCTTGACTTATCATTTAAAACTTCCCGTGCAATAAGTTATATATTCATAAAATCATCAATCCTCATGAATTAGGAATACATACGTATTCCGTCAACACTCGTGAGGCATCTAGCATTTATAAGTTAGTTTAGAAAAATTATTCTCGTCTGATTATTTAACAGTTAAATTAAATTCATTAATAGCCGACTGAGTGTAAGCTAAAAATTATAATTTATTCTGTTTTCCACTGTAACTCATCAGCTAGAGAATATAACAGACTTATAAATTATTCACTCTGCACAAAAGAACTCGGGAAATAAAATAAGCGATCTAACACTTTGAACACTTCGAAAAATACTAGATATAATATATATATATATATAATATTTACCTCAACACAGAACTACTAAGAACTTAAACCACTTCGACCAAACTAAATGCCATCTCTATTAACAGAGATTCTTAGGAATCGAACGAAGGCTTGTTCTAGTCTTGACTGCGAAGTTACTGAGTGAATTAAGTCTTTAACTCTCGTTTAAGATATATGAAACACACACAAAGAATGTGCCATATTTCCAAAACCACGCAATCTCTCGTCTTTCCTAACACTTACGTAACTTAGACGCATGCCGTAAGTGCCACCTGTGCGTCTTCACACCTACGTTAACAAACTGACCGAGAAGCGTGAGTGTCATGGAAAAACCCAGACTATATGTCTCATTCCCGAGCGCTGCGTGAGTGTCATATCACACTTCACTCCGAGAGAAACGTTAGTGTCAGGTGAAAATGCTAGACGGTATGACACCTAACCGGGAACTAGCCTGACGAAACGCCCGTGACATGAGAAAAATACAGACACATGTCTGCTATCTCTGTCTGCCCAGACGAGTATTCACACGTTCTATCGTCCACTGACATCTAATGCAATAGAATGCATTTTTACGCTCTCCCGTCTAGTGTAGAGACTGATACGTTATGTCATAAATGCGTTTACCAGTATGAGAAAGAAAACGGTAAAGTTGATAATGGGGAAGAAAATATCTTTCGCAAACGAATGGATGCGAAAAATACAGGAAAAAGGTAAAGAGTGATAATAAAATAGAGGATACGGGTGAAAGAAAAAGAAGAGGATATAGGCAATTTAATGATCATAAAACCTCTGTGACACTCTACTAAATTTTCAGGTATAAAAAGAGATGACGATTAATATTCTGAATAATCCCTCTTTGCACGCTCTGATAGTGAACTACCGTGATAAGAGAGGAAAAGTGTTCTTGGATGTGTCAGCAGATAATATGCATTCTTAATAGAATAGCCCTTAATTTTTTTACTAAATCTATTGCTTTCACTATTTCACTATGTCTTCTAAAAACCCGACGTCACATCCACCAACAACATGCATAACATCACTTCAGTCACCTTGTGAAAACTATGACGAGTTATATATTATATCGTTACATTTTCAGGTGACATCCTTCAACCTTCTCCCGTGCCATTCTTTCTCTCCCTTTCATGCACCCCTTATCGTACTTTTTTCGCTTCATCTAGCGATATTATCTTGACCTCGCCACCCAACCCGGCGGACTTGACAGTCTGACCTGTTTTTGTAAACACGTTGACTTGTTTGGTTAATCGCCAGCGCTAGACGGATTACGTCACCATTTAGCGACATCCGTATTGTTTAAGCCAGGCGTACTAGTGATAGATAAGCAGATATCTTATTTGCACCGGTTGGAAAACGGCAACAACCAAATTTGTGTCGGAGAATAAGGATAACTAGTGTTTGATTCGTGGACATGACTTACAGAAAATTGCAACAAGACAATGTTGTCTCGGTTTTTTTCAATCTGGAAGGCATATTAAGATAATGTGTTAAGTTAGTAAGCATGACATGTGCCATGTCTAGACATATTTCCATGCCATGGGTGTCTGTCGGAGAATAACAATCTTGATATCGGAGCACGAGGAACGATTTAATCGCTTCCGCCCAGACCACTCTGTTGTAATAAACAAAGATGAGAAGAAAGTACAACATTGGAAGAGATTATCAATAGTAATAACCTAGGGCAGGTCGCCTGATCTAATGCTTTTGAAAATAACATGTAAGGGGCAATACCTTATATTGTCATGCAGTAATGTTCAACAAGAGGATGGGGGAAACCCCTACCCAAATCAGACACCTTACTGGTGATTGGTTTGGTATTGGAATATTAAACTAAACTTACATATGATTAGGTCGTCCCCCAATAGGACCTCACGGAAAGCCTGTGTGTGGAAGGAAAAAAACCAGTTTAAAGTCTAAAGCGTTTTAAGTTTTCGCACTTCATTTTCCTATCTCGTCAAAGGAGATCACAGACAGCCAAAATAAAAAAAAACTCGAAAATAGGATTCCCTATAGGACCAGCCACAGGATTAGGAGTAGCTGCTAAAATTAGTGTAAAACTCCCATAATAATGCTGGAAGCCCAAACCGTCGGAACCTCCTCATGTAAAAATAGTTAGAAGGATTCAGTACGCTCTAACTTCATCTATTTGATGGATAACTGCATCTTAAACTAGTTGAAGTAGATTACGGCCTTTTCTGTACATCAAGTCTGTAAACTCGCCCAATTTTGGAGTTATTTGTAATATGTACATCTTGTTATTTTATATTTGCAGTTAACATGTATAAATTGCTTGTGGATGTACAGTTGTACATGGGGCTGGCAGCTTCGTCATATAAAAGAACTACCACAACAACTACCACTGTAGGAGCTTGTGACTGCTTCGTGCAGGTTTCCTCACAATGAACCAATAGCAGAGGTAGTCCCATGGTCCATAGGGAGGAGGGAGAGGATGTATTTAATTATTATACCAACATTTTAAGAAAGTTGTAAATGTATATTTATGTATGTATAGAATGATACATTTGTCGTCTCCCGCTGTCCTAAAGCAATTTCACCTGACTCGATAGGTCAGATTTACTGCTCAGAGGTATTGGGCACAATTCTGAGGAAGATAGAATGGTGGAGGGAAGAGGAGGTCGCTTGATGTTTATTCAGGAGACCGGATACTTAAAAAAGATGCATTTGTTTCCTCTTAGTTTTTGATACCAGTTGTCAGCGGTCGACGTTTGCCACTTACATCAGATGGGTCTTGAAGACGCATGACTAGGCAACCTGATTAGTTTACCTCAGCCTTGCTGCAAAGGACGTGCTACTGCCAAAACATTCGACTCCTGACCAGAAGAAACAGTCCCAAACGTTACGGCGAACCAGCAGTGAGGTATCTTACGCTCTCAGTTAAGTAGAACACTGGCACAGCAAATGGACATTTTTGTTGTCTTACCCACCTTCATTTAAGACCTTCCGATGAAGACAAATTTAAATGTTTTGTTCTGATATAATCAATTGTATTCATTTTACTCTGTTAAACCAATAATCCATTATTAAACCTGTTAATATGTGACCCAAAGACGCAGCAATAGAGAATGCAGTCAGCGACCCATAGCTTGACTGCTTGCGTCAGGGTCAGTGAACCAGAGCTGACCAAGACCCTAATCCGCTTCCAAATGGGGGTCCTGGAAGCAGGCTGCATCACGGCAGTCTGGCTGAGAGAGTAGGGATCGAAGAGGAAAGGCTAACCCGGTCCCAAAAAATGCCGTTCTGAAGTCGGATGTGTCGGCGGGAAGGTGCAAATATTGTAGCTTCGCTGTAAACGGGCAGAACGCAACCAACGTCTTTTTCATGACGAACGAGGAAGAAGAAGAAGAAGAAATCTGTTAATATGTAAATATAAATCTAGAGTTTATCGCTTATTGTGTGAATTTGCACCCGTATGACTCATTAAAAAAAGAACACACATACATTTAGAGCTATAAAATACATAGTTTGCTGAATCACCTTCAGCTGGGGAATCAGAAAAAATGCGAGTCAAAACCATTCCTCAGAGACGGAACGGAGAGTAATAAGTTTGTAGCAGCTTAGATGGAGTCAGTTATACTTGTTATTATGTAAAAATTCCACTAGAATTCCTGAAATAGTAGCATTTTTCTTCTATTTATATCTCAGCCAAGAGTAATCTTGAGCGAAGGTTGACACTTTTGGAAACTCTCATCCGTGTTCTCAAATGTTTGGTCATTATTGGACCAATAAGTTAGTTGCTCATCCTTTACAGGACGTGGCAATCAACCCCAGCTTTTATTGGCTGTTTGTGATTTTTCTAGGCAATTTTTTTCATTCAGTAGTTTGCCATTGCTTTCTGAACGGTACGGCGCTTATACCATTGTTAAAAATCCACACAAAGCGATCTGCTTCCACACCGCCTGCAGCAGGTTTCGAACCTGGTATATCTGGATTATGAAACTGCGTCCATATCCATTAGGCCACAGACTTCCACTACTTCAGAGTAATGGAAACAACCCCCGACAAGCCCCTAAATATACTTTTAACAGAATGTTTTCATCAACAACATAAGCACCTTCATTTTAGTCACACTATGAACCTCTACATACTTTTGCAACAGAAAGTCCAACAATAACAACCTGAACACCTTCATTTTAGTCACATCATGAACCTCTACAAACATTTTCAACAGAAGATCCAACAATAACAACATGAACACCTTCACTTTAGTCACATCACGAACCCATACATACATTTTCAACAGAAGGTCCAACAACAACAAAATTAACACCTTCATTTTAGTCACATCATAAACCTCTATACACACTTTCAACAGAAGATCCAACAATAACAATACGAAAACTTTCACTTTAGTTGAACCTTTTTCACACTTTAAACAGAAGATCCAACAACAACATGAACACCTTCACTTTAGTCACATCATGAACCTCTATACACATTTTCAACAGAAGGTCCAACAACCAGAACAACATAAACACCTCCACTTTAGTCACATCATTAACCTCTATACACACTTTCAACAGAAGGTCCAACAACAATATCATGAGCACCTTCATTTTAGTCACATCAGGAACGCCTATACACACTGCCAACAGAAGTTCCAACAATAACAACATGAACACCTTTATTTTAGTCACATCATGAACCTATATTATCACTGTCAACAGAAGGTCCAACCACAACAACATGAACACCTTCACTTTAGTCACATCATGAACCTCTATAATCACTGTCAACAGAAGGTCTAACAACAACAACATGAACACCTTCAATTTAGTCACATCATGAACCTCTATAATCACTGTCAACAGAAGGTCCAACAACAACAACATGAACACCTTCACTTTAGTCACATCATGAACCTCTATAATCACTGTCAACAGAAGGTCCAACAACAACAACATGAACACCTTCAATTTAGTCACATCATGAACCTCTATAATCACTGTCAACAGAAGGTCCAACAACAACAACATGAACACCTTCACTTTAGTCACATCATGAACCTCTATAATCCCTGTCAACAGAAGGTCCAACAACAACAACAACAACATGAACACCTTCACTTTAGTCACATCATAAACCTCTATAGGCCTACACTTTCAACAGAAGGTCCAACAATAACAGCATGCAGAATTTCACTCTAGTCACCTCAAGAACCCCTATAAATTTTACACTGTCAACAAAATGTTTCCACCAACCTCCATATTTAACATTTATAAAATTTTGAGGTGCTGGTTCATACAGATCTGCTTCTTCCTCCGGAGCAACTGTTTCTTCGCAAACATCTTCCGCTTCATCAATCGTAAATGCAGAAGGCACACGATGCTGCTGTTCGGTTTCGGAGACCAGATAGTTCTTTTGCGATTCACGCTTTGCTACGCTGCTAATACGCGACACAGATGACGCACGTGTATCATCTGTCATCGTATTCAGTAACTTTCAACCACTAAGAAGGTATTATTGCTATGATTAAAAAAAAAAAGTGAAGTCTCTCAAAACTGTTAATTGAATCAAGCAACTGAACGGTACTAGCAATAGTGCAGTTGTATATGATGATAGCTCGAATAGGTTTATCCAGCGCTGTACATCGAAAAAGGTTATAGCAAATGATTTAAAAACATCTTTCAGTCGATTGTTAAACCGTTTCTTCAGCTAGCGGTGTAATCACTGAAATGAGAGTTCGAGAGTTCCACGCAACTAACTATACACAACAACAATGCATGCGTTCTAACAATGTTTGTGAAATTTGATGACGTCATTTATTAATAAGCTGCATTTAATTGCTTTTGTTACGGTATTGTTATTGTTGAACAGAATCGACATCATTGCACTCCGGGTAAACCCATACGTGCTCAGTCTCCCTGAGTATATGCCGAAGAGTGTGAATGCTAACTGTTCCTGTAGCTCGCTGGTTATAAACACGTCGGATGCATCCTCTCATACGTCCACGTCTGCTAGCCTGACGTTTGATGCTAAAGTCCAACAGTCTTAGCCTTGATGATTAATCTATTGGAGCGTCATTCTCTAACAGGCGATCATTAATTGTTCTCAGTATCTCTCCCTTATCCATAGCCAGTGTCCCCACTGTTGGTGCTCTTGAAGCTAGTCTGTCAGCTCTCCCATTACCACGTACCCCCGCATGACCAGGACAGTAGATCCACACCAGCTCCTGCAGATTCAAAGCGTCTAGGGAGGTTTTCCATTCATGCCGTAGCCAACCATTTTGAACCTTTCGAAGCATGGACTGGGAGTCTGACACAAAGACTGCCTTTGTTACTGAAGTTTGAGTTAGCCACCTAAGGGCTGCAGTTGCCGCCTTTACCTCCATTCTCATGCTAGAAGTTGTTATCTTGTACGCCCAGTTATGTTCGGCGACGATTCTGCCCTCTACCCTAGCAGAGAAGCCCCAACCTGATTTTTTCACCACGGATCACAGACCCATCAGTATACACAATGGCATCATTATTCCCGGCATGATCAAGTATTTTTTATTGATTTATAATTTTATTAGTATTTGCTTTATGAACCAGGAATACCTGTGCATACATTAAATATCAACCCAAACACCTCAAGCGTTCACACACCCCCCGTTTTAGTGTTTTGGGTTTACACAACGACTAGAATGAAGAGACTATCTTTTTAAGACAACGGGGAAAACAGCACAAACAATTTGAAAATTGTATAGTGTACTCCAATTACATTAGTTAGTAGGTATTATGCCGCAGTCAGGTATCGGCAACTGAATATTATCTGAAGGTAGAGACACTACCCGTTTGCCAGTCACTTCGATTACGGAAACAACAGCAAATGGGTTGATTTGCCGTTGCCCTAAAGACGCCACTAGGCGTGATGGGAAACAATGGCAAAGAAAACCTATCTGCTGTTGCCCTAAGACGCCACTAGGCGTAATGGCCACTGACTGCTTTGACGGTCGGTGGCTAAGGACGGAAGAAGAAGAAGAAGAGACACTATATATCCTAATTATAGCCCATCATTATAGCCCATCATTATAGCCCATCATTATAGCCCATCATTATAGCACATCACTATAACCCATCCTATTCTTTCATTGCCTCCAGAGACAGCAGAGTTAAACTACACGGGCTAGGCCAAGTGTAATGTTAGTTTATTTGATAACAATAGCGTTTACCATCACCAGCCTTCTATAGACAATATCTTCGTTTATTTATTTACCATCAGGAGCACACAGTAAATAGCTCATCTGGATACAATGTTATCATTATATCCGTACTTCCAGCGGCAGGTAAAAAAACAAGGTCAAGGTAGTCCCATAGCTGATACTGCCGAAGGGAAGTGTAGTGTTAGAGACTTCACCATACTAGGTCCAACATCGAGAGGTGGGGGTGACCAATTCCCTTCCTCGCTGCCTTTTCCTTTCCTAGTTCAAAGTCAGGTACCCATTTACAGCTGGGTAAACTGGAGCATGTCGGTTAAGTGATTCCAACCCGGCACCTATGCCGTGACAGACCAACCCTCTAACCACTCTGTCAGTCTGAACCTTCCAGCGGCTGGTACACATAAAACACACAGTAAAACTCAAACGTGAAATCTGCTCTTCCTATAAAACATGACAGATCAAATTAGGAGACAGCTTTAAGTATTGTATATAAGTATACACCTTGCAACCTGAAGCCTTTTTGTTGGTTACAGAGATGGAAATGTGAGGAGTCATAAATAGAGGTTTTACATTGATAATAAAGATAAGCTGAGGAGGGAAAGGTTTGGTTTGGTTTTAAGAACCACCATCTTCATGGCACGCGAACAAATCCATCAGTGCTCCGACCTCCTCCCTTAGATCACACAAGGAGGAGCTCAGCACAGTGCACGATCTCCGTAGCACCGATGAGGATCCTAATATGTGTATACAGTAATCACACATTCTATAATATTTTAATATTTTTGTGGTTGGTGAGTTTTCAAATTTTTTAAAAATTTTGCCATGGCAGCGACTGTATGGCCTAGTCTTTACGATTTCCAACTGCCGAGGGATTTTTAACGTGCGCAGCTTGCACACGGGACCTTGTATTTTTTTTCGCCCTAATCCGAGAAGGCTAGGCATCTGATATCACTACCCAGGAGATCATGGGGGAGTATGACATCTGTCGTAGATTTTATCAGATAGGTAATAGATGTTTATAGTCCTGTCTGAGCAGAGGTGATAGTGATGACAATGTGAAAGTAAGGGGTAAGAAATAGTTTTATCACGAGGTGATCGTGTAAGAGAAAAGACAGTCTCTGGATAGAATAATTTATCTAATCCAGCCTATCTGGACGACGATATTTAAATCAGACGCACTTTCTCTCCTTGTACGAAATACAAGTTACACTACACTCAAATGCACACAATTCTGTGACAAATACGCACAAACGTGAAAACAAACTATGAATAACATATAATGGATAGGGTTGACCGACACGATAACTAAAGGTTTAATAAAGTTTATTATCAATAGAAGATCACAACAATAAGCATATACATTTCTAGATCATGGTTTACAGACAAAATTGCAAAAGAAGAAATTAATCAAATAGGTTCTCCCCATCTGGTAAAGGAAAAGAAAAGACGATCCCAACAGAGGTTAATTAACCCAAAGATCAAAAGTTAACAATAGGTTATGAAATAGTCAGTATGGGAAAAGAATAGGTTCCTAATGTAATCTATCCCGTGACTACTCAGATTAGTTAAATAAAAACAAAGAAGAAACCACATAAGTATATGGTGTTAACAAAAGACATAAGTTTCTTTCTCCGTTCATTCAATTCACACCCATTCAGTGGTCACTTTCAGATTTTTGCTTACCCCAGTAGTTGTCGCAGACATTCCAAGGAAATACACTAATAAGTAATAAGACTATTTAGTGTCAAATTTAAGTTTTGCCCAATCCCCAGCCCCAGACTCGCCGTAGTTGCTGACTGCAAATTTCACGGAAGTCGCTAGAGTCTGTGATTTAATTTGTCCTGGATACAATAAGTTATCTATGCCTTCAGTTGGGTGGAGTATGGTTCATGCGTGATGATCGCCGACGTAGGATGAATAAAACATATATAGTTCCTATGTTGTTTAGCCTCAGGTGGCTGAGACGCTAGGTTAAGTTACACAAATGTTGCTGACAATATATTTCGCCACAGCTGGCTGATGAGATTGATATAAGTAAATCTGGTAATAGTTCTGGTCCAGTTAATATTATAGTTTAATGGTTCTATTCTGGTTTCTCTCATGAAAATGAGGAAAATTGGACCACACAGGTCACAGTAAGAAGCTCATCAATATTAAATATCCCTGAATGCTTATTATATTATAAGTTCGTATGATCATAAGTTGATATGGCCATAAAAAAAGCCGCTAGTTCTCAGGTTGATCAGCCGCAATCAGAAAAATGAAACACACCACGAAAATCTAATAATTTTCACTCTGTACGAGAAATCTAAGATATCGAGCTAGTGAATTTCAGATAGATTTCTGAACAATTGATCATGGCTATCGGAGAGACATGGTATATATCCGTAAATTCCGTTCTATCGCTCTTTAATGCGAAAGTCACACCTACTGCCAGACGCGAGCCAATTTGCCGTTCGATTCTTGAATCAAAGGTAATTTTACCACCTCTGCCGCCGACAACCTCTCTGGCTTGACTTTCATCATCTCCGCCTTGCCGAATATCAGCTACGCAATTAATTCCCCTGAAAGTTTTACAATCCCAGGTCCGTCTCAGACTTAACATCGCCCCTGATAAAAGAATCTATTACGCCATGCTCCGCGCTCTCTCTGTTCCACCGTGCTTAATTTCCAAACGGCTCACGTGTTAATTGCACTAGGGAATCCTTCGTTCATGTAGCAAAAAAATAAACTAGATGGGGAGGGGCAAAAGTGGATGATCACTGCTGCACTATTTCCATCTGTGACAACATCATTAGGAACCACTGGTTCTGAAAAATAATTCCATCGATTATGTTGCCTGTGCTGGAAGCGAACTCGGTACCTTTAGAATTAGAGACAGACGCCATATCTCTGAGCCACTCCGAGAGAGAGAGAGAGAGAGAGAGAGAGAGAGAGAGAGAGAGAGAGAGGGCTGAATCAAACCGAGGCACACATCAAGAGAAATTTATTAGATATCACAAAGGATAGATTCAAAGATATACTGAAGCACATTAAAAACGCACCACTATTATATATACTGATGCCGAGAAGCTGGCAAAAAAAAGTGTGGGAATGGATTTTCCCCGTGTTTGCCATGAAGTAGAGAGCGAATGGCTGCTGGAATGGAAAGTGCAAGATTCAACCCATGGGTGTGTGTACAGACTACATGAAAACGATGAAAGTTACACGTGCAACACGATTCTCAACAGCTATGACCCTGAAAATGTGTACGCGTTGTGGCAGTATACTCGGTATAAAA
Source organism: Oreohelix idahoensis (assembly GCA_024509875.1). Taxonomy (NCBI): domain Eukaryota; kingdom Metazoa; phylum Mollusca; class Gastropoda; order Stylommatophora; family Oreohelicidae; genus Oreohelix; species Oreohelix idahoensis. The sequence goes on along the minus strand of JAMPIV010006122.1, from coordinate 491,158 downwards.
AGGCCGTTGAGACAAAACACCCAGTACATGTGCTTGAAATGCCACGACTATCTGAAAACGACCGCCAACGAGCCATTGGTATGTTGGAGACCGGAATGAGCTCGCGGGCCATTGCCAGAAGGATGAATTGCCACCACAGCACTATTGTACGTCTCAATGAACGTTACGGAACCACTGGCAGTGCCCGGGATAGACTTCGGAGTGGCCAACCACGAGTTACTACCCCTGCGCAAGATCGTCATATTGTGCTGAGTCACCTAAGGAATTGACTCTCCCGGCAAGTCAAACAGCAAGAGCAATAGTGGGTAGACATGGGCAAGTCTCTCGAATGACAGTCATACGACGACTCAGAGATACAGGCCTTACTGCAAGACGACCTTATGTTGGGCCAAACTTGATTCACAGACATCGTTAGCAGCGCCTGCAATGGGCAGAGCAACATATCAGATGGACTAGACTGCAGTGGAATGCTGTCCTATTCACAGACGAGAACAGATTCAACATATCCTTTGCAGATGGACGTATGCGGATTTAGCGACGGTGTGAAGAGCGCTTTGCAGATTGCTGTGTCAACCGATTTCGAGGTGGCAGTATTCACATTTGGGGAGGATTCAGTTTTCACCACCGCTTGCCTCTTCACGTCTTCCGTGGAAATGTTAATGCTGTGACATATCGAGATGAGGTTCTGGATGCACTGGTTGCTCCTGCGTTCACAATTTATCCAGACTTGCAGCTTCTCCAGCAGGATAACGCACGTGCATTTTTTTGTATTTTTGGTTTTCTCCCTTGCCTGCACAGAATGCAATGAATTTCATAACAATCAAATGTACAAATTAATGACCAGAATGGATTCATAGGAAAATGAATAAAGATTCCAAATATGTAAACTTGTACACACTTATATTTACATTTCACACTCTGTTCTTGGATTATACAGGTGGTGCGTTTTTAATGTGCTTCAGTATATATCCAGAAAATAGACCCTGTAACATTTACGGATGAAAGATTTTTTTTTTTTTTTTTTAAATACGGCAGACCATTGTAGTTCCCGGGGATCTCTGAGAAGATAAAGAAAGATACGAATTACTGCACACTCAGGCATTGCGTACCAAGCGATGAATATGAGGTCGTGCAAAAGTCTGCCAACCTCGTCATGTACAACAAATTGCTACATAAACAACCGCTGTAAGAGCATGTAAATACTTGGTGGAGGTTTCCAGCAAGGGGGCCAGCTACTGTGGTGGCTCTATGCTCCATATGGAGCGAAAAGAAACATGATTAATGATGTTTACACCGTGATGTTGATAGTTCTTTTTCTTCATTCACTCTTTTATACCTACATTTATTTCTCTCATAAAATTGGTGGTCCGTCTCAAGCTTCTCCCATCGTCATACAGGCTTCTTTTTTTATTTGGGGGTGGGGGCGTCAACGGGGTTGGAGACGGCAATGCTGACAATCTGCTCTTCTCGTGGAGCTGGTATTCATTGAGGACATGTTCTACCCTTTGCGTGTCTTCCCCATACGGACACATGTCTGTCTGCCCGATTAAAGAAAAATTTGTTAACAGGTTTGTTTAAAAAAAAAAGTTTTTGACTCGTTTTGGTGAGGCGCGCCCCGTTTAACCTAGACACATGATCGTTGGTGATATTAGGGCGTACGACCTAAAATGAAACATCTGGTTAACATTAGTTGAACATTGGTATTTATATTTGCAGTGGCCGGCTCCCAAGCCTGAAAATTATCACCTGATCTCTTGGCAAGGAGGACTATGCTTGTAGTATATCTAACGCTGGGAGTTATCTACGTCATTTTTCTTTGAAATTATTATTATTTTTATTATTGGTTTTACTTGTTCATATAATATCCTGTCCTCAGTTAAAATTTTGCGTTCTTCTTCTTTAGTAAGCTTACCTGCTTTCTCATTTCCATATATCTTGCTAAAGGTAGGAATCTAGTGTCCTTTCACTTTGTTAAACTTATAACTGGTGACCATTAGTGCAGGGTTTCTTAACCTTTTTGAGCCATGGATCCCTTTCACTTTCCGATGAAGGCTATGGACCCCTTTATGTGTCCGATGAAGGCTATGGACCCCTTTATGTGTCCGATGAAGGCTATGGACCCCTTTATGTGTCCGATGAAGGCTATGGGCCCCTTTATGTGTCCGATGAAGGCTATGGACCCCTTTATGTGTCCGATGAAGGCTATGGACCCCTTTATGTGTCAGATGAAGACTATGAACCCCTTTATGTGTCCGATGAAGGCCATGGACCCCTTTTAGTGTCAGATGAAGGCTATGGACCCCTTTATGTGTCCGATGAAGGCTTTGGAACCCCCTCTTAGAAAAAAGTTACATAAAAGCATTGAAAAACTTTGCATTAAAAATTTTAGGTTTATGTATACGGACCCCCTAGAATCCATTAAAGGAGTCCGTGGGCCACAGGCTAAGAAACCCCCGCATTGGTGCTTTTGAGAGGCTGTCTAATTTATTGTTTTCAATGGCTTCTAAGGGCGGTTACGACTGACAGGGAATCTGTGAGGAACGCTACCCTGGCTTACCATTTTCCTTGTTTTCCACTATGGTTATTGCAGCATTTATGAGGGGTTCATTGCGTCTTTCTCAGATTTAGAAGCTGGCTGAAAATAGTTGATAGTTCAACACATAAATATAGCATTATTGGTAGCAGCAATATCTGACAGAAATGAGTAGCCATTAGAGTGTACGAGAGATGGATATAAGGAACAAAGAAACGAACACGCAGGCTCTTCCCCCCCCCATATGATGAAATATTCAGAGGGTCAAACCCTCGAATAACAGTATTTTGGCAGACCCAGATTTTCGTCATCCTTCTCGTTTAAATGGGAGTTTTACCTCGTTTTTGCAAGATGCGCCCGTTCAACCGAGACACAAGGTCTGTCGGTTATATTAGGGAGCATATCCAAATATAAAAGACCTTGTGGTCTGGTGTTATTTTCTACATACAGTTTTCGCATACTATACTGTCGCATGAATAAGTGCTGTATAAATATTGCAGCTAATAAATGTGTGTAGCGTTTGGGGAAGCGTACATGTTTGAAAGTAGTTAACGCTACACAACACTGCGACTAGAGTCCTATACAGAAGGCTCGCGCTATAATGCGAGAGGTCACACTCTAAACAATCTTAGAGACACCATATATAAAGAATAACTCTTATAAGGTCTGGCAATCTCAATATATATCTATTCAACAATCTGACAAATATCAGCATACAAATATAACGGGCACAGTGCGAATGCATAAAACCAAAATAACTGGCTAACAATATCTAAACGACATCATCTACATACCCTGCTAAGCTCACAAAATCAACATGGCGCACAACTCGCTACTGGCACTGAACTATAATGGAGATCAACGTACTCAGAGACGCTACGTCAAAAGACTCACTGACTTGCAAAAGAACTCATACTAAACAGTCTGAAATATCTCCAGCATCACGCTGGGCAAAACTTAGCAGGTATAAGTCAGACGGAGAAGATCCTCCATCATGAAACACTTGATCGACGGGGGGACTACTTCTGCTGATCAGATTGCCTCTTGTTGTATCGCTCTGTATAGAGTTTCCTATCATAGTCAAAGTAGAATAAGTGATACGATCTGCAACCAGACGGTTACGTCATGGCCTCGAAATCGAGATCCGCGTGGAAAGGCCCCAGCTGGGATAGTTCAGCTATGTCTGCAGAATGGGAGAATACCGGCAACTACTATATACATGACAAGCCAAGAGTCAGGGATCCAGACCTGCAGGACGACCCAAAGTTTGCTGTAAGGACACAATCAAACAATCTTTGCAGGATCGAGGACTAGACTAGAATGTTCCAAAGGGAAGGCAGCTGATAGGATAGCTTGACGCAATTGTAAAAGAAAGTACATTCTGGCGATCAGTGCTGTCGACCTGTGATGCGTGGAAGGCATCTGACCTGATGTGATATGTTTGTTGCACAGCTTAATATGGACAATGCAATAATAGTTACCTCACAAAATATAAAACACATTTTCTTAAACATTCATAATTCTTTCAATCTGCAGCTTTGTGAGCCGCGGTAGCGCCGTGGTTGGTGTACTGCCTTCCTAGCTCGGTGGTCCATGGTTCGACCCCCAGTTGAGGTGGGATTTTTTAGACCGCACACGGCTCCGGGGTCGACCTAGCCTCATGAATTGGGTACCAGAACAACTCTGGGAGAGTTAAGACGGTCGGCGTGATGCTGACCACTTCACCCCTGGTCTGCCGATGGTCAAGAAAATACGGGCCTAACACCGTATTCCCAATACGCCTCAATAGGCGTGTAACGGGATCCTTTACCTTTACGCAGTTTCAGGCAACATAATTTATTTCTAAATACAACTAAAATCTTCGTCTACTGTAAACATAGCTGTCTCATATAAATGCATGACCTACAATGGAAATTCATAATTGGAACAAACGATGGATACTCATACAAAATACTAGAACAAATGCTCATCGTATTTTGTACACAAATAATAGAAATTTGATATTTTAGAGTGGCATAGATGAAATGAAAGTTGCGAAAAATATATTTCTTTCCCATCATCGTTTTTCTTTCTCATACTGACTAGTAACCTTATTGCATCAGATGTCAGTCGCGCAGATAGCTGTGAAGATACGGTTCTCGCCAGACATACGTCTGCAGTTTCCCCCGGTCAGAGCGCGGCCCGACCAGATTTCTGGGCCTGAGGTGTGAGAAATTCGTTTCGCTGGACATAGAGCATACTTTTGGTCTACCATTTTATTCACCTGTCACTAGCTTAAGGTGTCAAACCCGGCATCTGTACGACGCAGTTGTAGACGGTTGTCTGAGATTTGCAACTGTCACGCGCATTTCTCGGTCACTGGTGGCAGTTACGTCACGCGTTAAGCTGACGTAAATGTTGGGAGTAGGGGAGATAATTTCGCTTGGCGAAATAAGTTTGGGCCCTTTGTCTGATTTTAAGATATTGGCCCGAGTTTGAAACTTTAATTTCATTCTCGCTCCTATATTCGCAGTAGACAGGTTGTTCGAAACAGAATAGCTGTTAGCGAAGTTTCTCAGTTTGTTTCGGCAATTTGTCGAACTTCTAGACTTCCTTAAATATTCAGCATATAATTCTTAAGTTGTGCGACTACCTGTAGTTATGTGTGAGGTAATATATATTATATCTAGTATTTTGTGAAATGATAAAGTGTTAAGTCGCTTATTTCATATTTCACTAGTTAGATTTTGCGCAGAGTGCCAAATTTATATAGTCTGTATTATTTTCTAGTGACGTGTTTCAGTGGATAGCAGAATAAATTATATCTTAGCTTACTAAACAATAATGTAGCTATAATGAAGTTAATTTTACTGCTAAGAAATCAGACGAGGTCATATTTTTCTAAGCTAACTTACAAATGCTAGAAACCTCATGAGATGTTGACGGAACACGCACGTGTTCCTAAATTCATGGGGATTGATGATTTTTTTTTAAGATATAACTAACTTTACGGGAAATTTAAATGATAAGTCAAGCAGTACACTTGCGGTTTAATAATGTAAGTTATAGTGGGTACATATTGTAAAATTATTTGATATGTGTTCTTTCTTTTATATAGTGAAACGGTGGTACCAAACTTTACCAGCGTTCTAGTACGTGAACATTATTTGGGAAGAAACAAATCACTTTCATTACCTGAACTGTAACAGTTAAATGAAGTAAGAGGCCTTCGCGCCAGAATTAATTCTTCCAGAATAACTCTTCAGTACAATTCAGCCCGTTGTGGCAAGCAAAGATCAGAAACATTCCGACAGAGTTTTGACTAGTACTGTGGGGACCAAATATAGTAACTTCCTGAAAGTAGACACCGATCTGACATTCCTTAAATTCTAGAAACCAAAGCTAATGACATTGTGCTCTGCTAACTTTCGTGCCTGGACAATATTTTATGTGACTTTATCAGACATTCGAAAAATTAGAACACCCAAGGAATCGTTCCCTGAGAGTTTAGTACGTCTTTTGGAACTGGGGATTTCTTGGTCAAGGACTGCATTTTCGGGTCTGTGTGAAGGTCCTAGAATTGAGTATGTTCCCAGAGGCAGCGAGCAAAGTTGTGAGTATAACTGCATGGCCATGGCTGAATGAATGAGTGTACGCAGATCAGAGTGTTATTTTACAGTTATAGATTGTCACCCATTTACTGTCTTAATTTTTTTTGTTTAACCCGCAGAATTTGTTACTATTTGCTAGAGTTTCTTTACTTCTTAGGCTAAATCAGATTATTCAACTCTGTGCATACATTTACGAGAAAAGAAGAAAAACTCTTAGCCTAAACCCTACGTATCTATAACTCTTTGGGCCATCATCTGTTCTCTTAACGGGGCTGTGGGCTAAACCTAGAGCTAAGATCATAACGGGGATATCATCCTTGTAGCATTTTTCTTAAATTTTATGACTATTTGTATATGTTTTTTCCTTGATGTATTTTTGGTGTTGTGAGAAGATTTTTTTTTTGATGATAATAATAAAAAAATCTCTCTCTTGAACTAAATCAGTGCGTTGGTCAGCTCGTTCAAATACATATAAATTCATTGTGATAGATTCCCACGTCTGTGTGTTTACCTGTCGTCACGTGTATGTGCGTGCCCGTGAGTAGATAGAGATATATTAATATATATATATATATCTGTGTGTAGACTGTCTGACGCCTTTAAAAGCGGTCGTAGAAGATAGGTGAGAGAGAGAAGATTATCTCGATTCTCAAAGACAGCTTCTTTATCACATTCTATCATCTCACGTGTGGGAAATTCTATTGTGGTTTTTTTTTTTCACCAGCTCTCACTGTGACTATCACTCATTCCAACCTATTCTGAAGGGACCAACCCTAGTCTTAATACTCCTATCTAAAATCTACGACAAATGGGTTCTCGTCCGTAGGATTTTTGAACTTAGAATAGGAAGACGAGTACGACAAATGGTTGCTCGTTTCCGGTCTTTGAACTTAGAATAGGAAGACGAGTACGACAAACGTGGACTCGTCTATCTGGATTTTGTATTTAAGATTCTTTATTCTGTAATAGAGTAAGAGTGTGATGTCTTGTGAGTTTTGTATCTTTTAAAAATAATTTATCCCCTAGACTAACGATCTGTTTTCGGGCGTGCTGACCACACAAACTGATAGTTTTTTTCCACAGCATTTAGAAATAATATACATTTCAGTTACAGGTTGATTGTCGGAATATATGTTAATTACTGATTTTGTAATACTAAACGCTGGTAAAGGAGTGAGTGTATAACATTCACTGGGTTTTGAAGAAGTAGGTGTTTGAGCAAAAGCTAAGGAGTGCGTTTCGGACTATTTGTCCAGATTAATTGCCTCCCTTACCCTAACTGTCTTCAGGGGTGAACTTGATAGTGGACTTTATAATTAAGGGATTATTTTTCTCTTTAATTTTTGCAATAATTATTTTGCTTTTCCACTGTAGCAACTTATTTTTCAGAAGTAATCTTAACTACCATTTAGTTGGCGTAGTCGTGTTTTGCATTAAGTGCTTTATTGCCGATAATAGCAGCGATAGTTAGATTTTAACTTGGAGGAGGTATCCCAGGGTTAAGAATATATCATCTTTTGATTTTTGGTAAATTTTTTCTCGTAAGTGGTAGGAACCAGTGTATCCTTTTTCCTATTTTCTTTCTCGACTAGTCTCAGTCACTGATTTAATATGGCCGAGAGGGCGAAACTGAGGCAGATGTTAAGACAGGAAGCAATGGAAGAGGGACTGGAAGGAGAAGAAGCGAAAGCATTTGTCAGAGACGAACTCGAGAGATATGATGCGGAGAGGAAAGCAGCGGAAGCTAAGGAAAAAGCAGCCGCAGATTTACAGCAGAAGAAGATGGATGAGGAAATGGAAATTCGCAGGATGCAGCATGAGGAAAGAGAGAAGGAGAGACAGCAGGAGAAGGAGAGGGAGGAGAGACAGCTTGAGGAAAAAGAGAAACAGAGACAGCACGAGTTGGCTCTTAAAACTCTAGAATTCCAAAGTCGTGGTGCTGCCTCTACCTCCAGCAATGGAGAGTCTCCTCCTCATTCTTCCTTAACTGACCCTGCTAACACTCAATCTCTTCAACTAAATGCTATGTCTTTCACTCTTGAGTCTTTCCCTTGTCCAAATGAGAAGATTGACACATGGTTAGAAAAATTTGAGAAAATTGCAACTCTGTACGGGTTAGAGAGGTCGCGTTGGAATATGAAACTTTCCCAGGCCCTAAAAGGTTCTGCTTATGATGTTTATTCTAAGCTGGAAAGTAGCCAACAAGACGACTACGATATGTTGAAGAAAGCGTTACTGGAGCGCTTTGAAATGAACGCTCGCAAATTTTTGCAACTGTTTCACAACAGCAGAAAGGAGAATTCTGAATCTTTTCACCAGTTCTCTTCCCGTCTAAAGGGTTATCTGACAAAGTGCCTAGAGCTCTCACAGCTCCCCTCTACCTATGAAGGTCTTGAGGAATTTGTTTTAACAGAACAAATAAAGAACACATTGTCTGCAGATACCCGGAGATTTCTCGCTGAGCAGGGGGCAGAAAAACTTGAAGACATTTTGGAAAAGTCTGAGCGTTACCATAATGCGCTGGCTGAACTACCGGCCACAAAGCGGAAACCGACAGAGGAGCATTTTCGAAAACATAACCTAGAGCAATCTTCTCAGGCTTCTAACCAAAATAACCACAGAGAAACTGGACCTCAAAACCCCCCTCCTGAAAAATCCAAGTTCTACAAGAACAAGTACCCCAACCACCCCAAACAGTCTGATCAACCCGACCGCCCTACATGGCAGCGTAGCCAGAAAGGACAAGGTGGCAAAGGGAGAACCCCTGAGCACGGGACATATGATCAGACCGAGCACACCGAGCCGAAACGCATCGGATGCTTATTGACAGTCTCGCAAGGCGGAATTGTTGACAGTGATTCCCAACCTGTTGGGGATAGACCCTCAACGCGAGGTACTGTTATTTTGAACGGTTCTCAAACTTCTTGGTTATTTGACACGGGGCTTTTTTACGATTGCATTGTTGCCAGAAAGCTGGTTAAACCCGGTCAAGAGACAGGAGAGACCGTCATACTTTGTGGAGTTCGTAAGAGTGATGCACCTACAGCGCTTCCCATCGCATTGGTGGAGATACACTCTGACTTTGTCAGAGGTGTGATCAAAGCGGCTGTTATGGATGATCCCATCTACCCAGTCATACTTGGCGGGAGATACGTGTGTATTGGGAAACCGGAAGAGCCGATTGTGGCAGCAGTAACTACAAGAGGGCAAACCAAGAAGGAACGGGAGCCTGCGCCTAATTTGTTACCCATGGAACTTAAAGAAGCGCAATACAAGGACCCTACCTTGGCACCCTGCTTTAGGAAACTGCCCATTGCTAAGGAACCCAAACAGCACGGGGACATTTTTTCTGAGGATGGCGTACTTTATCGGAGAACGGGCAAGCCTGACCAAGGTTACAGCCAGCTCCTAGTACCGAAACAGTACAGAAGCCAAATCCTAGAAATGGGGCACTCTCTTCCCTTCAGCGGACATATGGGACAGAACGCCACAAACCAACGGATAACCACTCATTATTGGTGGCCAGGAGTAAACACTGATATTATCAGGTACGTCAAATCCTGTGCCCAGTGCCAACGTGTACCACCCAAGCAACGGACACCCCCAGTCCACATGGGTGAAATGCCAATAATGGGAACACCATTCGAACGGGTTGTGATCGACATTTTAGGGCCTTTCGAAAGGACTAAAAGAAGGAACAGGTTCATCCTGACCTTAGTCGATACATGCACTTTATGGACAGAAGCTATCCCGCTAACATGCGCAGATGCCAAGCATGTCGCAGAAGCCCTCGTGCAGATTTTCACTCGGTTGGGATTCCCTCAGCAAGTGTTGACGGATAATGGATCTCCATACCGAAAACCTGTTGATGGATGAGATCGTTAAGATCTTGAGGACCCAGCACATCCACACTAAGCCATATACTCCGGCCGGAAATGGGCTCGTGGAACGTGCTAATGGAAACCTCACCATGATGCTAAGTAAGCTGGCAAAAGTGAAACCTGAAGATTGGGATCTCTGTATTCCTGCAGCATTATTTGGCTACAGAGAATCTCCTCATACTTCCACAGGATTTCCGCCAGCTACACTCTTATTCGGCAGACCCATTAAGGGCCCGCTTGAAGCCTTACTTCAGTCTTTGACAGACGAGAAGGCTGATGAGACAGTTGTCTCAGCCAGTAAATATGTGTCGGTTTTAAAGGAACGGTTGAAACTAGGGTGGGACCTAGCAACGACTAACTTTAAGCGAGCACGCACCAAGCACGCTAACCGATACAGGAAAGTCGCGAAAGAGAGAGAACTGGAAGCAGGAGAGAAAGTTTTGGTGTTGCTCATTACCGAGAACAACCAACTGAAGATCGGATGGCAAGGGCCGTTTACCGTCCTGAAAAAGATTTCTAAGGCTAACTACCAGATCTCTATTGAAGGAAAGGAGAAGGTTTTCCATTTAAATCTCTTAAAGAGATACTTGGAAAAACCAGTGCCAACCTCCGACCATCTCCTGACGATCGCCAAAACTGACGAAGATGACGATAGTGGCAGGGATATTCCACCGCTATCACAGGAAATCTTTCAAAAATGTCAGAAGCGGCGACGCTCTTTCAAGCGCGCATGGGAAACATTCCAGAGAAAGGAAACTTTGGGGAGTAGACTTCATGAGTAGGACTTGCAGAGAGATGGAGGGGGAAGATGAGAAGGAAGAAGACAGACACCCCGAAGCTACGGTTATAGGAAATTTAATTCCATAACGTAGACATGGAGTGCTTCCATATCTTAAGGGGGGACGTCCTGTCACGTGGGTCTTTATATCATTAAATTACCTACATCTTCTTCCTATTCTCTCACCCTAATCCTTTCATTTATTACTTTTCCGTACTTGTTTTTCCTGTATTTTTTCACATCATTCGTTGCGAAAAATATATTTCTTTCCCATCATCGTTTTTCTTTCTCATACTGACTAGTAACCTTATTGCATCAGATGTCAGTCGCGCAGATAGCTGTGAAGATACGGTTCTCGCCAGACATACGTCTGCAGTTTCCCCCGGTCAGAGCGCGGCCCGACCAGATTTCTGGGCCTGAGGTGTGAGAAATTCGTTTCGCTGGACTGTCTTAAAAATTAACAGTGATACAACGTCAAAATATCTCCAATGATACAACGTAGGGATAAAAACCAATGCGTAAGCTGCTGGAATACATGATCGCCCGCGCCGCGGGTCATCAGGTGTTAGACTTGAAGGCAAAACGGAACGAGGATCAAAAGACAAAAATCTGACTGAACGCGTACTTGAACTAGCGAAGTTAATGGACGCAAATTGGTGGGGCAAGGAGGAAAAGTCACGTTTCCCCCCCCCCCCCCCCCCCCCCCCCCCCCCCCCCAAGTTGACATAAAGTAAGGAATTCGACAGAAGGGACCTTGGATATGATACGCCACAGTCATTTATTGGACGCTTTTGCGATACCAAGCCTTTTATTTGAATTCAGCGGCTAAACGCAGATGCTTGAAATATTACAAAATTCAAAAAAGTAACTTTTTCTTAATATTAATGTTAGGAATATAAAAATTAGCTGGCCGGATGGCCCATTCTGAGCAGTGAAATAATATGCTTTTAATTATACAGACGGATAGATAATAATGAAGACATTGACAAAAGACTGTGTTGTTCACAACAGCGAAAGACTGCATTGAATCAAACATCTCACTATTTGCACAAAAATCGCGACCTTGAAGACTCAAGTGTCCAAATCTAGTTAGAATGAAAGAGAAGGGGAATTGGTGGAAGCTGTGGCTAAAAATAACTTTTCAGGCAAAATTGTAGAGGGGATGAATAGGTTGGTTCAAAAAACAAGTACGTTTTTGTGAAAACGCAAGTAGAGACGGACAGACTAACAGATAAAAATCCATACTTGACTGAAGCATGACTGAATATGACTTTAGTGTAGGAAATTTGAATTTAAAAAAACCAAGGCAGTGATTGGCCACAGACAATCATATTATCCGCGCTCAGACGAGCTTTTTTGCCATTCCTCAATAGTTGTCCAGTGATAGACACAGTAAATTTCAAGTGTGGTGATTTCCAAATGAAATAAATTGAAATAAGTTCAGGGACGCCATACTATAGCCAGCAGCTCAGCTGAGTTTTGCTAGCATTTCTGTGTTCTTTATTCATAATCTGAGCTGTGAGTTTCAGTTGTCACCAAGGCGGTGTAAACTAAGTTGGTGATTTTACCAGAGTGGATCCGTGCAGTAACGTTGTGTCAGAGCAGACTATTATTGCCCCCAAGCACGGAGAGGTGGGGCCACCAGATCTCAGCACCAGAGCTACATCTTCAAAGTTGAGTGAGCCTCTGGTCTGCTGGAAATTCACCAACTCCATTTAGTTACTAACAATCCCATAAAATTCCTGCCATTTCTGGACAGGGTGTAGTCAATATATACTGGAGTGATGAGGCCACCCCAACAGCACAACCATTAACTATCCTCCCAATTAGATGGCTAGTATAAACATTAATAAAAACTAAAATAGTCTAGTACTTACATATGTAGACTCTTGCATTTATTATGTAATATTCCATGCATTTCTTTCATAATTTCTAAATCTTTTATAAGTTCTGGTCAAAATAAAACTTGATCCAGAACAAAATAAATGTAAAAAAATTTCTATCAAAAAATTTTACACACTTGAGTTAGTTCAGTGTATTATAACATTTGTTAATATTATTAGACTTAGTAAATATCTGTGTGTGTGTGTCTATAAACTAATCACACCACATTACATATCATTACCCTAGACATTTAACGTAGCCACATTCATTAGAAAAAAAAAAAAAAGATAAGTGTGAGGTCGTAGTGGTAGCGAGAAGGGCCTTCTGACAACTCTCAGTTACATTTTATCTCAGGAGCCTTCACAGCTGACCTCATGCATCACACGTAGTACCATCACCACCATACAATACCATCAAACCCACTACATATATTGGGTGGCTCGATCTCGGGATTTAAATTAATCACATATATTGGGGTCTCTTTGTCCCTGGATAATTAGCCCATTAAGTAATATTAGGATCTCCTGGTGGGAGAAATATTGTAAAATTCCCTTAAAATTAAAAGTGTCCCTGCAAATAAAAGTTGGTGAATCTTCACAGCCAGTAATTAGTTAATTAATTAATTAGAATTAGTTAGACTATAGTAATTAGAAGTTCTTTAGAGGTTAGAGATTTATCTTGTATATTATTATATTGTCTAAAAAGTATGGCGGAGCTGGCAAAATTCCGATCAGCTGCTGTGCTGTCGGCAAAGGAGATGGGAATGGAGGGTCAGATTTTACTTCAACATGTAACGGGAAGATAGAAGGTTGCAAAGGGAGCACGAATTACGACTAAGGGAGCTGGAGCTACAAGGCCCGGCCCCTGAAAATGGTGCCAGCCCTTTTGCCTCAGATGCTACGCCCAGTCTGGGAGCCTCAAACTCAGCTATGGGGTTTCATTTAGACCATTTTGTTGAAAAAGACGATGACATAGAGGGGTACCTAGGACGTTTTGAGTTATTAGCTACTACATATGGGTTAGAGAGAGAGAGGTGGAGTTTAAAGTTATCACAGGGACTGAGAGGTACTTCTTACGAAGTCTTTGCAAAAATGCACAGAGAAGACCAGGAGAATTATGACATGTTAAAGCAGGCTTTGTTATTGAGGTACGAAAAAAATGGGGAATTTTATCGTAAGAAATTTAGAAATGCCAAATTGTTGTCTGGGGAGACATACCACCAATTCTCTGCCAGACTAGAAACCTATTTGGAGAAATGGACTGCTCTGGGGAAGACCCAAGATCTTAAAGAAATGATCATGATTGAGCAATTGAGAGAGTCCATGGCTCCAGACATGAGAAAATTTCTCATGGAACAAGGTGCAGAGAAGTTGGGGGAGGTTTTAAATGTTGCTGAGAGGTATCAGGCAGCCCAGGCAGAGGTAAGTGGTGCTAAAAAGAAGCACATAGATAATTTTAAAGCTCCACAGCAATTTAATAAATTTGATAATAGGGAGCAGGGAAATAAAGGTAGGACAAACTTTGAACGGCCAAGAAATGACTACAGAGACAGAAACTCACAGTTCAATGACCAAAAATTCAATGAAAGAAAACCGTTGAACCAAGGAAAAAGATGGTGTAAATGGTGCAAGAAGGATAACCATAACACCGAATTTTGTAGAAGGAAACCTTCAAACATTGCTGCAATGAAGTCGGGGACGCAAAGATTAAAGGTTAATCCTAATGGACAACAGGAACCTTATCACCCCCCCAGTTTGTGAGGATGTTATTTGTAATGGGGTCACCATAAGGTGCCTTTATGATACAGGTTTGGATTATGATTCAGTTGTGAAGTCTAGCCTAGTGGACCCAAGTCAGTATACCACAGAAACAGTGGAAATACAAGGGGCAACTAAGGACATACCACTCATGACACTTCCCATCGCAAGGATAACGGTGAAAACTCGCTATGTGGAAGGAGAAATCAGAGCAGCAGTGATAGATGAACCAATCTACCCTCTGATATTGGGGTGTAGATACGTCTTCTTGGGGAATCCCGAGAGACCTGTGATCATGGCGACAGTGCAGACCAGGTCACAGAAGAAGGAGGAAGAAGGTGAACCTATAAATGCTCATCCAGAGGAGATGAGGAAGGCGCAGGCTGAGGATAGGACACTCAAGCCATGTTTTAAAAAATTGCCCAAATGCCACACACCTCCGAGCAAGGGAGAATATTTCATGAAGAACAAACTATTATACAGGAAGACAGGAACTAGATCCACTGGTCACGGACAGTTAGTTCTTCCCAAGATATATAGGGCAAACTTAATAAGGAGCTTACATGTTGGAAAAGATGGTGACCATGAGAAAGTCGGTACCATCTGCCAAAAGATTGCTCGAAAATACTATTGGCCCGACGTAAATGTCGATGTTGAAAACTTTGTGGAAGCATGTGGCGTATTTCATGAGGGAACACCCACAAAGAGAAAATATGTGCAGGACCTAGAAACGCCACGGGGCAACTTTAGGCCTGAAAGGAAAACTAATTATACTCGGGTAGACAAAGTGGAATGGGAGCCCCCTTTTCACACCCAGTCTTCACTTGAATGGATTAACATGGCCACTATGCGAAGAGTACAAAGAAGAAATTTTACCCAGGATAAGATGACAATCCCTCGGTCAGACTTATATAAACTGGAAGAACAGACAAGAGAGCGAAGATCTCTCATAAGCAATCTAAAGTGGGGAGACAAACCCCAGAAAAAAATTGGTAGTGGTCGATTTGTGAGTGATGATTCTAGGAAGAAAAGTCCTCATTATGGAGCTTCTAATGGACGGGACCCGATGGGTTCCATGAAGAATAAGTATGATAAATTAAAGATCCAGATGTAACTCTATTAAGGACCTGGACAGATGAGAAGGCGGAAGAGACTGTTACCTCATCTTATCAATACGTGAACGAACTGACCACTCGTCTGAAAGCTGGATGGAAACTGGCAAATGATAATTTGAAACAAGCCAGGAAGAAACATGCAGCATATTTTAATAGGAAGGCAAAGGACCGAGAACTAGCTGTGGGAGAGAAGGTGCTTCTTCTACTACCCGGTAGCCAGAATAAATTACAAATTGGTTGGCAAGGTCCATATATGGTTCTAGAGAAGGTGTCTAGAACAAACTATAAAATTGACAAAAAGGGGAAGGAGAAAGTTTATCATGTAAACTTGTTAAAGAAGTATCTGGACAGACCACTCCAGGAAAGCACCCCCTTATTGACCTTGGCTATTGCAACTCAGATGCAAAAGGAACCACTCACCTCACATGAATACCCATTACATCCTTGTGAAACAGCAGCACAGGTAAAAGTCAGTAAGCACCTGACTAAAAATCAGAGGGAGAGAGTTCAACAGGTTCTGGAGGAACATACAGATGTTTTAACAGATAAACCAGGCCATACAAATTTGCTACAGTATGACATGAAACTGGTAGACTCAAACCCAATCTGTATGAGAGCCTATTCTATTCCGTTCGCGAAGGAGAAGGCATTGAAGGAAGAAATAGATTATTTGTGGAAGGAGGGGATTATTTCGCACAGTGAATCATCTTTTAGTTCTAGTGTCGTTTTGTTGAGAAAACCGTCTGGGGAACACAGACTGTGCATAGATTACAGGAAACTGAATGCTGTCACAGAAGGACAAGTGGATCCATTACCCGACACAAAACAGTTATTTGCCAGACTGAACAAGGCAAAATACTTTTCAAAGGTGGATCTTAGTAAAGGCTATTACCAGATCCCAGTGAAGCCTGAAGTGAGACCTTATTTGGCTTTTAGCACTTCGGATGGACATTATGAATTCAATATGCTACCCTTCGGACTGAAAAATGCTCCGAGTGTGTTTTCAAGGATGATGCGCAAATTGTTGGATCCCCTGAATAACCCATGTATCACGAATTTCATGGATGATATTCTCGTCGCCACAGAGACATTTGAAGAACACATTGAAGCTCTAGAAATGTTATTTAATAGGCTTCGGGAGGCGAACTTAACTGCTAGGCCAACAAAATGTTGTATTGGATGCAAAGAGTTGGAATTCTTGGGGCACACTGTATATCAGGGTAATATGACCCCTGATCCTAAGAACTTGGAAAAACTGCAGAGAGCACCTAGACCACAAACAAAATTAGAGTAATGGCAGGCGTAAGGAGAGATTTTGTCTATGTGTATCACTGGTTTTAGAACTTGCCGTAGGCATGTTTTCAGGTGGGGAGATGTGTCGTAAAAATTAACAGTGATACAACGTCAAAATATCTCCAATGATACAACGTAGGGATAAAAAAACCAATGCGTAAGCTGCTGGAATACATGATCGCCCGCGCCGCGGGTCATCAGGTGTTAGACTTGAAGGCAAAACGGAACGAGGATCAAAAGACAAAAATCTGACTGAACGCGTACTTGAACTAGCGAGGTTAATGGACGCAAATTGGTGGGGCAAGGAGGAAAAGTCACGTCCCCCCCCCCCCAAGTTGACATAAAGTAAGGAATTCGA
Source organism: Oreohelix idahoensis (assembly GCA_024509875.1). Lineage (NCBI taxonomy): Eukaryota > Metazoa > Mollusca > Gastropoda > Stylommatophora > Oreohelicidae > Oreohelix > Oreohelix idahoensis. The sequence continues at coordinate 473,969 of JAMPIV010006122.1, read as the reverse complement.
CAGAAGGGACCTTGGATATGATACGCCACAGTCATTTATTGGACGCTTTTGCGATACCAAGCCTTTTATTTGAATTCAGCGGCTAAACGCAGATGCTTGAAATATTACAAAATTCAAAAAGTAACTTTTTCTTAATATTAATGTTAGGAATATAAAAAATAGCTGGCCGGATGGCCCATTCTGAGCAGTGAAATAATATGCTTTTAATTATACAGACGGATAGATAATAATGAAGACATTGACAAAAGACTGTGTTGTTCACAACAGCGAAAGACTGCATTGAATCAAACATCTCACTATTTGCACAAAAATCGCGACCTTGAAGACTCAAGTGTCCAAATCTAGTTAGAATGAAAGAGAAGGGGAATTGGTGGAAGCTGTGGCTAAAAATAACTTTTCAGGCAAAATTGTAGAGGGGATGAATAGGTTGGTTCAAAAAACAAGTACGTTTTTGTGAAAACGCAAGTAGAGACGGACAGACTAACAGATAAAAATCCATACTTGACTGAAGCATGAAACTCCATTTAGTTACTAACAATCCCATAAAATTCCTGCCATTTCTGGACAAGGTGTAGTCAATATAGACTGGAGTGATGAGGCCACCCCAACAGCACAACCATTAACTATCCTCCCAATTAGATGACTAGTATAAACATTAATAAAACTAAATAGTCTAGTACTTACATATGTACACTCTTGCATTTATTATGTAATATTCCATGCATTTCTTTCATAATTTCTAAATTTTTTATAAGTTCTGGTCAAAATAAAACTTGATCCAGAACAAAATAAATGTAAAAAAATTTCTATCAAAAATTTTACACACTTGAGTTAGTTCAGTGTATTATAACATTTGTTAATATTATTAGACTTAGTAAATATCTGTGTGTGTGTCTATAAACTATCACACCACATTACATATCATTACCCTAGACATTTAACGTAGCCACATTCATTAGAAAACAAAAAAAAGATAAGTGTGAGGTCGTAGTGGTAGCGAGAAGGGCCTTCTGACAACTCTCAGTTACATTTTATCTCAGGAGCCTTCACAGCTGACCTCATGCATCACACGTAGTACCATCACCACCATACAATACCATCAAACCCACTACATGGACATAGAGCAGACTTTTGGTCTACCATTTTGTTCACCTGTCACTAGCTTAAGGTGTCAAACCCGGCATCTGTACGACGCAGTTGTAGACGGTTGTCTGAGATTTGCAACTGTCACGCGCATTTCTCGGTCACTGGTGGCAGTTACGTCACGCGTTAAGCTGACGTAAATGTTGGGAGTAGGGGAGATAATTTCGCTTGGCGAAATAAGTTTGGGCCCTTTGTCTGATTTTAAGATATTGGCCCGAGTTTGAAACTTTAATTTCATTCTCGCTCCTATATTCGCAGTAGACAGGTTGTTCGAAACAGAATAGCTGTTAGCGAAGTTTTTCAGTTTGTTTCGGCAATTTGTCGAACTTCTAGACTTCCTTAAATATTCAGCATATAATTCTTAAGTTGTGCGACTACCTGTAGTTCTGTGTGAGGTAATATATATTATATCTAGTATTTTGTGAAATGATAAAGTGTTAAGTCGCTTATTTCATATTTCACTAGTTAGATTTTGCGCAGAGTGCCAAATTTATATAGTCTGTATTATTTTCTAGTGACGTGTTTCAGTGGATAGCAGAATAAATTATATCTTAGCTTACTAAACAATAATGTAGCTATAATGAAGTTAATTTTACTGCTAAGAAATCAGACGAGATCATATTTTTCTAAGCTAACTTACAAATGCTAGAAACCTCATGAGATGTTGACGGAACACGCACGTGTTCTTAATTCATGGGGATTGATGATTTTTTTTTAAGATATAACTTACTTTACGGGAAATTTAAATGATAAGTCAAGCAGTACACTTGCGGTTTAATAATGTAGCGCCAGAATTAATTCTTCCAGAATAACTCTTCAGTACAATTCAGCCCGTTGTGGCAAGCAAAGATCAGAAAAATTCCGACAGAGTTTTGACTAGTACTGTGGGGACCAAATATAGTAACTTCCTGAAAGTAGACACCGATCTGACATTCCTTAAATTCTAGAAACCAAAGCTAATGACATTGTGCTCTGCTAACTTTCGTGCCTGGACAATATTTTATGTGACTTAATCAGACATTCGAAAAATTAGAACACCCAAGGAATCGTTCCCTGAGAGTTTAGTACGTCTTTTGGAACTGGGGATTTCTTGGTCAAGGACTGCATTTTCGGGTCTGTGTGAAGGTCCTAGAATTGAGTATGTTCCCAGAGGCAGCGAGCAAAGTTGTGAGTATAACTGCATGGCCATGGCTGAATGAATGAGTGTACGCAGATCAGAGTGTTATTTTACAGTTATAGATTGTCACCCATTTACTGTCTTAATTTTTTTTTGTTTAACCTGCAGAATTTGTTACTATTTGCTAGAGTTTCTTTACTTCTTAGGCTAAATCAGATTATTCAACTCTGTGCATACATTTACGAGAAAAGAAGAAAAAACTCTTAGCCTAAACCCTACGTATCTATAACTCTTTGGGCCATCATCTGTTCTCTTAACGGGGCTGTGGGCTAAACCTAGAGCTAAGATCATAACGGGGATATCATCCTTGTAGCATTTTCTTAAATTTTATGACTATTTGTATATGTTTTTCCTTGATGTATTTTTGGTGTTGTGAGAAGATTTTTTTTTTTTTTTGATGATAATAATAAAAAAATCTCTCTCTTGAACTAAATCAGTGCGTTGGTCAGCTCGTTCAAATACATATAAATTCATTGTGATAGATTCCCACGTCTGTGTGTTTACCTGTCGTCACGTGTATGTGCGTGCCCGTGAGTAGATAGAGATATATTAATATATATATATATCTGTGTGTAGACTGTCTGACGCCTTTAAAAGCGGTCGTAGAAGATAGGTGAGAGAGAGAAGATTATCTCGATTCTCAAAGACAGCTTCTTTATCACATTCTATCATCTCACGTGTGGGAAATTCTATTGTGGTTTTTTTTTTTCACCAGCTCTCACTGTGACTATCACTCATTCCAACCTATTCTGAAGGGACCAACCCTAGTCTTAATACTCCTATCTAAAATCTACGACAAGAGTTAAATGCAAATTAATAAAATACTGGACATTTTCCTGTGTCGGCGGCAGCATCTATGTATAGGTTATTGTAGGCCTATAATACAGTGCTTCTTAACCAGGTGTGCGAGACCTACCTTCAGGGGATGCGAAACATGCCATATTTTTTATAACATATAAGGAAGGGAAACCCGAGGCCTGTAAACAGTAAATAAATATTAGACAAACATAAAGGTATGTTTTCAGGCACTCGTAAGAAATAAAGAAGTAGAACACTAGACAACAGAAAAACAACAGACGTGAGTGGCTTACCTCTAATACAGATTTTTTATCAAGCGATTTATCATTAACATTATATAATACACAGAACTCAAATGTATTTGTACAAAACAGAACAACGTGAATTTAATACCGACTCTGAGTCACATTTTGTAAATAACATCTTCCCAAAACACTTACTTACTTACTTAGTCGTTCCCCTTCCACCGTGAGGCGTAGAGGTTTGGAAGAGAGAGCGCCAGACTATTCTATCGGCTGTCTTCCTCCTGGCCTGGTTCCATTCTAGTCCTCGGTCCTTTTCCCAAAACACACTTTATCTTTTTTTCCTATTTTTGGCATATTTTGTGAACTAGCAGACAGTAATGTGCAAAGCTTGTTAAGATGATACAAAGGGGTGCAAGGCCTATTAAGATACTTTACAGGGTGAGATGCTTCTGAAGATGCTGTAAAGGGGTGCATGACCTCTTAAGATGCTTTACAGGGGTGAGAGACTTCTGAAGATGCTGTAAAGGGGTGCAGGACCTCTTAAGATGCTTTACAGGGGTGAGAGGCTTCTGAAGATGCTGTAAAGTGGCGCAGGACCTCTAAAAGGTTAAGTAACACTGGTATAGCATAAGTCACCATACTAGACATATGTAAAAGTGGTGTCGTTGATAACATTACATAGCAGACTTCGTTCTGGAATCCCTATCTGCTTCAAAGATGCCCAACATAGGAGCAACAGAGAAAGCGTGTATGACCGTCACTAGTGACATTCCTGGAAAAACTCTAAGAAGATGCAAACAGCCTCAAGCAGACCACTGTTTTCTTTGAAAATTTTCAAGTATACGTCTGAGTGTACGAAGAAGAAGAAGAAGAAGAAGAAAACGAAGAAGAAGAAAAAAAAAGAATATGAAGAAGAAGAAAGAAACAATTCTTAGAGTAAGAGTAGCAGATGGAGACCGAAAAACACACCGACAATAGAACTGGAGTCTGCCATGGGAGGGAACAAGAAGACACAGACAGACAATGAACAGTTGACACTTGGGGCAAATTTATTGGAGACCCGTGCTCCCCAGGGAGCTGTAGGATAATAAATAAATGAGTAGCGAGAAGTAGTATCAGCCACTGGGGAAAATAACATGTATGAAAGAGGTGGTTCCCTTCTCAGAAGTCTCAGAAGATCTACTTCCAATCTCTTTGACATCTTACAACTGAAGAGTCTCTTGGTCGCTGAAAGATATCACTTCACCCTCAAACCAATTTTTTCTTCCGCCCGAAACTTTTAAACTATTTTTACTCTTTCCCATAACTGTTTCCAGTCTTAACTATGATGTCGCCTTCTTCCCGCCGCATCTCAAATTTAACATTTATCTAATTTTATATCCTCAGTCGAGGCTGAAGCCTGGGCAATGTTTGATTGTTTATTTCGTAGGTTTTCCACTTCCCTAACTTTTCATCGCGCCGCCCCTGCAGCAGGCCTGCTTGCAGGAAATCTGCGTCAAAGAATTCAAATGTTCCCGAAGGTGTGGTTTCTGTAGTCATTTCTTTCACATGTTGAGGTTGCCAGACTCATGCACAACCTCATATCTTTCGAATACCTTATAGTCTCTTAAGACTTGCCGTAGAGGACAGTAGACCTATTTTTTCCTGATCTTTCAGAGACCCAGGGGAGTTAAACGTAATTTGCTACATGTCCTCAATGGAGGCTGATTTATGGGGAACTTTTCCTATGAAGTAAATGTTTTAAACTATTTATTCTTTGAAAGCACACACACGCATATAACTCACGAGAATAAGGGTTTAATTTGTCTCGGTTGTACATGAGAATACAGTTCAGGATGGTGCCAAGTAGGTGTACATTTTCATTTATTTAATCGTTGTTACAAAGTAATGAATACTTACAATATAGAACAATTATATATATACTGTAGATCAGCTGTATACACAACCTCATACGAGTCCGCCTCTTACGAGCTGGCCTATTCTTTCTTAGTCACACATACCTAGATTTTTTCTTCTTCTTCTTTGTCGTACACTATCAGACGTCTACTTGAATATTTTCAAAGAAAACAGTAGACACCTTGAGACTATTTGTTTCTTCATAGAGTTTTCCCAAAAATGGTACTAGTGACGCCATATGTGCTTTCTTTGTTCTATACATATTGGGCATCTGTGAAGCAGATGTTCAGCAGTCATTTTATTAGTGCCAAATTTAAACTCATTAGTAGTTTCTATCTTTAGCTTGTTGAATAGATGGTTGTCCAATTTTGTGGCTCGCGCGGAGTCTGAAAATGATCACGTGTTCTCTTCTGCTGAGCTTGTAATACGTACCATTTTGTGTGTGGCCTGGATGCTTTTCATCCCATTTATTTCTGTATCTGATAAAACTATTTGCCTCCTCAAAAGTTATACTTGTACGAGTATCATATTTTGAAGATCGTGAATGTTTATGAAGCTGTTTTTATGTTTTTGTGAAGGACGTATTCAATGCCATAATACCCGCCGTAAGTACGTCGGTCGGTCAGTCACATATCGGGGAAACAATGCAATTATTGTCTAGCTTTCAACCACAGTTGCACCCCCTTAGCTGTGGTTGAAAGTTAATGTACTCTCTCGAAAATAGAAAAGTGCGCAAATGAAGGTGTGCATGAACAGTTTGATTATGGAAAGAAGCCAACAACACGATTGATAAACAGTACATGAACTGGAGACAAGAAGGTGCGGAAATGCAGATTAAATCAACAGACAATCAAGATACTCTTCTGTCCAGTTTCATTCGGGAAACGGGTTTAACTCATCATTTTCTTAAAAATAACCGTAAAATGTAAGGTTTGATTGTTGTTGTGATACCTTAAACTACATTAAAGTGTATTTTTTCTAAGGCACCTATTTTGAGATTGCCTAATCCTCATATTAGTCGACAACTTACACCTACGGAAACCAAGTATCCCATTCTTGAGAATGAATTGCTTGCAATCATCTGGAGCGTAACTAAACTTCAACGATATTTATTAGGCGCCCATTTCACGATCAAGACTGATCAGCGGGCCCAGGCGTCGACTCTAAGAATAAAAGGAAGTTGAGGATTAGACAAAATTTTAATTTAAAGTATTGCAGACTTATTATGGATCAAAATGATAAAATGGCTGCAGTTAAAAACCTGTCAATTTTGACGGGTTATTGCTAGTTATTACATAATTCACATTAAGCTGGTGCAACAATCATATCATCATTAAATCAAACCAGACCAACCTAACATATCCGCAACAAAGGTTGGCTGCAGTAATCTCCACAGTCTTATGTCTTTTACCTTGACGGTTCGCTACGGGGGTCTTTCCTGTCCAGATCCTCGCGGCGTTGCCTTTCTCTTGCTCGTTTGCCTTCAATTGTCTAAAATGATTTTTAACAAGGTGTTATTTTTCAACTGTCTAAAATGATTTTTAACAAGGTGTTATTTTTCAACTGTCTAAAATGACTTTTAACAAGGTGTTATTTTTCTACTTTCTAAAATGGTTTTTAACAAGGTGTTATTCTTCAACTTTCTAAGATGATTTTTAACAAGGTGTTATTTTTCAACTGTCTAAAATGATTTTTAAGAAGGTGTCCAAAATGTTTTATCTGTAAAAAGGTAATCTCATAGCAGATACTGCCGTAATGGAGTGAAGTGTAAGAGACTTCACCATGCTAGGTGCAGCATCGAGAAGTGGGGTGACCAGTTCAATTCCTCGCTGCCTTTTCCTTCCCTAACCAGTTACAGCTGGTGATTCGAACCCTGCACCTTTGCCGCGAGAGGCCAGCGCTCTAACCACTCTGTCAATCGGACACTCTTTGTCAATCGGACACTCTTTGTCAATCGGACACTCTCTGTCAATCGGACACTCTTTGTCAATCGGACACTCTTTGTCAATCGGACACTCTTTGTCAATCAGACACTCTTTGTCAATCGGACACTCTTTGTCAATCGGACACTCTGTCAATCGGACACTCTGTCAATCGGACACTCTTTGTCAATCGGACACTCTTTCAATCGGATACTCTTTGTCAATCGGACACTCTTTGTCAATCGGACAATCTCTGTCAATCGGACACTCTTTGTCAATCGGACACTCTCTGTCAATCGGACGCTTTATATGTATAATCTTGATTTCATTCATTAATCATGTGTGTTTATATTTGTTTTGCTATGCCTGCTGCATAGAGGTTGCTGTCTGGAGAACATTTCGTATGAAATAAATGTTTTTAAACGACTTATTCTTTGAACCCACACATGTAATTCGTGAGAATAAGGTTTTAATTTATGTTGGTTGTACATGAGAATACAGTTCAGGATGGTGCAAAGTAGGTTTATTTATTTAATCTTTGTTACTGAGTACTGAATACTTACGATACAGAGTAATTACATGCAGTGGCGTCACTAGGGGGAGCGGGGGGTGCGGACCGCACCGGGTGACACAATCAAAAGGGGTGACACCAACCAAAATGACTGTCTATAAAATTTGTGTGCAGTGTTTCAGCAGAAATATATATATATATATATATATATATATATATATATATATATATATATATATATATATATATATATATATATATATATATATATATATATATATATATATATATATATATATATATATACATATTTTTTTTTAATGAACATATCCCTGTAACTAACATATAACCACGAAAACATTTTTCGTAAGCCCAGCTTACATGTACTGTATCAATATACCTACGTTTTTACTTCGAATTCTGTTGTTTTCTTACTGAATTTTCACTTTAACCACATGAAACTATGTAAATGTAAAACATTTAGGCTGTACGTATGATATTGTGCAGATGACATTGCACTACTAGCACATTCACATCAACACATCCAGGAAAAAACGGATAGACTTAATAAGTATAGCCAGCAGGTGGGCTTGAACATCAATCTAAAGAAGACAGAGGTCATGACGCTCAATGGAGCAGCGCTGATCCCATATAAGTAAGGAATCAGCAACTGGAACAGACAGACACCTTCACATACCTAGGATGCATAGTAACACCAGACGGCGGAGCAAGCAAAGACATCAACAACAGAATGAACAAAGCAAGAACAGCCTTTTTTAGTCTAAACAACATCTGGAAGTCCTCTCAGTACAGCACAAGCACAAAATTAAGATTATATCAGAGCTGTGTGCTTTCTGTGCTTCTCTATGGTACGGAATGCTGGAGAGTTACAGAGAAGGAAATGTCGAAATTGTCCTCTTTTTACACAACATGCCTAAGAAAAAATTCTCCGAATCTTTTGGCCGAATACCATCACCAACCAAGATCTGCTTACTCGGAGCAAGCAAGAGGACATGCACACCATCATAGCTGGCAGACGCTGGAGCTGGGTTGGCCATGTCCTCAGAAGAGACCCCGATACCATCACAAGAACAGCTATGCTATGGACCCCTGAAGGAAAACGAAAGAGAGGCCGACCAAAAAAAACTTGGCGGAGGACTGTGGAGGCTGGGATGCAAAGAATGAACCAGAGTTGGGGGCACAGTACGAAGGATGGCCACCGATAGAGCAAAGTGGAATCAATTTGTTGTTGCCCTACAAGACGCCACCAGGCGTGATGGCCACTGACTGCTTTGACGGTCGGCGGCTAAGGATCAAAGAAGAAGAAGAAGTATAATATTGTAATTTAAAGGCGTAATTTTAATTTTGCTAGTTGTTTATGTCCCTACTATTGCCATTACATTCAGTGATATACGGGAATTACGATTTACGAGTAACATTAGTAAAAAAACATTACTAAGGATTCTGTATGGTCTGGTACGGGAGAAGGTCCATGGGGGTGACTTACTTACTTGGTCGTTCCCCTTCTACCGTGAGGTGTTGAGGTTTGGAAGAGAGAGCGCCAGACTATCCTATCGGCTGTCTTCCTCCTGGCCTAGTTCCATTCTAGTCCTCGGTCCTTCAAGAATTAGACCATCCTCCCAGCGGACTCTGGGTCGTCCTGAAGGTCTGGATCCCTGGCTCTTATTTTCTCATGCTCGTCGTGGTAGCCGATCTTCTCACATTCTGCAGACATGGCCAAACCATCTTAGTTGGGACTATTCTACTTGGGTCTGCAGGGGGTGGGATTTTAGGCCTTGACGTATCGTCTGGTTGCGGACCATGTCACTTCTTGTTATTTCAACCACCTTCCTCAAATACCTTATTTCTGAGGTCTGGATCTGGCTTTTGTGGGTTGTAGTCATTGCCCATGACTCGCATCCATACGTCAAGACTAGGACATAGGTGGAGCGGTATACAGCCATCTTCGTTTTCTTACCAACTTCTCTCTTGCTGAGGAATCCTCAATTTATGGCCTGAAAAAGTCTCCCAGCTGCTGCTTTTCGAGTTGCCAACTCTTCTTTGATGCCTCCCTTCCGGTCTATAACAGCTCCGAGGTATTTAAAGTGGTCGACCTGCTCCAGGACCTGTTCTCCCAGCTAAATATGATGTCTTCTTTCCTCCCGTGATATTACCATGGTTTTTGTTTTACAGCTGCTTATGATCATCCCTCTCTTCTCCCCATGAAGGTGACACCATGAGTTACCGCACTGGGTGACACCAACCCTAGTGACGCCACTGATTACATGTATAGACCCGTTGTATACAACTCATATGCTAGTCCGCCTCTTACAAATGTCACGTGGGGGCAGTAGATCTATTCTTTATGTGTCTCTTCAGAGACCCCCACGGGAACTCAACTTATTTTACCATATCTGGAATCATAAACGGTGCTTGCGTAGAATAAAAGGGTTGAAATGGTACGACAAAGTCACCAGTGTGGAACTGATGACAAGAATCAGACAAGTACCAGTGGTGCAAGAGCTAAGAAAAACGCTGGCGATGGATATGACACACACTGAGGAAACATGTTGATAGAATTACAAGGCAGTCCTTGTTCTGGAATCCCCAGAGAAAGAGAGACAGAGGTATATTAAAAAAAAAAAACACACACACGGAGAAGATAACTGGAGACAGGACTGAAAATGATGAGGAAGACGTTTAAAGAACTCCAGCTGATGGCACGTGACAGAAGGACTTGGCACGTGTTTGTTGAAGGCCTATGGTCGGATGTCATGTGACAGAAGGACTTGGCAAGTGTTTGTTGAAGGCCTATGGTCGGATTTCATGTGACAGAAGGACTTGGCAAGTGTTTGTTGAAGGCCTATGGTCGGATGTCATGTGACAGAAGGACTTGGCAAGTGTTTGTTGAAGGCCTATGGTCGGATGTCATGTGACAGAAGGACTTGGCAAGTGTTTGTTGAAGGCCTATGGTCGGATGTCATGTGACAGAAGGACTTGGCAAGTGTTTGTTGAAGGCCTATGGTCGGATGTCATGTGACAGAAGGACTTGGCAAGTATTTGTTGAAGGCCTATGGTCGGATGTCATGTGACAGAAGGACTTGGCAAGTGTTTGTTGAAGGCCTATGGTCGGATGTCATGTGACAGAAGGACTTGGCAAGTGTTTGTTTAAGGCCTATGGTCGGATGTCATGTGACAGAAGGACTTGGCAAGTGTTTGTTGAATGATCTATACTACTTGGAGAGCTAAAGGGTATTAATTGATTGATTTTGTATTAAAAAATTTTTTAAACGACTAATTCTTTAAACATTCACTTGTAATTCGCCAGAATAAGGTTTTAAATGATCTCGGTTGTACATGAGAATACATTTCACGATGGTGCAAATTATGGATACATTTTGATTTATTTAATCGATGTTACAAAGTAACATATATATATATATACGAGGAGTGTTCAAATGAAACCCGCACATGCTGCGCGAAGTGGACATTTGTAGGAGGAGCATAATGACGTCACATCTGACGTAATAAGCACATACGAATGTACAAGTGTGTAAGTGTTCATGCTCCTAGTATTCATTGGTTGTGCTGCAGACCGTTAAAATAATGGCCGGTGTTATACGGAATCCGTCCAAGGTCGATCAGCGAGCGGGGATCCAGTTCCTAACAGCCGAAGGATGTCGACTAGCCGACATTCATCGCCGAATGAAAGCAGTGTATGGTGACAGAAGTGTGTCTAAGACTACAGTGAAAGACTGGGCACGAATGTTTCGAGAAGAACGTCAGTTAACGAAAGATCTTCCGCGGCCAGCTCAGGTGCATATTGTTGCGACAGAAGAAGCCATCGCCATAAGGAAGAACGCATGGGGTGGAGTTTGAACCACCTGCTGCGTTACGAAGAGGAGGGTGATGCATTTCTGTTGCGCATAGTGGCAGGCGATGAGTCGTGGTGCCACCACTTTGAGCCGTGCAGCAAAACAGCGAGCATGCAATGGAAACATCCCGGATCACCAAAACCCAAAAAATTCACGTCACAGATTTCCGCCGGTAAGGTTATGCTGACCGCATTTTTTGACCATGAAGGGCTTCTATTGGTTGACTTTAAAGAGCCTGGCTTGAACATCAATGCCATCCGCTACAAAGACACACTAGACAACCTGCATACAGCCATCAAGAATAAACGACCCGGCATGCTTTCGCGTGGTGTGATTATGTTGCACGACAATGCTCGTCCAAATGTTGCGAACATTGTGCAGGAAGCGTTAACAAGGAAAAGGTGGGAAGTTCTGCCACACCCAGCCTACAGCCCCGATCTGTCACCATGTGACTTTCATTTGTTCGGACCCTTAAAAAAATCTCTAAAGGGAATACGATTCGACTCCGATGCAGACGTCAGGTCCTCGATGACCAAATGGTTCAATAAGCAACCAGTCATTTTTCTCGGACGGCATCCGCCGTCTACCCATGCAGTGGGATGCGTGTCTGAAAGCCTATGGTGACTATTTCTAAAGAACCCCAGTGAGTACTTGCTTCATAACAATTGCTGTATTTAATTCTACTACTGCTGATGTACCTTACATATATTTGTTATAAAGCCACTGGGACGGGTTTCATTTGAACACGCCTCGTATATATATATATATATATATATATATATATATATATATATATATATATATATATATATATATATATATATATATATATATATATATATATATATATATATATATATATATATACACGGCCGGATTAAGCTAGTGCGGGGCCTGTAGCATATGTTAAGAAAGGGGCCCTATATTAAAAAAAAAACACAATAAAACAACACAAACATATTGTTAAACTCTGTTTAGTTGTTAACTCATACTGGCTACTAGTTGTTGAATCACGCTTTATTTGTTAAATGACGTGAATGTCCACCAGTTGATAAATGTAGATGTTGGGACTGGTGTAGTAAAGTGTAACGATTGTCAACTCATTAAACCCAGCACAGTTTTGGTCATACAGGTCATCTTGTCCTGGAACGTGATGAGGCTCCGACAAGAATGTGAGTGTAAACAATGAGTGTGTATGTGAATGTCAGAACGCGAATGGTAGAATGATTCGATAGAGTTGACAGGTTGATAGTACATCACTCATACTCACACTGTTCGAATTCAAGAAGTACTGGAACTACGGTGGTCTTTTTATAACATTTAATGGGACGCACACTTGGACAGTACGTGTATGGTTACAGGAACAAATGTCGACATAGACAGCATAATGTTGATCACAGGAATATCATCTTAAGTTAGCATTCATGCTTGGCAAATATCATAATGGAGCATTCGTAAATAAGCATTCAGAGTTCCATCATGTAAATCATCTGGCTTTACTGACTGGGCACGTCAGACCATAACCAATATATAGGAAGGCTCCTAGACCTAACCTCGTCTAGTGAATATCCCTTCACGTAAAGTTCAATATATATATTTTCCATAAAGATATAGGAATCCCAGACATGGGTTCTCACATGTAGCAGTGATCTCTTGGTTCATCGAGCGATAGTACAGGCATCCCTTTTTCTCACTCGATAAATACAAAGTATATGAATTTCAACATGGCTGTTCTTCTCTCGTGAGTTTCACTCACTATAGGACCCAGACCAAAATTGGTCATTCGTTAAATGTCCTCATTTCTTCATGACTTCTATCATAGAAGTAATTGAATAATATCATATAATCTAGTGCTGATACATAGGAATGTCGTCTTCCTTTGAATAAATATTCTTTTCAAAAGTACCACTGTGCATCTGTTTATCGACAACGATGGCGAAGCCCAAGTTCATAATAAATTGTGGTTTTACCTTTCTATGCGAAATATAACTTTGCCATTCCTTGGCAAAAGAGAATAAACACTGGGGTAAAGTACATACAACATGTCTAAATGACTATCACTTTTCCCCATCCACATATATAGATCACTTTTTCGGCGATAGGCCGCTACCACAAAATTCTACATCCAGACAGGATGACAGCCATGAATCACACCCCTTGCTAGCGATACTTCCGCTGCATAGCCTTTGACCTTTTCTAGCGACAACCAACATAGTTCGACTTAGAAATGTAAAGATATCCATATATAAGACAGACTCGTCCTACTCATACAAACACTACGTATAAATTCAGGCCATAGATATACTGAAGCAAGAACAATCTATTCCTACCCAGCCAAAGAATAAATCGCAGTAGGCCTAGACTCGTCCGCGGAGTCCGATCGAAGATGACGGAACTACTTTCAAGGGAAGTAACTCAAAAATGACTTCTCCTTAAGCACTTAAAAAGGAAATACTTTGATTACCAAATATTTGCGAACATAATAAGTATATAAATGTATTATATTGCAAGATAGTAAAAATTGCCCTTTACAGTCTTACCACACCTCCCGGGAAAAAAAAAAAAAATTTTTTTTTTTTAAAATACATCTAGGAGCACCATACAATAGGCTCAAAACGCAAGAATACTGCGCAGATGCAAATATCAGGAATAACTATAATTCCTAATATGACCGGTGAGAATATATCTCAAAATCTGAGAGAAATTGTTTCTCTACGAATAAATGTTTCCAGGAAGGTGTGATGTACGTATAATACAATTCTGGTAATTATACAATGCATACCAAAAATTCACACTATAATCTTAAATTTATGATTTATGAAGAAACAATCATCAAAGAACAGCGGTGAATAAACATCAATAAACCGCTAAGTAGCGATACCATCATTCTATTATTAAATTACAAATGTGTATCTTAGTAAAGAAACAAAAAATAACTGTTGTAAAGTTATACATATTAAAAAGATCCAATATTTAACAGTTAAGTGGCATCATGTGGGCATCTGGACAGAATGTCCGCCATCACATTTTCTGAACCACGGATAGCTCGTACCGAGAAATGAAAAGGTTGAAGAGCGATTGCGTATCGAGTTGATCTCGAGCTCTTCAAGTTCTTACTTTGGATAGCCGTAAGAGCTTTTTGGTCAGTTTCCACTACGAAATGCGCGCCCAGAAGGAATCTTTGGAGTTTGAGAATTGACCAAACCATTGCCAATAATTCACGGTCTAAAACCGAGTAATTCCTTTCTGCAGCATTAAGTTTTCTGGATATATACATTACAGGATGCAGAGTTCCAGAGTACTCTTGCATTAGTGCCGCTCCAATCCCAGTGGATGAAGCGTCACTACGAAGAACGAAATGTCTTATCTGTTGTAGGTAACACTAAAATAGGTGGTGATGAAAACATAGTTTTGATCTTCTCTAGTGAAGATTGGCATTCATGAGACCAGTGAACCATGTTAGGCGACCCTTTCTTTAATAGTGTAGAGAGAGGTGCCATGATAGAGGACAGATTCGGAATGAAACGTCCATAAAATTGTATGAGACCTAAAAGACTTCGCACTTGCTTTTTAGTCCTAGGGATAGAGATGTTAAGTATCTTAGTGATATTATGGTCTTCTGTCTTCAAGAAACCGTGACCTACTCGATGGCCTAAGAAAGCAATTTCGCTAAAGCCAATACAAGCTTTAGATGGTTTTGCTGTCAGGTTATACTCACGCAGAGTTGATAATAATTCAACTAACCCTGAATAGTGATCTTCCCAAGTATCGCTGAAAAGACAGATGTCGTCTAGATAAGCAATGACATCTGACCGATACGATAGGATTCGACGCATCATGCGTACAAATGTAGCTGGTGCGTTCATAAGGCCGAAAGGCATAAAATTCCATTGGAAAAGGCCTCTGGGAGTAGAGAAAGCGGTAAGAGGTTTGGCGCGTTCGGATAATGGAACTTGCCAATATCCTTTAGACAAATCAAGTTTAGTGAAAAAATGCGATTTAGAAAGACGAGTAAGTAACTCTTCTAGTAAAGGCATAGGTTCAGCATCGAACTTCGTAACTTGATTCAATTTGCGATAGTCAACGCAAAGACGTATGTTATTGTCTTTTTTTCGAACAATAACCATCGGCGAAGAATATGCAGAAGTGGATGGTTCGATTATTTGTAAATCTATCATTTCATCCAACTCCTTTTCAACCTGTGTTTGGAAATGTATAGGGATAGGATAAGGTCTAACCCTAATTGGAGTATGTTCAGTTAGAACAATGTCATGCTCAATGACATGAGTTTGTCCAGGGATGTCAGTGAGGACATCCTGAAATGTTTGTAACATAGACGAAACTTGTCGCCGTTCTCCTAGAGACAAATCAGGAGAAACAGTAACGTCTTTCCATGATTCACTAGAATGAAGTGGGATCATTGGAAGCGGAAGATTAACATCCGAAAAACTTGTTTCCTCATCCTGTATTACAGACAGTGATGAGTAATGACCATGTTTGACATGAGAATCGTCCGTTGCCTGGAAAATAGGCTGTAGATAGTCAGGACGTTCATGGAACTCCGTAAGCATATTGATGTGGAAGGTTTTATGCTTCCCGTTGATATCGACGATGTAGTCAACATCTGAAATTTTCGATATTATATCGTACGGACCTTTCCAACTAATAAGGAGTCTATTTTCACGACAAGGTAGCAAAACAAATGCTTTGTCACCAGGACAAAGTTGTCGTAAAGTTCTCTTCTTATTAGCAAATTGTCTTGCCTTCTGCTTAGCAAATTCAGAAGAGGACGTTGCCAATTTGCATGCTTCGATAATCTTCTGTCTCAGCGCGATGACATACTCGTAAGAAGATTTTGTGTCATCGTCAATATTGTCAGCTGTTATAAGATCATGCAGCAAAGACATTGGGCCGCGCGGTCGCGCGCCAAAGACAAGTTCAAAGGGAGAAAACCCTGTATGTTCATTGGGGACCTCTCTGTACGCGAAGAGGGCCGCGGGTAAAACCCTATCCCAATCTTGAGGATGATCCTCAGTTATCTTCCCTAATAAGTTCTTAAGTGTTCTATTTAGTCGCTCGACCATCCCATTGGACATAGGATGATAGATGCTACTCAAAGATCTCTCTATCTGTAGAGTAGACATTACTTGAGACATGGTATCCGATATCAGTTGGGTGCCATGATCTGATAATATTTCTCCGGGGAATCCCAGCCGAGAAAATATAAGCCAAAGAGCATCTGCAATGTCAGCGGTAGTAATGCTCTTTAGAGGGATAGCCTCTGGCCAACGTGTGCACATGTCTACACACGTTAAGATAAACTGATGTCCTCTAGCAGATTTGATCTTGAATGGACCAATGATGTCTATCGCCATTTTCTGGAATGGACGAATAGGAATATCTGCAGCCTGAATAGGCGCAGCATGACGAGGACCTTTGGATTTGACTTCTTGACATACTTTACAGGATCGACAATAGATCCGTATGTCCTTGTTCACAAAAGGCCAAAAGAAAGCCGCAAGAACTCTTGACTTTGTACGGGAAAAACCCATGTGACCAGCACACTGAGAGTCGTGTGCATGTTGTAAGATCTTAACTCTCAAATTCTTGGGTACAAGAATCTGAGAATGACTTGACTTAGTGGAGTCTTGCACCATACGTACAAGTACGCCATTCTTCATTGTAATCCAAGATTTACAATTTGAATCTTTATTCGGATCACCTTTCGTTACAAGAGTGAAGAATTTCTTAAGAGTCGGATCTTCTTCTTGTTGTTTTATAAACGAGTCACGAGAAATTACCAAGGGATCATCTTGGTTATGCACTTCATTATCTTCAACAGATGAAGTTTCAGGCATATTGAGAGCTTGAGCTCTAGTGACTACCGCATTAGCAGATTGCATATTTTGATTTTCCCAAACGGAAATTTGCTCCGGAGTGCATTCTTTGACTCCGTGAATGCGACCGATGATAAGATCAGCGATCGGATTCGGCAAAAGACATGCGTGTACATCTCCTGTGAAGAAAGGAGTAGCAATCCTAATGATAGCGGTAGAGTATTTCTCTATGGTGCCGCCAAATGTTACGCATTTGACTACTTTGCCTGTAGAATGAGAAGGATCTATGAGTGACTGCCTAACCCCAATAGTTGTGCATCCAGAATCAAAAAGTACTGAGACTGGATTGTCATTTACTAAACCTTTGTGTAAGACAAGAGAACCTCTCCCATCATGCGCGATTGACGCAGGAAGAGCGGGAAGAGGATGCCCACAGCTTAAAGTAGACACTGTGGTTGGCTCAAATAATGTTTTGCATTGGGGGCACTGAGATGCTCTCCCAAAATCAAAAGCGGCACATGCCATATTATTAGAGTCATCATTATCTTTATTTTGTTTATAGGCTTCGTGGGACTCTTGCTGTGCAGAGTTCGCCTGGTAATGAGCTTTATGTTTTTTGAATTGTGCTCTACCTCTGTTATTATTGCCTCTGTACTTATCATTGTTTCCACTATTATAACCTCTACTCGGGTTTGAATCATAGCTCCTTTGGTTACTATCATCATATTCATTATAATGAGTATCTCTGTAATTATGATCTTGTTGTCTCCATGAAGGAAAACTTGGATAGTTTCTAGAATGACTTCCTTTGCGAAAGTTCCTGTAATTATGACCACCCCTGAATCGAGGGCTGTCAGCTCTTCTCCAGGTATTCGAAGAAGAACCCTGAAATGATTGGTTACCTTGGTTCTGATAACTGTAATAGTTACCTTTTTTATTAAACTTATTTTGAGGTCCTTGGAATTTGTGAGAGTGATTAGGGTTGTATGGTGTTGCAGAAGCAACTGGCATACCTTCTTTAACCTTATTGTTGCTAATAGCTACGTCCGGATGTGCAGTGACGTATTGGGTACAATACTGTTCCATTTCTTTTAGAGACTTAGGTTTACGCTCATGTAAGAATTCGAGGAAAGGTTTATTTATACTTGACATAATCTTGTCTCTGAGTATCAAGTCCATAAGGGCTTCATAAGTCTTTTCTGTTTTGGATAGCTCAATCCAACGATCAAATGTAAGACGTGTCCTTGCAATGAATTCTGAGAATTCTACACCTGCCTCAGGCACCATTGTCTTAAACAACTTCCGATAACCCTCTTCAGACAACTGATACTTCTTTAATAAGGCTGCCCTAATAACATCATAGTTATCTTTGTCAGCCTCTTCAACCAAACTTAAACTAGTCAGAGAATCACCTTTCAGATTTTCTGATAACTGGTTAGCATATTGTGATTTGTCCACATTATGTGCTCGACACGAGCGTTCAAATCTATTTAGCCAGAATGTTATGTCATCACTGGAAGGGTTGAACGCTGGTACCTTGACCTTGTAAGTAAAGGGTTTACCATTACCACCAGATGCTTGATTACCATCACTTATGTTTGTTAACTTTAACTTTTCTAACTCAAATGCTAAAAGTTCTTTTTGGTGTTCATGTTCTCTTATTGCTTTTTTCTCTTGAGCTTCAGCTTGTAATTTTCTCTCTTCTGCAGCAGCTTCATCCTTTCTTTTCTCTTTTTCCATTTCCATCTGGAATCTTTTTTCATCAGTCTGTATCTGCAATTTCTTTTGTTCATAGTCTCTTTGTAATTTTCTTTCCTCAGCTTCTAATTTTTTCTCCTCAGCTGCTAATTTCTTTTCTTCAATCAATGCTTTTCTTTCTTCAGCAGCCAATGCTTTGTCATATTGAGCAACTGCCCATTCTTCTAATTGCTGACCAGTCTTATCAAGAACCTTGCCTTGTGTGATAAAATAATCTAAAGTAGACATCTTGTCTAATAAGATCAGTAATTTGCAAAAGTAAATAAATTCACTTTCTTAGTCTTAATCAAAGACCTTGTATGATAACTTTGTAACCTGTGGAAAATAGTACTTAACTATCCCAATCACTGTGGGAAACAAGCCTTACAAAGGTCTTGTATAAATCCTTATATAATAACAGCTATAAGTTGCTGGTTCACTCTATAATATAAGTGCAGTGCACCAGAAATAGTGTTTTATATCATCAACTGTGTACCTTTAGTAATAGCAATTAACTATCAGTTGATTCTTGTACATCAATTTATATGATCAACTATATTTTAAATAGTGTATGTCGATCAGGCACAAAACAAAACAGTTATACAGGAGAACATGAAAACATTTGCGGAGATGAAATAAATCAAATGGGAAAAACAATAAAAGATAAACCGCAAGAGGATAACAAATACAAATAACGCCACAGTATATAAATATAAATTGAGAATAGAACTGAAAGATAGAATAGGGTAGACCAACAAATTACAAACAAATCAAAACAAACTAAAGAACAGAGGAATATTACAAAAAAACAACAATGAGTACAGTCTTCACAGCTAACACTAATAGCAACAGCTGTCGCAGCAAATTTTCAATCAAGAAAATTGCACCTATAGAAACGCACACATCAGACCCTCTATTACGTGGGATACTCTGTTGTGTGACACCGCCCAACGAAAACAACAACCCGCTGGATACCAACAAATATCACATATAAATATTTAAACATAAATACATAATTGCATAAATAGTATGGCAATATGATGTAAATAGAGTGTTGCAGAAAGAATGTGTTGTAAAGAAGGCTCAGTTACACTGCCTAATAGTACAGTACTGTGGTACTTTATTAAACAAATACTTCTGGTCTAATTATTTTAAATTCAACACAGAAATAGAAGCTCCATCGTTGATGTGAATGATAACAATCGATGTAGTACTTCTCAGTTCAATAACATTTCCTTTCGCAAACACTGTCAAATATTCTCCAGTCCTGATGTGTAATGTTCTATGTTTCAACCAAGCTTGCTGTGTAACACTGTCAGTTGTATGGCAAATGTCCAACGAACCAAATGTCAACAAACGCTGACCTAGTTACCGCATACTCTCGACAGGACAGGTCACGCTGACATCACTGTAGAGTTGTACTGCTGATGTATTTGTGTGTCGTAACAGACCCCAAGGAACGTCTGGTCTCAGTAGTTTACTTCTCAATATGGTCACTGTGCAGGTTGACCCAGGAAGCTGGCACACCAGTTGTTAAACTCTGTTTAGTTGTTAACTCATACTGGCTACTAGTTGTTGAATCACGCTTTATTTGTTAAATGACGTGAATGTCCACCAGTTGATAAATGTAGATGTTGGGACTGGTGTAGTAAAGTGTAACGATTGTCAACTCATTAAACCCAGCACAGTTTTGGTCATACAGGTCATCTTGTCCTGGAACGTGATGAGGCTCCGACAAGAATGTGAGTGTAAACAATGAGTGTGTATGTGAATGTCAGAACGCGAATGGTAGAATGATTCGATAGAGTTGACAGGTTGATAGTACATCACTCATACTCACACTGTTCGAATTCAAGAAGTACTGGAACTACGGTGGTCTTTTTATAACATTTAATGGGACGCACACTTGGACAGTACGTGTATGGTTACAGGAACAAATGTCGACATAGACAGCATAATGTTGATCACAGGAATATCATCTTAAGTTAGCATTCATGCTTGGCAAATATCATAATGGAGCATTCGTAAATAAGCATTCAGAGTTCCATCATGTAAATCATCTGGCTTTACTGACTGGGCACGTCAGACCATAACCAATATATAGGAAGGCTCCTAGACCTAACCTCGTCTAGTGAATATCCCTTCACGTAAAGTTCAATATATATGTTTTCCATAAAGATATAGGAATCCCAGACATGGGTTCTCACATGTAGCAGTGATCTCTTGGTTCATCGAGCGATAGTACAGGCATCCCTTTTTCTCACTCGATAAATACAAAGTATATGAATTTCAACATGGCTGTTCTTCTCTCGTGAGTTTCACTCACTATAGGACCCAGACCAAAATTGGTCATTCGTTAAATGTCCTCATTTCTTCATGACTTCTATCATAGAAGTAATTGAATAATATCATATAATCTAGTGCTGATACATAGGAATGTCGTCTTCCTTTGAATAAATATTCTTTTCAAAAGTACCACTGTGCATCTGTTTATCGACAACGATGGCGAAGCCCAAGTTCATAATAAATTGTGGTTTTACCTTTCTATGCGAAATATAACTTTGCCATTCCTTGGCAAAAGAGAATAAACACTGGGGTAAAGTACATACAACATGTCTAAATGACTATCACTTTTCCCCATCCACATATAGATCACTTTTTCGGCGATAGGCCTGCTACCACAAAATTCTACATCCAGACAGGATGACCGCCATGAATCACACCCCTTGCTAGCGATACTTCCGCTGCATAGCCTTTGACCTTTTCTAGCGACAACCAACATAGTTCGACTTAGAAATGTAAAGATATCCATATATAAGACAGACTCGTCCTACTCATACAAACACTACGTATAAATTCAGGCCATAGATATACTGAAGCAAGAACAATCTATTCCTACCCAGCCAAAGAATAAATCGCAGTAGGCCTAGACTCGTCCGCGGAGTCCGATCGAAGATGACGGAACTACTTTCAAGGGAAGTAACTCAAAAATGACTTCTCCTTAAGCACTTAAAAAGGAAATACTTTGATTACCAAATATTTGCGAACATAATAAGTATATAAATGTATTATATTGCAAGATAGTAAAAATTGCCCTTTACACATATTTGAACACATACATTTTTAATTTGCATAGTAATTATCATTATCAATTAATTCGTTCTTGTAATCCTATAAACTTGCTACTCATGTTGCTGGCGTTGTCATAACTTTGACCACGGCAGTCTTTAATATCAATGTCATTTGCCTTTAAAAAATTAAGTAGACTTTTAGTAAGCTGTTCAGCACTATGACCTTCCATATCCAAAAATGTCACAAATCTTTCAACTGGTCCAGATGGCAAAACATAGCGCAGAGTCAAAGTCAGCTGGTCCATATTAGATATATCTGGAGTAGAATCCAATGAAATGGAATAATACTTGTATTTCTTCACTTCACAGAGAATGTGATCCAGTATGCTGGATCCAATCAGATTGATGAATTCCTCACACGTTGTTTTAGATAGATATGATGTATGTCCAAATCCTTTGTTTGCATGAGTACTTATATGCTCTGCCAGAAAAGGGTCAAACTTGACCAGTAATTCTAACAACCCTAAGTAATTCCCGTTATAAGGGTACCCAACAATTTCATCACTGCCACGAAATGAACTCGTTCTGCTAAAAACTTCACAACTTCAATTATTCGCTCTAGAAGTTTGTACCAATACTTTTCTTGAATGTCCATCTGTTTCACAAGATGGGAATCGACACGTTCACCTTTGTTTTTACGCATCAACAGTGAAATTAAAGCTTGTCTATGTGAGGAGCTTTCTTCATGTCGACGCAATAGATTGCTTGCATTTTTCCAGTCATTAAACCCGTCCACAGTAAACTTTGATGAACATTCTGAACTCATAAGCTTGCATGGGAAACAGAATAGGCGCCCCTTACTTTCTGAATAGCATAACCATTTTCTTGCACGTTGCTTGTTTGTAAGTTTATGAATATGTGTAAAATAAGACTTCTGACAGTATCGAGTTTTCTTTTCAGTGTCATACAATCGCACGGATGAAGAGAAGGCACTTTCAACATGTTGACATTTTTCACTTCCCTTGGATATGCAATATTCACGCTCACAGTCATCTATATTGTTCGGCCAGTCACCAATATCATTAGAGTACTTCTTCGTTTCACTTATTCTTTCACATTCAGACTCAGTGTATACTGGGTTTTGCTGTATGTTTTCTGCTGCACAGCCTGCACTAGTACTAGTTGTTCCTGTACTTCCAGCTTCAGCGGTTAGAGTACCACCATATGAACATCAAAATATTCTGCCAGCTTACGTGTTTTTGATATCACAAGTTGATCTCTTCTTTCTTTTTCTTCCTTCGCTTTACGTTTTTCACTTCCAGAAGCATAATTACGTCCAATATCTCTGTGTCTACTGCTCATTTTGTGAGTTTTCTAACCTTACAAATCAATAAATTTTAATCAAGATCGAAAGAGAGTGCGAACACGCCGTATACCTCAATTAAAACAGGAAGTTTCCGTTTCCTAAATTCTAGTTTTTATTGTTAATGCAAATTCATTTCACAAAGAACGAAACAAAATTAGAGGGGCATTCGCCTAGAGCCAAAAAAGTGGCTTCCGTCCAAACGTGACCAAATTTTCAATGCCACTTAAATGGCTTCCGTCCGCAAACAGTTAAGATTAAAATAATGAAGAGTCACACTAAGTCACCCTCTTATGCTCTTTCTCTCACAATTTCGTGACACCAAATGAAAAGGCGCTAAAGATGGCATAAATCACAAGATCATTGGTTTAACGCTCGTATTTTTTTTTTCTTCTCTCTAACCAGCGGCACTCGAGCTTTCCAGCTCTTTTGGCCCAATGACATGTCATTGCGAGGCTGGGGGGTCAGTGGACTTTCCTTCCAACTCGGTCAGGAGCTTCGCTCCTTCCCATCAACGCTCGTATTAGAAGATGACCAAAAAATTATGTACATATTTATTGGCGCGGGGCCCCTAAAAGCGCGGGGCCCGTAGCATATGCTACTTGTGCTAATACGTTAATCCGGCTCTGTATATATATATATATATATATATATATATATATATATATATATATATATATATATATATATATATATATATATATATATATAGTTCATATCACCAAGAATAATAGTCACATTTTTCCCGAACCGGTTGTTAAAATGTACCTGGGTCGCAGAACAGTTTTTGGCTTAGGGTACACATTTACGCTAACATTAGGAAGTAAAACATGAATTTATTATGTAATATTGGCCTATTCACACAATTCTATACGTGCCGCAGTAAGTATTAATTATGGGAACAACGCTGCTACAGATAAAGGAAGTTCTCTTCTTGTTGACAACAGTTACTATTTTACGACAATGAAGCTGGTAGGGTAGCTTCTTGCTGAAATAAATTCAACATCATTTGTGAAGTCTTAGTTATTGTCTTGGACATAAAGACTCCTGCCGACAGTCGAGTCAAGAAGAAAGAAAAGGGGCCACCAAATATTCACAGTATAAACAAACCTTGTGGTCTCTTATTTAATTTGTCAACGATCGATGACTTTTGAAAATACATATACTTTTGTATAAACATAGGTTCATGTTTATTTCTTTTAATCATTTGTTGAACATTTTTTTATTGTTTTAATAATACAGTTTATTATATTATTTTTCTTTATGGCTTCCAAACAAAATTCACTTCGTTGCGATTTTTGCTCGTAGCTATCTTTTTTTTTTTTTTAAATAAAATTTTGCTTCGTGTTGGCGAGGCGCGTCCCGTTCAACCTAGTCGGTTATATTAGGGCGCATGTCCAAATATAAAACACCTTTAGGTCTGGCAACGTTGCTCGTAGCCATCGTCGATTGTTTTATTGATGGAAAATAAGGCAAATTTCTGAAGAAAACAGGTTATTAAAAAATTAGAATGACACCGCAGCATATACTACTTTACAATCCCTCCACCTTCACATTCTGACGTCAAACAACACACTCCAAAAGTATATTAACAAATTCAAGGTTCAAAAAGTGTCACTTCTGCTTCTTACAATCCTCTTTTTTAAGGCCTTCTTCATGTTGAACAATCTTGACTTTTTCTCTAGGCCTGCCACGTTTTCTGTTGTGGACAAACTTTTCACCAACTGCCGTTTGATCAGGACCAGTAGCTCCTCCATGGTCTCGTTCACACCTTCTTGACCCTGGCGGAAATAGGTAAAGTAATAAATGTATTTTTAAAATAAAAACCAACCGAAGCTATTCTTTATTATTTCTATTAGTAGACCCATTGTTACTGCATCCGTAATGTGTTCTGTTTAATCGAGCGCTTGTGAATATGAAAGTTTATTAAAGTTTGGGTTGTTCCAAGTCGTATATTCTGTAGTTGTGAGTAATGTCGTGAAAAATACTACCCACGGTGATGCACTCTTGTTGGTGTGCTTAGCTAATCGTATCCTGTCTGGGTTCAATCTTACAGAGAGGCGATAGCTCCGTTCGGATAGTTCCTGGTTCGAATCCCCGAAGTGTCCAGCACTTATGTTACTTGGCTGGTATCTTTCTTTCTTTCTGTCTGTCTGTCTGTCTTTCGAGTGTCAACCGTTTACCTATGTTCATTAATTACATATATTTAAGCCAGGAAACTTTGCATTAGAAGACCCTTGACAATATCGCAGGAAGAGGTGAGTGGATGGTAGCAACAGAAGCAGAAACGAAAATGAAAAACAAAAACAAAGTAGAAATCAGCTCACTTCATTTTAAAACAAAGTATTTTCTCCTTCGTTAACCTTTTATGCTTATTTTGGTCACCACTGCAGGTAGCCCCTTTGCAGGAAGCTTGTACAAAGTGTTTCTACTGTTCTTGTTACAATTTCTGCAGTAATTTGGTTTTACACCACAATACACAACCTTAAATTATCTTACGACATACATGAAAGAGCGGTGAGTCTGTTGTTTCTTTGTCTACTTAAAAGACCCACAAGAAACCATATTGGGTAAATCAGTAGTAGACTATAACATTCTAAACAGACATGAAGGGGATGAAGAATACAAGGAAAAACCTTGAGCGGATGGCACGGGACAGGAAAACTTGGCATAAGCTTGTTGAAGGCTTATGCTGCTTTGGGAGCTGCAGGATGATGAAAATTCATGGGGAAAGAAGAGGTAGAAAGAGCAGAAATAGATAAAGATAACATAAATTGCCAGAGAAGCGGTTTGGTAAAAGTTGGAGTGGGGGCGTGTGAGAGAGCTAAACATATGAAAATTATTATTCAGCCAGGATTGTCACATAATTTTTTGGGTCTCTCTCTTGTCCACTACGGCCGTATCCTGTGACATTTGGTGTACTGACTGATTACGTGCTTTTCAGTGGTCGGCACCCTTTTTCTTTCTCTGCTATGTAACAAATATTTTGTATTTTCAGACATTCTTTCACTTCTTTGAGTAATAATTCGTCTTGTCTGTTTACCTGACCATCCCTGCTGAGAGAGTAGACAGGTGATGCAATATTAACCGACAACCATGTTGGTTAATCTCGGGACCAACATCACACTACAGATTAACACTGAAATCGCCCAGCGCATTTGTTTAATCGCTGATAAGGCCAGGGTGCGTTCTTCGCCAAGATGGTAATACGCTGAAAGTTTGATAGCCACTACGGGGAGATAACGTATTTGTCATCGCACATGAATAACATAATCGTTTCCTGTACGACTTATTACGAACATATTACTTGAGATAAAAGTAAGATGTTGTAATTGTAGGCATTGCAGAGAATGCAATCGGATGTTTTATTGCCATATATGGGAGAGGTGACCTTTTGCATCACGCACAGAATTTCAAGCGGAAATAATTTTGAATTACCCCACAAAATATGCATGTTTGAAACGACTGGAGCCCTGCTTAGCATCGTAACAAACAAATGCGGGGGTAGGCCGGCAATATAACCTGACCTTTTTGCAGTTGTAAGACACTGTGAGAATCGCTTGCCAAGACGAAAACCAGACTGCCAGAGTTAGAATTCCATTTATCAGACCGGACTTTTGTTGGAGTATTTTGAAGGACTTAAACAGCCCAGGAAAACTCTATCATTTTAATAAGGAAAACCAGGATCTGAGGAAACGGAAAACACGGAGTCATAGTTGGAATTCATTGTTAACATAGCAGCGCCCCAGAAACGTGTAAAAAGGCATCTGCTAGTGCCTTAAGTTTATTCCTCTGAGCAAACAGTCTGTGAGCCAAGATTGGCGTAAGTTGTACATTTTACATTCTATATTTTTCATTACTAACATGTGAGCTAATATGTATAGATTGCCATGTGAATATTAATATGTGAAAACTGCTAGTGGATGTCCAAGTCGTTTGAGGCTGGCAACCTCATGAACCACCTCTGCAGGGGCTGGTGACCGCTTTATTGCTTGTTTTTTAAAGAGAACTAAAAGCATAGGTAGTCCCAAGTTCCATGTGGAGCAGGGAGGAAAAGATGAAAGAAATGATGTACATTCTAATTATAATATTTACATTTACAAACCAGTTTAAATATCTGTGTAAACATATTCACTTTAAAATTAATGAAAGTTGAAAGATTTTCAACTGGTGTAGACGTTAATGAAAACATTCAATCTATATTGTGAACATTTTTCAACCAGTGTAGATGTAAATGTAAACATATTTTATCTATAATATTAACCTTTTCATTTAAATGTAAAATAAATATAAAGTTATTCAATTTAAATGTAAAGAAAGTTTTTATTCGAGGGATTAAGCTAAATTTTGATGTAGATGGGATGGTGGAATAGGAAGATGGGGACACATAAGTATGTGTCGGGAAACTCAATACTCAGAGGGTATTCGTTTCTCTTCTTTTACTATACTAGCTGGTGGTACCAGCTGAGGGTGTTAATCTCTGGAACAAAGTGAGGGCAGGAGTGGCCTGACGTCGAGCTAGACACCATCTTCAGAGGGTCTTAGAAACGCGGGACCAGCTTTACAGTTACTCCCTGATCTTACTTGGAACGTGCTGCGCCTTTAAACTTGACCAGAGACGCGAGAACTCCAGTGATCTATCTGCACAGAACCTGAAAACCCAGCGAGAGCAGAAACTACAATGTGCAGCTAAGTCAAACTTAAAAGCTGCCAAGTGACTTCTTACATAAAACACTCCATCACAGGATGATGAGTATTTTCTGTTAAAGATTATTCACTTTTTGTAACTGTTAAAACTTAGTTGATTATTAAATTTGTTATTTGTAAATATACAAATTTAACGTCGATTTAATCATTTTGAATGTACTGCATGTTTGTCTCGGTCAATTTACTAAATACACTCTTAACAGAGCTATACCAGAATAATAAGAATTCCACTGAGTAAATCAGGGTGGGGGCTTGAACGAGCTGAAATTAATAATTGCTTAATTCTTCATAAAAGGCGGCGGATCAGATATAAGTTAACAATTGCCCTGCCCAACGCAGCATTGTTCTTGACTTCTGAAATATCTTATGAAGGTAGACACCTTTGAAGACCCATAGTAGATACTCGTGAGTTTTGGCCACTGTTGGACCACTACTGCAAAGCAGGGAAGGCAACTCCGTGACAAGAATAAAGAAGTAGCGAAGAAAAGTCAAAAGTAAATAAGGAAGTTTTATTTACAATCACAGAAATATGCAATGATATATACAATACAGGATATTTACCACACGACATGAAGACATCAGTTTTTATAACATTGCCCAAAAAACCAAATGCAACAGAATGTTCAGACTTCAGAACAATCAGCCTGATGAGTCATGCAATTAAGATACTGCTCAAAATCATACAGGAAAGAATAAAAAGTAAAGTAGACAGCGAAATCCAAGAAGAACAGTTTGGTTTTAGACGGAACAGTGGAACAAGAGAGGCAATATTTTGCCTAAGAAGATTAGCAGAAAAATATACAAAGGTCCAAAAAAGTATGTATATGTGCTTCATTGACTATAAGAAGGCTTTTGACAGAATCCATCATGAGAAAATAATTGAATGCCTCAAAGACATAGGTATTGATGGAAAAGATATAAGAATACTCAGTAACCTTTATTGGGAGCAAACTGCCACAGTAAGATCGGGAAGGAATTATTCACCATACATAGACATAAAAAGAGGTGTCAGACAAGGTTGTGTGCTGTCCCCCTGCCTATTTAATTTATACACCGAAAAAATTTTCAAACAGATACAGGAAATACCAGGACTGAACATCAGTGGAAGATCAATAAACAACCTTAGATATGCAGATGATACCGTGTTGTTAGCTGAAAGCGAACAGGAGTTACAAGAACTAGTGAAGCAAGTGAACAGTATAAGTCATGAATATGGACTCGACATTAATATTGAGAAAACTAAAACTATGATAATTAGCAAAACAGACGATAAACCCACATTAAAGATAAGCGTAAATGGGAAAATCCTGGAACAAGTCAAGAGCTACGTATATCTTGGTCATATAATAACAGAAGATGGCAGATGTGAAACAGAAATCAAGAAGAGAATAGGAATGGCCAAAGCTACATTCAACAACATGAAACATATACAGTAGAACTCCATTTATCCGAACCCCAATTATCCGAACATCCAATTATCCGAACACTTTTTCGAGAAAAAAAAATCAGGCGCCACCAGTCATGTTAGACTTTATTTTTGAATCTTTTGATGCTGCAAGCTTCAAATGTGTGCGAACAATTTGTAGAGGATGGAATGGGCTAATGGTCGGTCGCTTACGTACAGGAAGTCAGTTAGATCATAAAGTCAGTTAATATCTGGTTTACCAATCTAGTGTACGTGTGCGTTCTAGGCAGAACACTGGCTAAACAGACAGTTCAACTTAAAATAATTGTGTCTGCTACTACAGCAGAATAATTTTGGTGTGCAAGTATTTCTCTGTGCGATATGGCATCTTCCAGAAGGCCTAAAGCATATAAAAGGAACCGCAATGTTTTGTCAATTGAAACGAAAACAGAAATTATCAAGAGACTAGGAAAAGGTGAAACTGTATCTTCACTTGCGAGGATTTTCAATGTTGGGAAAGCTACCGTCTCTGACATCAAAAGTAACAAGGATAAAATTATGAGTTTTGCATCGAAATTGGATAGTGAAAATGGGTCGAAGAAACGTAAACCATGAGACATGCGAAAGATTTGAAATTGGAAGAGGCTTTGTATATATGGTTTGTGCAAAGAAGAAGCAAAGGGGAAACTATCTCTGGTTCTCTATTGTGTGAAAAGGCACTTCAGTTCAACAATCAACTTGACTGTCCTCCTGACTTTAAGGCTAGCCAGGGATGGTTAAGAAACTTTAAATCTCGTCATGACATACGAGAATTGGAGACCCAAGGGGAATCCTTATCTAGCGATGCAACTGCCGCTGAAAATTTTAAAGAAACATTCTTGGCTTTTTTGGAAGAAGAAGGTTATTCACTCGATGTGTATAATACCGATGAGACTGGCTTATGCTGGAAATCATTGCCTCAAAAATCACTTGCATCTCAGCGCGAAGCAGCTTCCCCTGTGTTTAAAAAGTGCAAAGAGAGAGTAACAATTTTGGTAGCCGCGAATGCCAGTGGAAGTCATCGTTTACCGGTGCTAATGATCGGTAAAGCCAAAAAACCACGTTGTTTAAAGAATGTGACATGTCTCCCATTGTGCTACAAAGCACAGAAGAGTGCTGGGATGAATAGTGAAATATTTCTTGATTGGTATACAAATCAGTTCATCCCAAATGTGAAGAGGTTGAGAGAACAAGAAAAGAAAACTGGAAAAGTAATTCTTCTACTGGACAATGCACCATCTCATCCAGAGACGGATACATTGAATGCAGTTGATGCAAATTTTAAAGTAATTTTTCTGCCTCCCAATGTAACAGCACTGATTCAACCAATAGATCAGGGTGTTATAGCAAAGCTTAAAAAGATGTTCAAGAAGGAAGTCCTGCGTCGTTTATTGTTGGCTGAAGATGAAGAAAGTGTGGTGGCGTTTTCCAAAAAGCTTAATCTCAAAGACTGCTGATATATGTTAGCTGATGCTTGGACCACCCTGTCACAAGATAATCTCAACAAGGCTTGGAATAGATTGCTTGGGAAAAAAGGAGGAAATGAAACTACTGTAGTGGACACAAATGATGATTGTATAAATGAAGTTGTGGAACTGTTTCAAGCAATGCCCGGATTTTCGGCCTGCGACAAAGATGATGCACACATGTGGCTAGAAGATGATAATGGTTCTGGTTTTCAGTTTTTGAATGACGAAGAAATTTTGTCTTTTGTGCAAGAAGAAAACCAAATACATGTAGTGACCGATGATGAAGACTCCTCAGAAGTACATGATGTACTTGTAGATTATGAAGAAAACCCAAAACGTCGACCAAGTCCTGAAGAGGCCTTTATAGCACTAGAAACAGCGATTTCTTGGTACGAGCAAGAAGATGACAGCTGTCCTACACAGCTTCTGCTGTTGAAGAGAATGCCGGACTTAGCAGCCAAAAGGAGACTATCCAGTTTGGTGCAAAAGAGGATTCCTCATTATTTTAAATAGTGGGCTACATCTGTGCAAGTACATGTATACGTAAGTTGCGCCTGGTTTTGATCGTTTGTAATGTTATTTTGAAAACATTTCTCTTTCTTAAAAAAAAAATAATTAATACAAGTAGTACATGCACTGCAGTGTAATGAAAGATTTTGGTGATACAGTGATCTAATACAGTGTGGGTATTATTATTACAGTACAAGTAAATATGTTTTATAGTGTAATTTCCTTGTGATGGTTAATTATTTTTAGAAATATGTGTACATGTACTCGATACATTATGTAATCCAATTATCCGAACATTTGATTATCCGAACGATGCTCGGTCCCATGGGGTTCGGATAAATGGAGTTCTACTGTACTGACATCCAAACAGTTATCTCATAAATTAAAACTGAGAATCATAAAGTGTTATATATATTCTGCATTTCTGTATGGTGCAGAAACATGGACGATGAATAAGCATTTGGAAGAAAGAATTGAGGCTCTTGAAATGTGGATATATAGAAGAATGGGGCGTATCTCATGGAAAGAGATGAAAACAAATAAGGAGGTCCTAGAAAATCTAGGTATGAAAAGAGAACTAATGAGAGAGGTCAAAGTTCGGCAGCTAAAATACTTTGGCCACATAAAAAGGCATAACACCTTGCAGAAGACCATAACAGAAGGGAGAGTTGAAGGCAAACGTGCAAGGGGAAGACAGCGCTATAAGTGGGAAGATAACATCAAGAGATAGACGGGAAAGAGTCTGTCAGAGTGTACCACCAAGACAAGAGACAGAAGACGTTGGAGATCCACTACAGCCAACCTTCGTTGTGGAGATGGCAACTGATGATGATGATTTAGAAGGAGAATGACATAATAAAATAGTGTCTAGAAACAAAGATATTCTCATGGCAGATACTGCCGTTGTGGAGTAAAGTGTTAACCACTTCACTAAACTAGCTGTCAGCTTGATGAGGTGAAGTGACTGGTTACAGTCCTCATTGTCTTTTCAGTCCCCAACTTGAAGTGAGTCAGGTATCCATTTACAGCTGGGTTGACTGGAGCGTCGACTCTCTCCGGTTTCGAACCCGGTAACTGACTCGAGAAACAAGCGTTCTAAACACTGCCAATCGACGCTCATAACTGAATGGAAAAGGGGGTGAGGGGTGGGATAAGATACACCGAAGTAGAATCAAGAGCAGGAGAAGGACAAGTAAAGAAAACTAAGGGCCCAAAACAAAACAAAAAATTGTAAAATATAAGGAACAAACCTGGTTTACGGCTGGAAGAAACTGAAATATTTACCTCTGCCACTGATATCTGAAATTTGGGACAGTCCATTTCTACGGCCAGGTTGTCGCACTCATCCTCTGTGACCGCGCGTGCAGTGAGAAGATCATGCTTATTGGCTACCAATACGATCGGGATGTCCGCACCCCTTATTTGGAACACAATCTCCTGAGGATTTTTCAGAGAAATGTAAGATGTGCGGAGCTACAAACATAAAGAATACATAGTGAATACAAGTTGGTATCACCAACAGTTTTATTGATAATAGATTATAATGAGTAATGCGAATGTCATGAAAGAGGCCAGTGCGCAAAGGAAACTTATTTCACAAGTTAGAAAGAAGAAATCCACTTTGTTGGGCATGTTATGAGAAGAGGAAAACTGGAATATATCGTAACAACAGGTAAGATTGAAGGACAAAGATAATAGGGAAGACAAAGAGAGCAAATACTGGACAGTTTGACATCGTGGCATGGAAAGAAGTCAACAGCAGAATTTATAAATTGTACTGGAGACATTGTGTGGAGAGACATGATCTCCTACGCCACTGGGCATGGTACCCGAAGAAGAAGAAGAAGATTATACCATTGGTAGGCAAATAAGAAGTTGTTGGATCCACATTTGGAACACTGAGCTGTCTTAAAATCAACCTTGATAAAATCATATCTGTTTTCATGTTTCAGAGTATCCGGAATTTAGAATACATCCAGTCTATATGTAACTTCGATCTCTGCTGAACAATATACTTCCTGCACTCTCATCAGCAGAGCTGTGGAAATTAAAACGAAATATTTCAACGAATGTTAACTTCCGTTCAGAGAAAAGATGGCTTCCTATCTCATACACTTCATGAATAAAGTGCATTTTAGGAAGCTAGCTTGTGGCTTTTCACTTGGAATCCGGTGAAAGAGCGTGTAAATCTGAGGAGCAAATCACTTTTAAGAACAAACGTTTAAAGACATAAGTAGGGGGAAACCTGAAACTGTAAACAGTAAATAAATAATACACAAAGATAGCTTCCTATCGTATACTGTTCACGAATACAATAAATCTTAGGAACCTAACCTGCAGGTTGTCACCGGGAATCCGGTGAAAGCGGCTGCAAATCTAAGGAGCACATCACTATTAAGTGCCAGTGGGGGAGGGCTAGTCCGAAATGTCATCACCAGCTGCTATCTCAACAAAGAAGGTCAGCTGCAATGGATCTCACGTCTTCTTCTCTTGTCTTGATGATGCTCTCTGATAGGCTCTTTCCTGTTCATCTCTTGTCTTGATGATGCTCTCTGATAGGCTCTTTCCTGTTCATCTCTTGTGTTGATGATGCTCTCTGATAGGCTCTTTCCTGTTCATCTCTTGTCTTGATGATGCTCTCTGGTAGGCTCTTTCCTGTTCATCTCTTGTCTTGATGATGCTCTCTGGTAGGCTCTTTCCTGTTCATCTCTTGTCTTGATGATGCTCTCTGATAGGCTCTTTCCTGTTCATCTCTTGTCTTGATGATGCTCTCTGGTAGGCTCTTTCCTGTTCATCTCTTGTCTTGATGATGCTCTCTGATAGGCTCTTTCCTGTTCATCTCTTGTCTTGATGATGCTCTCTGATAGGCTCTTTCCTGTTCATCTCTTGTCTTGATGATGCTCTCTGATAGGCTCTTTCCTGTTCATCTCTTGTCTTGATGATGCTCTCTGGTAGGCTCTTTCCTGTTCGTCTCTTGTCTTGATGATGCTCTCTGGTAGGCTCTTTCCTGTTCATCTCTTGTCTTGATGATGCTCTCTGATAGGCTCTTTCCTGTTCACCTCTTGTCTTGATGATGCTATCTGGTAGGCTCTTTCCTGTTCATCTCTTGTCTTGATGATGCTCTCTGATAGGCTCTTTCCTGTTCATCT
Organism: Oreohelix idahoensis; assembly: GCA_024509875.1. Classification (NCBI taxonomy): domain Eukaryota; kingdom Metazoa; phylum Mollusca; class Gastropoda; order Stylommatophora; family Oreohelicidae; genus Oreohelix; species Oreohelix idahoensis. Next base: position 439,115 of record JAMPIV010006122.1, on the reverse strand, counting down.
CTTGTCTTGATGATGCTCTCTGATAGGCTCTTTCCTGTTCATCTCTTGTCTTGATGATGCTCTCTGGTAGGCTCTTTCCTGTTCGTCTCTTGTCTTGATGATGCTCTCTGGTAGGCTCTTTCCTGTTCATCTCTTGTCTTGATGATGCTCTCTGATAGGCTCTTTCCTGTTCATCTCTTGTCTTGATGATGCTCTCTGATAGGCTCTTTCCTGTTCATCTCTTGTCTTGATGATGCTCTCTGGTAGGCTCTTTCCTGTTCGTCTCTTGTCTTGATGATGCTCTCTGGTAGGCTCTTTCCTGTTCATCTCTTGTCTTGATGATGCTCTCTGATAGGCTCTTTCCTGTTCATCTCTTGTCTTGATGATGCTATCTGGTAGGCTCTTTCCTGTTCATCTCTTGTCTTGATGATGCTCCCTGATAGGCTCTTTCCTGTTCATCTCTTGTCTTGATGATGCTCTCTGATAGGCTCTTTCCTGTTCATCTCTTGTCTTGATGATGCTCTCTGGTAGGCTCTTTCCTGTTTGTCTCTTGTCTTGATGATGCTCTCTGGTAGGCTCTTTCCTGTTCATCTCTTGTCTTGATGATGCTCTTTGATAGGCTCTTTCCTGTTCATCTCTTGTCTTGATGATGCACTCTGATAGGCTCTTTCCTGTTCATCTCTTGTCTTGATGATGCCCTTTGATAGCCTTTTTCCTTTCCATCTCTTGTCTTGATGATGCTCTCTGGTAGGCTCTTTCCTGTTCATCTCTTGTCTTGATGATGCTCTCTGGTAGGCTCTTTCCTGTTCATCTCTTGTCTTGATGATGCTCTCTGATAGGCTCTTTCCTGTTCATCTCTTGTCTTGATGATGCTATCTGGTAGGCTCTTTCCTGTTCATCTCTTGTCTTGATGATGCTCTCTGATAGGCTCTTTCCTGTTCATCTCTTGTCTTGATGATGCTCTCTGATAGGCTCTTTCCTGTTCGTCTCTTGTCTTGATGATGCTCTCTGGTAGGCTCTTTCCTGTTCGTCTCTTGTCTTGATGATGCTCTCTGGTAGGCTCTTTCCTGTTCATCTCTTGTCTTGATGATGCTCTCTGATAGGCTCTTTCCTGTTCATCTCTTGTCTTGATGATGCACTCTGATAGGCTCTTTCCTGTTCATCTCTTGTCTTGATGATGCTCTCTGATAGGCTCTTTCCTGTTCATCTCTTGTCTTGATGATGCACTCTGATAGGCTCTTTCTTGTTCATCTCTTGTCTTGATGATGCTCTCTGATAGGCTCTTTCCTGTTCATCTCTTGTCTTGATGATGCTCTCCGATAGGCTCTTTCCTGTTCATCTCTTGTCTTGATGATGCTCTCTGGTAGGCTCTTTCCTGTTCATCTCTTGTCTTGATGATGCTCTCTGATAGGCTCTTTCCTGTTCATCTCTTGTCTTGATGATGCTCTCTGGTAGGCTCTTTCCTGTTCATCTCTTGTCTTGATGATGCTCTCTGATAGGCTCTTTCCTGTTCATCTCTTGTCTTGATGATGCTCTCTGATAGGCTCTTTCCTGTTCATCTCTTGTCTTGATGATGCTCTCTGATAGGCTCTTTCCTGTTCATCTCTTGTCTTGATGATGCTCTCTGGTAGGCTCTTTCCTGTTCATCTCTTGTCTTGATGATGCTCTCTGGTAGGCTCTTTCCTGTTCGTCTCTTGTCTTGATGATGCTCTTGGTAGGCTCTTTCCTGTCTCTTGTCTTGATGATGCTCTCTGGTAGGCTCTTTCCTGTTCATCTCTTGTCTTGATGATGCTCTCTGATAGGCTCTTTCCTGTTCATCTCTTGTCTTGATGATGCTCTCTGATAGGCTCTTTCCTGTTCATCTCTTGTCTTGATGATGCTCTCTGGTAGGCTCTTTCCTGTTCGTCTCTTGTCTTGATGATGCTCTCTGGTAGGCTCTTTCCTGTTCATCTCTTGTCTTGATGATGCTCTCTGATAGGCTCTTTCCTGTTCATCTCTTGTCTTGATGATGCACTCTGATAGGCTCTTTCCTGTTCATCTCTTGTCTTGATGATGCTCTCTGATAGGCTCTTTCCTGTTCATCTCTTGTCTTGATGATGCTCTCTGATAGGCTCTTTCCTGTTCATCTCTTGTCTTGATGATGCTCTCTGATAGGCTCTTTCCTGTTCATCTCTTGTCTTGATGATGCTCTCTGATAGGCTCTTTCCTGTTCGTCTCTTGTCTTGATGATGCTCTCTGGTAGGCTCTTTCCTGTTCATCTCTTGTCTTGATGATGCTCTCTGATAGGCTCTTTCCTGTTCATCTCTTGTCTTGATGATGCACTCTGATAGGCTCTTTCATGTTCATCATTAGATGGTATCTTCCCATTTATAGCGATGTCTTCCTCTTGCACGTTTGTCTTCAACTCTTCCTGTTATTATGGTCTTCAGTGTCCGGTGTTATGTATTTTTGTATGACCAAAATATTTTAACTGTCTAATTTTGATCTCCTTCGTTAATTCATTTTTCATTCCTAGGTTTTCTAGGACCTCTTTATTTGTCCGAAATTTAGCTGGGTTAATAACTCTTTACTTTCCCTTCCGCCACCTTGAGATCTACTACACGATACCTTGGGATCTACCGATAGCTCAAGATCGAGCGGCTGCCGGCCTCTGGATTATACAGTAGCAGGCGTAGACTGGCACGAAGTATATATAAACATCATCTCTAGTGTGAACCACAAGGTCCTTATCAGAGAGTGAAAAGCAGAACGACTTTTTCTTCTCTTTCACCTCTGATATTACAAAAAAAAAACTTTTCCCTTTTTTTTTACCTGTGGACCTTGCAGACAGACTTACGCCACCCCTAATTTTATTTGTAATTGGGGAGGGAGGGGGGAAGAGTGACGACTAAAATTCCCGGGAATCAAATAAACAAACAAACATAGACAGTCTTTCACTCTTGACACAAATTTACGTCCTTACACACGAACTTTCTTCCCAATACTAAAGCAGTTAACCTTTAACTTGCAAGCGTCTTGGTAACTGCGTCTGTCGGTGACCAACTCCGATACACAGGATTCGATGCCTGAAATCTTTCTATCCTGGTTGTACCCTTTTCGCATGTTCATTGTTTGAGGATTCCCAAGTCCTTCTTTACGTACGCGTAAAAACAGTGACAACAATAATATTAATAATAATAGAAGTAATAATATTAAGGAAAACAAATAAAAGAAAAAGTCGAAACGTATAATTCATAAACAAAAACTAACCCACTATTAAAAGAAAAAAGAACCACATATTAAAAAAATAATAATAATAAAAACTACTAACTACTCATAATGTAAGAAAAAAATACGAAGTAATACAAACAACATGACACGTGAAAACAACAAATTCTAATATAAATTAACACCACCGACAGTAATCAATTGCAAATGACGATAGGTATTTTAATATAACATATAATTAAAAATAAAATGACACTAAATATCCTTATTATAACCGACAAAAAGGTTGAACAAGGTGGACCAAAATGATGGTTAAGCGGAGACAAATGATCATCGGATGCTAGTCCACTCTTCTCTTATTTCATTTAAAAAAAGAAAAAAAAGAGTATCTTTTAGAATTTTGCACGCTTTAAAATGCTATGACAACTTGATTTTGCAATTTCTGTTTCACGAGCTGCATGTCGAACAGACTTCCTTGATAATCGTAAGATTCGTTGCAGCACCTCTTCTGATTTCCTAGGGCTTGCAGATATTCGAGGTCTTCCAGATCGTTGCTGTATTCATATTTCGCAGTACAATCAGCTTCAAATTTATCACGGATACGCGAAATTGCAAGTCGCGTTGCAGGTTTTGTTTGAAATTCATTTCTCCACTATCTCTGGAATTCATTTATGTTTTCATATTTCCAGTAAGACTTGAGTACAAATTTCCATTGTTCAGACAAAACTCTGTCATTATTCATTTCTAAGGTCAATTTTCACCAGAAAAAAAGAAAGATGTTACAGAGATATAAGCTGATAAAGTAGGTATACATTTTTTGGGACACCCTATATATAACATGTACGAAATGTAAGTGTTGCTGTCGTTTTTGACGGTGTCATAAGACGTAAATCTATTTAATCCTTTTTGATGATCTAAGGTAGAGAACTGTTTATTAACTCCCTGGGACAGGTTGATTTAGGGTTATCTTCCCTTTGTTATTCATTGTAGTTGACCTGTCTTCAGACGGGGTTAGCTGTTCTCAAATCTGTTCTGTCTACGCATGCGCAAGTTTCTTGGGCGCGAAACGAATAGACTTCCGTCATTGAGTGATGAGCTGGGTTCTGACCGGACGGCATGTCCGTTGTTCTTCTCTGCATTTTCTGGGGGAAAGATAGTCTTCAGTGTGACAGTGATGTCAATGATTCTCCCCAGAGTTATTCTGTTCGTCAAGAATGACGACAGTTGTTATTAGTGTATTTCTCGGATTCTGTCCAAGGTAAAAAGAACTTAATTATTACGCCTAGATTGCAGAACATTTTGTGTCAAGCTGTGAGTAGCGCTCACAGTTCTTGAGATGCAGAGTCCATTTTGTGTGCTCGATATAGCCACCTGAGACGATTCGTCTAGCTATATTACAGAAGCCCAGAGAAGAGATATTAATATGGAAACCGCCTGTTGGTGGTATGTTTCGGCATGGATGACCATACCTGCCTATGCAGAATACACTGTTGTTTGAATTATTATAGAGGCCCGATATCACGGCCGATATCTTTGAGCAGAAGAAGAAGTGTCTGGCGGGTGGAGCCAGATGAAGTCTTGACTTTTTATTATACAAGTTCATAGACTTTGATATTGATCAACTGAATCTGCCTTTATCGTGCGGCATATTTGTTGAAAGACTACCTGACGCGTTTATTCAGGGGCTCTGAGGTACAGTAAGAAAGAACGTATATTGTCAAGCCAGCTTTACTAGCATCTTACACATGAGCTATGCAAGATTTATGATGCTCGATATTTATTGTTATTTACCACACATGAAATGTCCATGATCCTTTCTGCTATTGACTGTGTCGTCTGTCAGCGTACTGTTGCAGTAATAAATGTTGGAAAAGTCATCTGTATTATCCACATCTATGACTTTTACTTGTGGTGGAGTGAGTTTGGTGTGTAGATGAATAAGAGCCTATACGACTTCGTGTCCACGATCTGCTGTTTCCTACACCCACACCTTTACTCTCTACCACATCTCACTACGAGTACTACACTCTTGAGAAACTACATGTATGCTATTATGTTTGAGTGTCTGCATTACACCCCTGGCAGTGCCTCACGCTGTTGACCTAGATACACGCAACACTGAACTGTCCAGGTGATCAACGACTGACAGTTCGTTGGTAGCGTCGCCCTTGGCGTCTCTGACTAAACGCGTCAGATGCCTTAGTTACTATGACACATAGGTGCAACTTGGCACTCCCCGCCAATTGCACATATCAGGCTGTAGTATAATAGCCGAAAACCCCACCCCCCCACAGGCCTCTTTTCTGGACGTCTGGCAGTTGTGATGTACTTTCAGTTAAATAGGTTATTCATCAACCCTGCAGTTAATAATTATTGTAAAATTATGATTGCCGCTTAATCCTGCGGCTTCCACGAAGAAATCTTCGTCACTGGATTTCTGGACAATATAAGACTAACAGTCTTGGATGGCTACCTCGAGCACAAATATATAAGTTCTGAAATGGCGGATCAGTGAGCTGCTGTTCACCCTAGGTAATCCTTTACATGTTCTGCCACCCAAAAGCGTAATAATGCATAAAGGTCGGTATTACCTGGCAAATGAATCCTCAGAACATCACAAGGAATTCTGTCGTCATCCCGACGCACAGAGATTCACTGGGGAAAACTGCCATAGCAGTTACTTCGAAGATTCTCCCCGAAAAACAATGGACTCTGGTCCCTTCAGAAAAACAGGACCTCCCGGCTTCCCGGAAGTATATCTCACTCCCGCTTAAAAAACCTTCCCATAGGCCTACGCCGAACTGTCAACCTCTGACCCTAAAGGTCCAACACAATGAATGAATAAACAAGGGAAGACAACCCCTAATCAACCTGACATCGCAGGTAAAGACACAATTATACTTATGATACAAACATAAGCAAATAACTTGACAGATGACTCCGTCGAAAATGACAGCAACACGGCCTTTATTTGGTCTATACTTGCTGATAAGAAAGTTGTATTAGTCATTGCGTCTTTAAACTGTCTGGGTCGTCCACGGGTCCTATACCAAAGTTGTGTGAGTGTCATGAGAATGATCTCAGCCAATAATGCACATTTTTGGGGTGCAAAATTGGCTCAGCGTCCATTCACGTTGTACTGTCGCAGCAAGGCGATGGCGCCGACTGGTTGGTCCAAGGTTCGATTCCCGGTAAGCCTATCACTTATATTTTCTTTTCTGTTGTCTAGTGCCACCCTTTATGTCCAACGAGTACCTGTTAATTACCTTTATTTATTTATTTACTATCCACAGGACTCAGGTTTCCTTCATTATTCACTAGGGGTCGGAGCAGCTAAGAAGTAATCTATAATTCTAAAGGTATCGGACTCGTTTTCAGTACAGCGAATATAGTTTTTTTTTTTTCAGAACTAGTGGTTCCTAATTATGTCATCCTCCCCCTCGATCCTCTGATCACCTGGGTAGTGAGATCGGATGCCTAGCCTTCTCGAATAAGGACGAAAAATAGTTGTGCACGTTAACAATCTCTCAGAGTTGGCCATCACGGCCGCTGCCCTAGCAAAATTTAAAAATTAGGAAACCTACCCACCACAAAAATATTTATTGAATATGTGATTCTTACATACACATATTGGGATCATAGCCTGTGCTATGGAGTTCGTGCACTGTGCTGCGGTCCTCAGTGTGTGATCTAAGGGAGGAGATCAGAGCACTGATGGAGTTATCCGTGTGCAATGAAGACGGTGCTTAAAACCAAAATCAAACCATTTGCACCATGTGGTTACCGGGGGTCTCTGAAGAGGCAAAGAAAGAACAGGTCTTTACTGAACCCTCAGGTATGTCGTACAAGGCGACTAATATGTGCAAGGGGTTGTACAAGGGGCTGGAAACCTCATCATGCAAAACAAATTGCCCCAGAAACCATTGCTGCAAGAGCATGTGAGATTTTGGTGCAGGCTTCCATTAAGGGGACCAGCTGCAGTGGTGACTCCGTGCTCCATAACGAGCACAAAGGAAGATGCGGATTTCAGTAAGGCCCCAGGGGACTCAGGGGAGACAAAGAAGAGAGAATAGAAATACTGCTCCAGCAAGTATGTCGTAAGAGGCGACTAATGTGAAGTTGTGCATGGGACTGGCAACTTTAGCCTGTAAAACAAACTGATGTAATACCTTTACGTAGCCCTTGTGAAAGTAGTTTTATTATGACGGTCTGTGATAGTAGATAAGTGCTTTTGATTTAACCGTGTTGTAAAACTGTTTTTATTTTATCTAGTGTATTGTAACATTAACTAGTGTCTCCCAAGACAGAAAGATGATAGAGCCAAGGATTTTCTTTCCTTGCGGGTTTTGCCTGCTTGCGGCGAGGCACATCCTTTCAACCTAGCGTGAGTCCGGTGGTTGTATCAGAGCTCAAATCGCCATTCAAAATTCACAGCAAGTACAAAAATCAGTGGAAGGAGCAAGGTGATATATACAACAAAGTTGACCCAATCCACAATCCACCAACTTAACAGACACCAACAGACCGTCATTTTCCACCTGAGAACTTGACACTGCAGACTACTGGGTCATCTCAATCGCCTCAGGATATCTCATACAAATGAATGTCCATGTGGAACTGGTATCCAGACTTCCGAACATATTCTCCAAAACCGCCAAAACCATGATGACCCACGACGTCTGACCTGGCCAGGGGGTGCTGAGCTCAAGCACAAGTATGGGGTGCCGCGCTGACCTGGATAAGACTGTGGACTACGTCCTGGCGACAAGCCTGCAGATTTAACATGACTACAAACTGAACGCAGAAGAAGAAGCCATTCAGAAATAGGTGAACTCTTAACGCACAACGTTGATAGATACTATGTCTTGAAAAGGACTAATAGTATCTATCTGCTAGCCCGATGAAGCTCTGAAAAGGACTTGTCCTGAAAAGGACTGTCTGTTGCGGTAGCGCTGCCCGTACTTCCTCAGTGTTCGACGAACACTAGCTGAAAATGTGACTAAAACTACAACACAAGGAGAAATTTTATCTTAAGTGCAGACATAATATAACCGGTCTCCTGAATATCTGATAGAAATAGAAGAATCTTAGTGAACATAAATTCTGTAATCAAGAGTTGTAGAAATATCGTGTACACAAACTCTATAATCGGAGGTTGTAGAAACTTTGTGTACACAAACTCTGTAATCAGAGGGCATAGAAACTTAGTGTACATAAACTCTAATCAGAAGTCGTAGAAGCTATGTGTACACATGCTCTGTAATCAGAAATCGTAGAAATTGTGTGTACACAAACTCTGTGATCAGAATTCGTAGAAACTTTGTGTACACTAGTTCTGTAATTAGAAGCCATAGAAAACGTATGTACACAACCTTTGTTATCAGAAGTCGTAGAAACATATCGTACGCAAACTCTGTAATCAGGATTCGTAGAAACTTTGTGCACACAAATTATGTAATCAGAAGCCGTAAAAACTGTGTGTACACAAACTCTGTAATCAGAAGTCGTATAAACTTAGCGTACACAAACTCTGTAACCAGAATCCGCTGTGTACACAACCTCTCTACTCAAAATCGTAGAAACTTAATGTATGTAAACTCTGTAATCAGAGGTCGTGTGCCTCCATCAGCAGTCCCGTGTAATCAGAGACGTTTCTCACGACCCTCGTACCTTGATACGCCATGATATCGTTGAACCTTGTCTGAAGTTAACGATAACCTGCTGACAGAGATAGAGATTACTTTCACTCTGTTATCATCGGAGTTGCTGGCGTCACTCACTCGGCAGTGAAGCTGCTGAAAATACCCTCTATGAAATGCGTTTGCAACAAGAACCAAACACAACAACAAGATTTATAGATTGGGGAAACGGGGAGGAGGAAGATTTCAAACGTATATTTTATTATATTACTTTGTATTTGCATTTTAGTAAGAGCTCCATATAATTCCCGAGGGGTCTCCGACGAGACAAAGAAGGGATAAGGTTACTGCATCCTCAAGCAAACTGTACGTGGCGACTAATATAGGTTGTGCACGTGGCTGGCAACCTCGTCATTAAAACAAATTGTTACAGAAACCACTGGTATAAGAGCATGTAAATGACTGGTGAATGCTTCCAGCTGCAGTGGCGGCTCCGTTCTCCACAAGGAGCACAAAGGGAGATGATGATTTCAGTAAGGCCCCGGGGGAATCTGAGGAGACCAAGAAAGAATAAGAATACGGCTCCCGCAAACATGTCGTAAAGGGCGAGTAATGTGAAGTTGTACATGAGACTGGCAACTTTAGCCTGTAGAACAAACTGATATAGACACCACTGATGCTGGAGCGTGTGCTTTGACGCTGGCTTTCTGGAAGGGATCATCTGCTGTAGTAGCTCCATGCTCAATAAGGAGTAAACAGGAGATGGTATAAGTTGATGCTAGTGGTGTTGGATCCCTGACCTCACTCGATAGATGACAGAGTGTGGCTAATACGTACGCTCGCCCATGTTAGTCGCTGGAAGCTAAGGAAGCTAAAGATCTTAAGAAAAAGGTAACGAAATACTAAATACATATAAGATTTTTGTCATGAAGAAGTGAGGAAAATAGGATTTGAGATGGAAAATATGGCACTAAATAGTGAACACCGAATGAAAAATGTCCTGTGGAAAGTTCCTCTGATAGCTATGACAGGGCTACAGAGAAGATATGGTGTAAGAAAACTGAAATGTGAGGGATACACATTGATAAAGAGACAGATTTTGTGTGTGTGGTGGGTTAGCATGTGTGTATGTTGGTAATGTGTTTGTGTGGGTTTATTTGTGTGTGTGGTGGATTTGCGTGTGTGTATGTATGAAATGTGATTGTGTGGGTTCATTTGTATGCGTGGTGTGTTTGTGCGTATAGACAAAGTCAATGAAGGAACTATGATCGAGATGGCATGCGTAAAAAAGACACAAGAACATGAAATGGCAGGTTACAAAAAAAATATCTTGCTGATTTTTATTCTTTTAAATGAATTTTTGACATTTTTTAATGAGGGTGCACTCTGTTTAACCTTGAGGTGTAAAAACAATCCACCTACACACACGCGCGAGTTCTCTTTATCAATGTTTATCCCTCATATTTCATTTCTTTCATACTGTGTGGCCGGGTATGCTGATGATGATGATTGTCTACTATTTCCTATTTCTGTTTCGCTGTGTTGATCGTATGTTGGGTTCGTAACACTACCCTAACAGTAGGCAGCTTATTTATGTATGGTGCTGTTAAACGCCTGCTTTCTCTCAATATATGACAACTACGACGACAGATCACAAACTGACAAAACGGTGAATGATGTCATGAGTTGGCGAAAGACTTCACTCGGACAGCAGTAGGAAATAACTGTGAAACTTTATTTTCACAAAATAAAGTGGTGAAGGTGAAATGCTGAGCCCAACCTTCATCTTAGGTTGGCAGTTTGGTACAGCAACCAGTTTAATTCAATTTTTTATACAAATGTCTTTCTCTCTCTCTCTCCTTCACTCATGCTACTTCAGTAGCTCTAGCTGTCTCTATTTTTGCTCTGGTGGTCACGAATTGGAAAACTATTGCTGTCAATATATTTTTGCCCTCTAACATTCTTCATTTGGCAACCTTGTCTTTACACAAATGTTCTGATATTTTTACTGTTCAACTTGGCATATCTTAGATGATACTGGCCTGACCGCCAGGGATGAAAATTTACCAAGGTCTAGTGTTTCCTACATCTCAGGACTAGCTGATGTCTATCGTTCTTGTCATGTACTAAACAGTTTATCATTTGTTGGTAAAAATCAACGTACCTGGTTGTCTTGAAAATACACATATTTATCTTGTACTGGAGACACTGTCTCTTGTCCTCAGAATAACTCAAAAAAAAAAAAAAAACCACGGTTAGCATATGATTGTGACATCTTTGTGATCGAGCGTCTGAGAGATAATTATAAACTTTTCTGTCACCACAGAAGCAATCAAAAAATGGCTTGAGCCTATCCCTCGATAATAACTCTCGATTGTTTGAAACCGGATTTCTGTCACTCAAACTCCCTGTTACAACTGTATTATCTCCGCAGTCGTCTCATAGTCACTTGCTGATCTGGATGATGTTGCAGATGAGATTTACAGACTAGGCGCTAGCGCAGATATTAAGCATTAGGCGAGTTATAATTATTATTTTTTTTAAATCATCTTTTAAGCGGGCGCCAGTCCCCTTAGTTGACCAATCTGCACTAATAGATCAAGTTGGGACCCAAAGACGCAGCAATAGAGAATGCAGTCAGCGACCCATAGCTTGACTGCTTGCGTCAGGGTCAGCGAACCAGAGCTGACCAAGACCCTCCTCCACCTCCACGTGGTGGTCCTGGAAACAGGCTGCATCTCTACAGTCTGACCGAGAGAGTAGGGATCGAAGAGGGAAGGCAAACCCAGTCCCAAAAAATGCCGTGCTGAAATCGAATGTGTTGGCCAAAAGGCGCAGATATCGCAGCTCCGCTGTAAGCAGACACAACGCCACTAACGTCCTTTTCAGGACGAACGAGGAAGAAGGAAGAAGAAGAAGATCAAGTTAATCCGTCAGTTAACCGACCTATTACACAACCAGTTCTTCAACAATTTACCTACCTCGAATGCAGTATCCAGAATCTCCAACGTAACTTCATCTCTGGACCCAACAAGACGATGAGAGTACATCATTTCTGAGAAGAGATAAAGGAACTGGTAAATTAAACGACGATATAATTTTCCATATTCGTAATGTCCCAGCATGACTATGAAAGTATTTTTTTTGATATTTTGATTCTTTAGTGTCTGATCAGCTGTGTAATATATATATATATATATATATATATATATATATATATATATATTATATATATATATATATATATATATTTATATATATTATATATATATATATATATATATATATATATATATATATATATATATATATATATATACGATATATATATATACTTCTGTGTAGTTTATGCTGAGGTAGGCATTCCATTGAATCATGTGTCCGTCACATACTCAGTTCTTGTCTGTTTGTACAACGAAAACACATAGCATTTTGTCGATTTATTTCATTTAGCTGAGCAGGAAGGTCTACTGTTTATTTCATATAGCTGTATGAGAAAGTCAACTGTTTCCTTCATTTAGCTGTATGTGAAAGTCAACTGTTTACTTCATTTAGCTGTATGTGAAAGTCAACTGTTTACTTCAAATAGCTGTATGTGAAAGTCAACTGTTTACTTCAAATAGCTGAATATGAAAGTCAACTGTTTGCTTCATTTAGCTGTATGTGAAAGGCAACTGTTTCCTTCATCTAGCTGTATGTGAAAGTCAACTGTTTCCTTCATTTAGCTGTATGTGAAAGGCAACTGTTTACTTCCTTTAACTGTATGTGAAAGTCAACTGTTTACTTCATGTAGCTGTATGTGAAAGGCAACTGTTTACTTCATTTAGCTGTATGTGAAAGTCAACTGTTTACTTCATTTAGCTGTATGTGAAAATCAACTGTTTACTTCACTTAGCTATATGTGATAGTCAACTGTTTATTTCATTTAGCTGTATGTGAAAGTTTTACAAGAGTGCACAAATTATAGAGGAATAATGTTACTATCAGTGCCAGGAAAAGTATTAAACAGAATCATACTTGAGAGATTAAAAGAGTCCATAGATAAGCAAATGAGAGATGAACAAGCAGGTTTTCGACAAAACAGATCCTGTACAGACCAGATAGCCACATTGAGAATAATAGTTGAACAAAGTCTGAAATGGAATTCACCGCTATACATCGAATTCGTGGACTATGAAAAGGCATTTGACAGTGTAGACAGAGAATCACTTTGGAAATTGATGAGGCATTATGGAGTTCCCATGAAGATCATTAACTTAATAAGGAAGACCTATGAAGACATCATGCAGAGTTCTTCATGAAGAACAACTTACAGAACCGTTAATGATTAGAACGGGAGTGAGACAGGGATGCCTCTTGTCTCCATTTCTTTTCTTATTAGCAATAGATTGGGTTATGAAAACATCGACTTCACACAACAGAAATGGAATCCAGTGGAATCTGACTAAACTGCTTGATAATCTGGATTTTGCGGATGACTTGGCTCTTCTGTCCCATAACCATAATCAGATGCAAGAGAAAATGAAAATTCTCGATGAGAGGTCACAACATGTAGGCCTGAAAATACACAGGTAAAAGACAAAGATTATGAGAATAAATGCAAGAAATGATAACAAGGTTGAACTTGAAGAAACACCACTAAAGAATGTAGAATCGTACACATATCTTGGCAGTAATATAGACAGAGTTGGAGGGACAGACAATGATATCAAAATAAGAATACAAAAAGCAAAAGGTGCTTTCAGTGCATTGGGAAGCATATGGAGAACAAGAGAAATCAAGTCCATGAAAATAAGAATCTTCAACTCAAATGTCAAGTCAGTCCTATTGTATGGCTCTGAGACATGGAGAGCAACAAAAACAACAACCAAAAAGCTACAGACTTTTATGAACGGGTGTTTGCGTAGACTAGAAGGACTGAAATGGTAAAATCACAAATGTGGAATTGATGAAAAGAACCAGACAAGTGCCAGTGGAACAAGAGTTGAGAAGAAGACGCTGGCGATGGAAAGGACACACATTGAGGAAAATGTTGATAGCGTTACAAGGCAGTCCCTGTTCTGGAATCCACAGAGAAAGAGAGGCAAACCATAAAACACATGGAGAAGAGAGCTGGATACAGAGGTGAAAATAATGAGGAAAACATAGAAAGAACTTGAGCGGATGGCACAGGACAGGTAGACTTGGCATGTGTTTGTTGAAGGCATATGCTCCTCGGGGAGCTAAAGGGAATTGATTGATTGATGTATGTGAAAGTCAACTGTTTACTTCATTTAGCTGCATGCGAAAGTCAACTGTTTACTTAATTTATCTGTGTGTGAAGGTCAACTGTTTACTTCATTTAGCTGTGCGGGAAGGTCAACTGTTTACTTCATTTAGCTGTGTGGGAAGGTCAACTGTTTACTTCATTTAGCTGTGTGGGAAGGTCAACTGTTTACATCATTTAGCTGTGTGGGAAGGTCAATTGTTTACTTCATTTAGCTGTGTGGGAAGGTCAACTGTTTACTTCATTTAGCGGTGCGGGAAGGTCAACTGTTTACTTCATTTAGCTGTGTGGGAAGGTCAACTGTTTACATCATTTAACTGAGTGGGAAGGTCAACAGTTTACGACATTTAGCTGTGTAGGAAGGTCAACTATTTACATCATTTAGATGTGCGGGAAGGTCAGCTGTTTACATCATTTAGCAGTGCGGGAAGGTCAACTGTTTACTTCATTTAGCTGTATGTGAAAGTCTGTAGCTATCGTTGTGCATTATGAGGTTGCCAGCCCCATTCAAAACCTCATATTCGTCACCATGTACGACATGCTTGAGGGAGCAGTGTCGTATTATTTCTTTGTCTTATAAGAGACCCCCGGAAGCTACCTGGGGCATTGCCCTGACATTAGAGCGGAAAAATTCCCACTTTTATATTTGACCCTGACCTCTAGTCCACACCCACTGAAATGAAAGCTTCTATCTTCTTCTGTAATTTCAATATAACATCATTGTCCGTTTGTTCATTAACAAATGTTACAAATTTTGACTTTTCATTACATTTCTATCTTCCTCATTTAAAAAAAAAAGAAGATATTTTCTATATCTTCATCACATCCTTAATTATTAACAGACATCATCATCATGAGAGACAGAGGTCAATCAAAAACACACGGAGATGGGAACTTGAGACAGACGTGTGAAAACGATGACGAAGTCGTGGAAAGATCTTGAGCTGATGGCACGTGACAGGAGGACTTGGCATGAGCTGATGGCACGTGAAAGGAAGACTTGGCATGTGTTTGTTGAAGGCCTATGCTCCTTGGGGAGCTAAAGGGTATTAATTGATTGATACATCATCATCATCACTATCATCATTATCATCGTTTGTCTTTGCGTTCCTTGCGAAGCATGGAGCCACCACTGTAGCTGGTTCCCTTGCAGAAAGCCTGGACCAGACACTCGCCAACTCTTGTGGCAGTGACGTCATCTTGCAGTATTGTATTATGACGTTGTCCTCATTATTTGTCAGTATATAGGAAAATATCCTCCTCCAATCTCTCCCCCGATATTCAAATTGTGGAAAAAAAGGAGAATAAAAAAAAACACAACGAGCGGTAGCATAGTGGTTAGTGCACTGGCTTCCTAGCTCAGTGGTCTATGGTTCGATCCCCAGATGAGGTGGGATATTTTTAGGCCGCAAACGGCTCCTGGGTCGACCCAGCCCCAACTGGGTACCAGAGCAACTCTGGGAAGGTTAAGGCGGCCGGCGGGATGTTGACCACGTCACCCCTAGTGTGCCGATGGGGTATGACATCGGTAATTTAAAAACATGCGTTTCTCCGATTAATCTTGCATCTTTGTTGCTACTAACTGGCAAAAAGATACTGAATCTTCCAATCTTAATATGCTTTTAACCAGTGGCGTACTAAGGGAGGTGCGAGGGGGGTAGTCCGCCCCGGTTGACAAGAAGGAAGGGGGTGTCATCTAACACTATTATAAAAGTACCTTTTGCTTTAAATATACTTTCAAGTGTGTTTCTTTATGGGGGAGGGGGTGTCATAGGTATGATCCGCCCCGGGTGCTAAATACCTAAGGGACGCCTCTGCTTTTAACATCTGTGTTTTTTTTTTTTTTTTTTATGTCCGCAAGTTTTTTTTAGCCAAATTTAAAGTGGTGATCCTTTTTTTCTTCCATATATTTGTGATAGAAGGTCAAGGTTTGGGTCAAGGTTTATTTTTTACTTTATGAAAGAAGCCTCATTTAGATTTAAAACATAATAGTCCTTGTGATCAGAGATATTTAGATAATAATGCAAAAGTTGTGTCAGATGATTATAGACTAGTTTAATCTCGATATTAACAACAGTTTCATTACAATGCGAAACACCGTTTTTCTTCCATGTCTCACATCCTTACACAGATTGGACAACGTTGCTGCAGAGCTGTTTTCAGAACATAATCCTGTGTCCCTGAACATACAGTACTCGCTTTCCTGTTGTTGGTCCAGAAACCTACGTCATTGTTACGCACAAATAATTACTTTTTTCCAAAGTCTTTGTATGATCGTTTTTCGTATGTATGATCATTATTTGACTGAAATGCATGTTATATATATTTTATGGTCAAAGGGACAGAACCCGAAATATCGATACTGCTATTTTTTATGAGTTTACCTCCTCTTGTATAGAGACACGTTCGGTCTATAATGTCTTGAACGAAGCGTGACCATATCTCCTTATTTGGTAGTATCAGTCAACTGTTGTAGATGTTTGAAACCTTTCTTAACGCTTCTGTTCATGTCCATAAAAGGCGCGACTGTGTAAGACTTTTATCTCGAATGTTCTTAGAATCGTCTTATTGTGAACAGCGACTCAGAGATTGTCACTCTGCGCATGTCTCGACTGGGTTGTCGTTTTTGGTTGTTCCGCCCAGGTCGGGAGTTGAGAAATGGACTGATTAGCGAGCGGACGCGACTGCGTCTTGTGATTCTCTGAGGGAAATACATTGTCTTTGTGAGTTAGTTAGCTAACTAGACTATTTCCCAGTATTATTCAAGCCTGCCTGGAGGCATATGTTCATGGTTGATTTTCCGAAATAAGGTAATTCCTCTTGTATCGAACTTTAGGCTATCATCTAGAGGTTCGTCATTTTGTCGCCTTTTTGCTCGCCTGTGTGATTCAAAATGGAGAGGTACTTTGACTAGGATTAAGTCATCGGTATCTTTATACCTGAACTAGTTATATATCTATGGGTCGCTCTAGACCAACAAGACTATTGTCTGTGTTCCAGGATTCGTTATATCAGAGATCACGTCCAAGTCAGATGGTTAGACTTAGGAAGGTTATAAAGGACGAGCTGACCTGTAATCCATGTATGCTACTCACGTGCAGACAGTAAACGGACGTATTGTATACATCTGATCTGCTAGCATCAGGAAGGAATAATTATTATTGTCTATGAACATTAAGGATCTGCAGCTGACCACGGTTGCAGAAGTTATATGTATTATTTATCAAGCTTCGCTATGATATTTGTTTTCCATACAACTATTGAGTATTGACTTCTACATGACTGTCAGTTAACATGAGTTTGAATGCTGCATTCGTTGTACTATGCCGATGATAACATAAGTATCATGACTGTTTTGTGGCGTGCAATAAATGGTATAAACCTAAAGCGAAGTTACCATTTTTATGACTCTACACGTCATGTTGCCTGTGGTGTACCCTGTGAACTGTTCTACTGCAACACACACAGCAACAATCTAAACCAGATAAGACACCCACATCTTGCATTGTAATACCTGGTGTCGATAGAGGTGGTAATTTGACGGCATCCTAATTCCACCCTTATCAATTCATGGTGGCCAATAGTTGGTTTATTCTGGTACCAACTCTCAAGGGGGTCAACAAACCCAGACATCATCAGCAGACTACAAGACAACATTGCAGTTGCTATTCATCACCTTTGATGAAATTTTTTGAAAGACGCAGCAGTACTGACAGTTGTTGATATTTTGAAACTACCCGGCGCTGCTCGGCGGTATTGAAGTTTGTCTACAAATAGAAGGACAAGTACCGAGCGAATGGATTTCCTGATCTGTTGAAAAGAAGGACAAGTGCCGTAACAACTGTTCCGGTCTCAGAATTACTGTTGCAGATTCAGAAGGTCAAGTTCAGAAGCTGTTTCCTGTCAGAAGCTGTTTCCTGTTAGAAGCTCATTTCCTTCGTCATGGCAGTTTACGAGAGCAGATATGGATCAACGTTGGATCATTGTCCTAAGAATGCTGATCACATCCTGTTCTGAACTGTGCTGACGTTGTGGATTCATAGAAGTTAAGTGGCCTGTTTTGTTTGTGAACTGTGCCCTTATGTTCTAACTGAGCCTTCTGTCTATCACATTTTTCGCACTCTTTATATGTTTACATGTTATATGTTATTTGGATTTGTATTTATATGTTTATATTTCTGCGGGTTTTCTCGGTTGGGCGGTGTCTTTCAGTAGAAGATACCACGCCACAGAGGTTCTACTGTTAGCGTTTTCGTTAGGGACTGTGCGAATTTCCTACTGTGAAATTTGCTAGCGACAATCGTTGCTATATCTGTTTAGTTCTGACGAGTTGTGCTTTATTTTCGTTTTTTGTATATTTTTTTTTGTTTCTCTCTTTCTTTCTGTTTTTAGTTTCGATTTCAATTGTTTGTATTTGTAGGTCTCCTCTTTTCTATTATTCAGTTCTTCACGTAAAATTTTTGTGTATATACTGTAGCGTCATTTGTTTGTCATATCTTCGCATTCTGTCATCATATTCTTTTTAGTTTCGCTGTTTATTTATTTGACTTATGCGAATGTTTTCGTATTGTTTGATCTTTGTTATTGTTTACATTGACTCTGATCTTTGTTATTGTTTACATTGACGTTGATCTTTGTTATTGTTTACATTGACTCTGATCTTTGTTATTGTTTACATTGACTTTGATCTTTGTTTTGTTTACATTGTTGATGACTTTGTTATTGTTTACATTGTCTTGTTATTGTTTGCATAGTTCTTGCATAGTTAGCTTTTACTATTGTTACATATATGCTCATGCACTATTGATCTATAGTGCACTTATCATAACTAGCTGGTGGTTTGTTGCTTATGCACTATTGTAGTGCAGTTATGATAAATAACTGATGGTTATGCACTGATTTGGGTAGTGCACTGATAATTAAGAGGTGACTTGTGATATTATTGTACAACTGATAATACAAATTGGTGTCAAGTCTTGTTTCCCACAGAGATTGGAGTAAACATAGTAATTATACAAGCACTTTATTAAGTCTTGTTGCTATTAAGATTGAAATAAGATAATTAATTATTTCAGGTTCTGTACTCACATTTTAGACATCATGTCTACATTTGAGTACTTTATTGAGCAGGGTAAAGCCCTTGGGAAGACAGGTGATAAATTAGAAGAATTTGCGACTGTTCAATATGCCAAGGCATTGAAGTCGGAGGAAAAGAAAATGAAAGAACTAACTGAACAAAAGAGAATAGATGCTGAAAATTTAAAACTGCAGATGCAGGTAGATGAAAAGAGATTACAAATGGAAATGGAAAAACAAAAAAGAGAAGCAGAATCTCAGGAGAAGAGACTTCAGGCTGAGGTTGAAAATAAGAGACTTGAAAAAGAAGCTGAAAATAAGAGACTTGAAAAAGAAGCTGAAAATAAGAGACTTGAAATAGAGGCTGAAAATAAAAGATTAGAAAAACAGGCTGAGGCTGAAGAAAGAAGGTTACAAAGAGAGTCTGATGAGAGAAAAGCAAAAATGGAACATGAAGAAAAACTCTTAGCTTTGGAGTTAGAAAAGTTGAAGTTATCTAGTAATGCTAATGATGCTAATAAGGTATCATCTGCTAATAAGTCTAATGCTGTTGATTTCAAGCTTAATTTACCAGCATTCAATGCTTCAATTGATGATATAACATTTTATCTAGATAGATTTGAAAGTGCATGTAAGGTGCATAATATAGATAAAACATTATATGTTTATCATCTGTCCAAGATACTTAGAGGTGATGCTTTGACTTTGTTGGGTATGGTAGATGTGCCTGACAAGAACAACTATGAGGTTGTCAGGGCGGCATTGTTAAAGAAGTACCAACTTAACGAAGACGGATATCGTCTTAAATTTAAAAACATGTTACCAGAAACTGGAGTTGAATTCTCAGAATTCATCTCAGGCATACGTCTTACTTTTTTACGATGGGTTGAGCTTTCTAAGACAGAAAGTACATTTGAAGCCCTCATGGACTTACTTCTTAGAGACAAGGTTATGTCTTCTGTTAATGAAGCTTTTCTTTCTTTTCTTCATGAGCGTAAGCCTAAAAATATAAAAGAAATGGAAGAATACTGTAGCCAGTATGTTACTGCACATCCTCACATAACCATTAGCAACTCTAAGGTAAAAGAAGGTCTGCCAGTTGCTTCGGCAGCACCTTATGGCCCGAATTTTATGCGTAATTTCAGGGTAGCCAGCAAAATTTCAATAAAAAGAGTAACCGTAATTATGCCCAGAACCATGGTAATCAATTTCAGGGAGATTCTTCTTCCCAGAACTGGAGACAACCTAATATTACACGGTATTCTATTCCCGGTAACTTTAGAAATTTTCATAAAGGTAATCGGTATAGAGGAAAATATTTTTTGCAGAGACCTCAATACCAAGATAATAGAGGTTCTCAACAGCATAGAGATGGTAATGACAGTTATGGAAACTGGAACGCAAACCAGGATAAAAATTACAGTAGGGACTTTAATGATAATTGCAGAGGCAATAATGGTCGCGGTAGATCGCAACAGAAGAGAAAAAGATATCAACAGACAAACTCTGTTCAACAAGAATCTCAGGGAGCAGATAAACAGGTTAATAATGATAAAGACCATAATGCTATCGGATGCTCATCTTTTGACTTTGGTAGGGCAAATAAATGTATCCAATGCAGTACTTTATTTGATCCGAAAACCATTAGTACTCTAAGCTGTGGTCATCCTTTGCCCGCTCTTCCTGCTAATGTTGCTCATGATGGGAGAGGTTCTCTTATATTACATAAGGGGCTTGTAAATAGTAATCCAGTCTCGGTGTTGTTTGATTCTGGATGTACTACTGTCGGGGTTAGGCAATCTCTTGTAGATCCATTCTGTGCTACAGGAAAGGTCATCAAATGTGTCACATTTGGTGGCACGTTGGAAAAATATCCTACTGCCATAATACATATTGCTACTCCTTTCTTCACGGGAGAGGTCCACGCGTGTCTACTTCCAAACCCTATTGCGGACCTTATTATTGGTCGTATTCACGGAGTTAGGGAATGTACCCCACAGCAGATTGCTGTTTGGGAAGAGCAAAACATTGAAGCTACCAATACGGTGGTCACAAGAGCACATGCTCTGGATCCACCTCAAACTTCATTAACTAATAATGATGAAGTAGATGAACAAAATAGTCACTTGACTATTACACGTGACTCATTTATCAAATTGCAAGAAGAAGATCCGTCGTTACAAAAATTCTTCATTCTAGCAAAAAAAGGTGATCCTAATCAAAATACTAATAGAAAATCTTGGATTTCTATGAAGAACGGCGTACTTGTACGTATGGTACAAGACTCGACTACATCCACTCATTCACAAATTCTTGTGCCTAAGAGCATGAGGGTGCAAATATTGCAACATGCTCATGACTCGCAATGTGCTGGACATATGGGTTTTTCCCGTACAAAGTCGAGAGTTCTTGCGGCTTTCTTTTGGGCATTTGTGAGCAAGGACATACGAATGTACTGTCGCTCTTGCAAAGTATGTCAGGAGGTCAAATCTAAAGGACCACGACATGCTGCGCCTATTCAGGCTGCTGACATTCCAATTCGCCCTTTTCAAAAAATGGCAATAGATATTATCGGTCCTTTTAGAATTAAGTCGGCTAGAGGGCATCAATTTATTCTTACATGTGTCGATATGTGCACACGTTGGCCAGAGGCAATACCTCTCAAGAGCATCTCAACTGCTGATATCGCAGACGCTCTTTGGCTGATATTTTCTCGCTTGGGTTTTCCCGGAGAAATATTGTCAGACCATGGCACTCAACTGATATCAGACACTATGTCACAGGTAATGTCTATGCTACATATAAAAAGGTCTCTCAGCAGTATCTATCACCCAATGTCTAATGGGTTGGTCGAACGTTTAAATAGGACTCTAAAAACTTTACTGGGTAAAATAACTGAGGATCATCCTCAGGATTGGGACAGGGTCTTACCCGCGGCTCTCTTTGCGTATAGAGAGGTCCCCAATGAACATACGGGGTTTTCCCCTTTTGAACTTGTCTTTGGCGCGCAACCGCGCGGCCCTATGTCTTTACTTCACGATCTAATCACTGCCGATAATATTAGCGATGAGACTCAGTCTTCTTATGAGTACGTCATTGCTCTTAGGAAAAAAATCATTGAGGCATGCAGACTAGCAACTTCGTCTTCCGAATTTGCTAAAGAAAAGGCAAGGCAGTTTGCGAATAAGAATAGATGTCTACGACAACTTTGTCCAGGTGACAAAGCTCTCGTCCTACTTCCTTCAAGGGAGAACAGACTTCTAATTGCATGGAAAGGTCCATATGCAATAGTCTCCAAAATTTCTGATGTCGACTATGTTGTCGATATTGATGGAAAGCATAAAACTTTCCACATAAATATGCTCACGGAATTTCATGAAAGACCAGACTATTTGCAGCCTATTTTCCAGGCAACGGACAATTCTCAAGTACCTCATGGTCAATACTCATCGCTGTCAGTTATACAGGATGAGGAAACTACTTTTTCTGATGTCAATCTTCCTCTTTCTATGGTCCCACTTTATTCTACGGAATCTTGGAAAAACGTGACCGTTTCTCCAAATCTTTCCGCTGAGGAACATCGACAAGTTTCTTCGATGTTGCAAACATTTCAGGATGCTCTTACAGACATCCCGGGACACACACATGTCATTGAACATGACATTGTGCTAACTGATCATAATCCTATCAGAGTCAGACCCTATCCAATACCTATCCATTTCCAGTCTCAAGTCGAAAAAAGAATTGGATGAAATGATACGTTTGGAAATCATTGAACCATCCACTTCAGCATACTCTTCGTCTATGGTTATTGTTCGAAAGAAGGAAAATAACATTCGCATTTGCGTAGATTATCGCAAATTGAACCAAGTTACGAAGTTCGACGCTGAACCTATGCCTTCATTAGAAGAGCTACTCAATAAACTTTCTAATTCTAGATTCTTTACCAAACTAGATTTGTCTAAAGGTTATTGGCAAGTCCCGCTAACTGAACGTGCCAAACCTTTTACAGCTTTTTCTACACCTAGGGGTTTATTCCAATGGAATTTCATGCCTTTTGGTCTTATGAACGCCCCCGCTACATTCGTACGCATGATGCGGCGAATTCTCGCATATCGTACAGATGTCATAGCATATCTAGATGATATCTGTCTATTCAGTGATTCCTGGGAAGATCACTATTTGGGTTTATACGTATTACTGTCTACTCTTCGCGAGTATAACTTGACTGCAAAACCCTCTAAAGCCTTTATAGGATTTAGCGAGATTTCTTTCCTAGGTCATCGGGTTGGTCATGGTCTTTTTAAGACAGAGGACCACAATGTTTCAAAAAATACTTAACATTTCGGTCCCTAAGACAAAGAAACAAGTAAGGAGTCTATTAGGTTTGATCCAATTCTACGGACGATTCATTCCGAATCTGTCCTCCATTATGGCACCGCTTTCTACTTTATTGAAGAAAGGGTCGCCTAATTTGATCCGCTGGTCAAAAGAATGTCAATCCTCATTGGACCAGGTTAAAGACCTATTTTCATCTCCACCTATTCTTAGGTTACCTACTATTGAGAAGACTTTTGTTCTTCGAAGTGACGCCTCGTCAACTGGGATTGGGGCAGCACTAATGCAGGAGTATTCTGATACTCTGCATCCGGTGATGTATATCTCTAGGAAATTAAATGCTGCAGAAAAGAATTACTCGGTTTTAGACCGTGAGTTATTGGCTATGGTATGGTCTATTCTGAAGTTACAAAGACTTCTTCTAGGCGCACATTTCATTGTGGAAACCGACCAGAAAGCGCTTACTGCTATTCAGAGCAAAAACTTGAAGAGCTCGAGGTCCACTCGTTATGCCATAGCTCTTCAACCATTTCATTTCTCGGTTCGAGCTATCCGTGGTTCGGATAATGTAATGGCGGACATTCTGTCCAGATGCCCACACGATTCCACATGATTCTTCTGTCATATATATATTTCCTGATATACAGTCCAATGTTATAATGACATGTTAGTAGATTTTTTTTCCTCACTTTTTTGAGGGGGAATTTATAACATTGTACCATGTAATTATCTAAGAAGGCTTAGTTAGTGATATACGGGCCAAAAGATCACTCGGCCACATTTAAATAAATTATTTTCAGGATTGTATTGAGAGAGTTACCAGTTGTCTTTAAGATTTGTGTTATTGATATTTTCGCAGCACATCATTGAAGATGCGAGATTGTGTCCATTGTGGAACTTTGAGTATATCAAGTCCTGTCCTAGATTGGGAGCGGATGATGTCCACATCTTCTTCTATTGAATGTTTTATGTCAACGAAGATCAACACATGTATTACTTATTAGTTACTGATGCATTACATAATGTAATAAAATAGTGCGGTATATTAATATATTACACCGCTATTTGCAACACATTGTATGATATCATAATAATATATTTGATTTCATATATTGGTATGAGAATAATTTGACTTTTATTATGATGTTGCCAGCATTGTGGTTTGTGTTGGTGGCACCTTCCTGGGATATATATGCGTATACTTAGATAAATTTTTCTCTAAGGACCTGGGATATGATCTCAGTTTCGCTCCAAGTGTTGAGCTATTTTGTTAGGTATATCCGCGCATCATACGTGCGTTAGGAGCCTAGATTTTCCCGGCTCCAGGATTTAAAAAAAAAAAATGTTTCATTTTTTTTTCCCGGGAGGGTGCGGTAATGTTACGCACAAATAATTACTTTTTTTTCCAAAGTCTTTGTATGATCGTTTTTCGTATGTATGATCATTATTTGACTGAAATGCATGTTATATATATATTTTATGGTCAAAGGGACAGAACCCGAAATATCGATACTGCTATTTTTTATGAGTTTACCTCCTCTTGTATAGAGACACGTTCGGTCTATAATGTCTTGAACGAAGCGTGACCATATCTCCTTATTTGGTAGTATCAGTCAACTGTTGTAGATGTTTGAAACCTTTCTTAACGCTTCTGTTCATGTCCATAAAAGGCGCGACTGTGTAAGACTTTTATCTCGAATGTTCTTAGAATCGTCTTATTGTGAACAGCGACTCAGAGATTGTCACTCTGCGCATGTCTCGACTGGGTTGTCGTTTTTGTTGTTCCGCCCAGGTCGGGAGTTGAGAAATGGACTGATTAGCGAGCGGACGCGACTGCGTCTTGTGATTCTCTGAGGGAAATACATTGTCTTTGTGAGTTAGTTAGCTAACTAGACTATTTCCCAGTATTATTCAAGCCTGCCTGGAGGCATATGTTCATGGTTGATTTTCCGAAATAAGGTAATTCCTCTTGTATCGAACTTTAGGCTATCATCTAGAGGTTCGTCATTTTGTCGCCTTTTTGCTCGCCTGTGTGATTCAAAATGGAGAGGTACTTTGACTAGGATTAAGTCATCGGTATCTTTATACCTGAACTAGTTATATATCTATGGGTCGCTCTAGACCAACAAGACTATTGTCTGTGTTCCAGGATTCGTTATATCAGAGATCACGTCCAAGTCAGATGGTTAGACTTAGGAAGGTTATAAAGGTCGAGCTGACCTGTAATCCATGTATGCTACTCACGTGCAGACAGTAAACGGACGTATTGTATACATCTGATCTGCTAGCATCAGGAAGGAATAATTATTATTGTCTATGAACATTAAGGATCTGCAGCTGACCACGGTTGCAGAAGTTATATGTATTATTTATCAAGCTTCGCTATGATATTTGTTTTCCATACAACTATTGAGTATTGACTTCTACATGACTGTCAGTTAACATGAGTTTGAATGCTGCATTCGTTGTACTATGCCGATGATAACATAAGTATCATGACTGTTTTGTGGCGTGCAATAAATGGTATAAACCTAAAGCGAAGTTACCATTTTTATGACTCTACACGTCATGTTGCCTGTGGTGTACCCTGTGAACTGTTCTACTGCAACACACACAGCAACAATCTAAACCAGATAAGACACCCACATCTTGCATTGTAATACCTGGTGTCGATAGAGGTGGTAATTTGACGGCATCCTAATTCCACCCTTATCAGTCATCTTTAGAGTCCTTATAATGCCATACCTGTCATGATCATTCTTCTTGGATTCTTAGCCGCTGATGGGCAAAGCAGGCAGTAACCACCACGCCTGGTGGCGTCTTGTAGTGTTGCAATAAACTCTCCGCTTTGCTCGGTACGTTGTCATGCTTCGTGTAAGGTAAAGGAAAGGTAAAGGATCCCGTTACACACCCAATGAGGCATATTGGGAATATGGTGTTAGGGCCCATATGCTTCGTGTGCTATCCCAATTAAGGTTCATGCGTTTCATCTCGGTCTCTGTAGTTCTCCGCCAAGTTATTTTTGGTCGGCCTCTCTGTCGCCTTCCTTTTGAGGTCCATGACATAGCAATTCTGGTGAAGGTATCGGGGACCCTACTGATGATATGGCTCACGAAGTCCTAGCGTCTACCCGCTCTATACAGGGTGTCCATAAAAGATTGTACCCTTTTCAAAAAAATGTATTCTCGTCCCCATGACGTGGTACGAGGATGTTTTCTATCACAAAAGTAAGATAACGTTTTTAAGCATACCTTACAAAGACTATAAAAAGTGCGCATGCGCGCAGCGGGTATTTCAAGTGAAACTTTCGCAGTTGAGTTGCAACCGGTAATTGTTACATGTCTCTCAACACACTGGTCAAGTAGGTGAAAAAAAAAAAGAAATAGGTACATCCTTTTTGAGTCATGGGGGCCGAGAATAATTTATTTGAAAATTTTTTTACAATCTTGTATGGACACCCTGTATATAGTCGTCGCGAAGAAAAAGGGTAATGCTAGAATCAGATAGTGTTCCTCGCAGATTCCTTCATAACTGCCATAAGAAACAATAAAAATAACGAATAATACATTCTTTCATACACACTAACAGAAACCAAATAGCTTCAAGACAAGCGAAAACACAATAGATTCCCTGCCCATTGCAAGATATATGGAAATGTGAAGGCAGATAGACTCGCCAAAGAAGAAGGAAGCAATATAACAATTCAAGACAGGACAAAATATGAAGAGGTAGAAGGAAAAAAAATCAACACTCTTGAGTCAGATATAACAGAAGCTATACTAACTCTTACAAAGAAGAGATCAAGTGATAATTTTAAGATTGAGAACCAAGCATCGCAGACTGCATTATCGTTCGGTTAACAAATAAAAATCAGACGTGGTGTGCATATCTTCTTAATTGTTCCGAGGAAGCAATATTTGTACTGATTCCTTTCTATGTGAAGGGTGCCAAGGCTTAACAATGTTAAAATAATTATTGTTTCATGTCTGTCAAACACTGTTCGAGCGGCGATTGCCTTTCAAGATAGAACCGTGCACATGCCAAGATGAAGGTGGAAAAACTGGAGCTCCGTAATATCGTGATATAAAGTAGATTGTACTTGTTTGTTTGTTGTTGTTGTTGTTTAATTAAGGCTGTTGAGCTTGTTGCTGTTTCGCAATCAATGCCAAGTTGAAGAGCCTTTGTCATTATCTACATTGTAGATCTAAGCTTTTCCTGTCGCTTTTCTGCCATTCTGAATCTTGTTGAGCAGGATTCCAGTTTCCTTCCCGGGCATTCTATTCCAGCTTGGAGGAATACATTTCTATGTTTTAAAAAAATCATGGACAGTTAAGACTGAAGAGAGAAAACTGAAGGAAATAAAAATCAGAAAAATAACATATTTTGGACATATAAAGATGCTAAACACTTTATAAAAATTTACAATGAGCGAAAAGGTTGAAGAAAGCGATCAAGTAAGAGGTCAGAGTTGAAACAAGCGGAAAGAAAACATCAACAGATATTATAGGAAGAAATATATCGCAGTGGTTCATAAAGGAAAGAAGCAGAAATTGTTTAAGATCATTTACAGTTAATCATTCATGTGCCATGACTATGTCTTTACAGTTTATTATTTTTTAGCACCTCTCTCTCTTTCTGCAATTTATCATTTTCTTTACTACCCCCCTCTCTCTCCGCTCTCTCTCTTTCTTTCTTATCTATATATCTCTCTTCAGTCTTTAGTATTTTTTTTCTCCAGAAAATAGAAGACAGAGAAACTGAAACAAGGTGTAAAAAAACCAGTGTTGTGACTTACCAATGATCTACTGCCCTGGTCATGCAGGGGTACGCAGCAATGAAAGAGGTGACAGACTAGCTTCAAGAGCATCCATTGAAGGTGCGTTGGATATGGATAAGGGAGAGATACTAAGGGCAATTAATTATCGCCTATTAGAAAATGATACTGCAATAGATGAACCATCTAGGCTAAGATTGTTGGAATTTGGCATCAAACGAAAGCCAGCAGGGATGGACGTATGAGAGGATACATCTGGCGTGTATACAACCAGCGCACAACAGGAACAATTAGCATTCATTCACTTCGACATATCCTTTGGGAGACTGAGCCCATGGGTTTTCCCTGAGTACAATGACGCAGATCTGATCGACAAGAACAATAACAATAATCACCAGTACTTAAACATCAGAATACCAGTGTATAACTAAACGACAGCTGATAAATGGCATATTCTTACCAACACTTTGCTGTCAGCGTCAAACATGGTCACTGACCGGAATCACAGGAGAGGAAAATGAAATGCTTAATGAGATGCTTAATGAAAGCCATTATTATTACCAAGAGAGACGGAATGAGAAATGATGACATACAAATTGTTGGAAACCACATCCTGCATCAAGTTATAGAGAGACAGAAAATTAAGTGGTTTATCTATTTCATCAGAATGGAGCGCGATAAATTACCACTTTTCGCCAAAAAGAGTAAAAGATCTGGCTTCCGGGCACGGGGAAGACCAAGAAGCAGACGGACAGATAACACCACAAACATCCTACATCATCACAGGCTCAAGAACAGCAAACTTCAACTCTACACAAAGATTCGACTTCCGACTTCTGAAGCGGACAGACGTATTCTCGCTTGCTTGTTCCACATCCAGTGAAATTTTCAGTACGCTACACTAGACGAATTTCAGATAAGTTTTTTCTCTTCTCTAACATATTTAAACTAAATATTATTAATCACCTCTAGTATTGGTTAATTGCTTTTAACGTTAGTTAATAATTGATAGGAGTATTGGTATAAATAAAAATATTAGTGAAATAGAATAAATAAGCCCAGGTAGGCCAACCACGTGGGGTCTTCATTTGTAAAGTGCAGTAGCCATCTTGTTTTTCTTTGTGTAATTAATACAGGCATCTTTCATTGCTGAGCCGCGCGTGAACAAAATTAAAATTAATTCAAATTTACTAGCTTAGTAGTAGGACTAGTCAGCTTTTAACTATTGATATCTAAACATAATTTAAAATTTATATATTAAAAAAATATATATTAACTTGTCTGGTGTTAATTTAGCATTAGGCCTAGATAGAGCATAAATACTAATTGTAAGTCATCGGTGATAGGTATAAAATAAAGATAGAGGAATTAGACAATATTTAAAAAAGAAAGAGTAAAGACAACTCGTATACAACAAAATATGTGTAGCACAATAAGAGCAAATAAGTCCAACATAATGCTAACCAGATTGCAGTCAGCGGAGGGAAAAGCTTGGAGCAAAACAACAGAAAGACATATTAAGGAAGGAACATCAAAACGGACAGAAAATGAGAGGAACAAAAGCCCTGGTCTAAAGGACACAGAAATTAAGGACAAAATTGAAACCATCAAGGACAAAATAAAAGTGAACTCTGAAGTAAATAAAGACAGGGGATTATTCTCTTCCTCTTCTTCCTCGTTCGCCTTCAGACTTCCACATTTATGACTCTAATAAAGGCGGTAGTCAACTCAAGGCTCCCGACATCTCCAAACAGTTTTTCGTTGACAGAAGTGGGTTGTTGCCATATGCTACTCCGTTTATTACTGTAGGTTGGGCAGTACTGCAGCAGGTGTTCGACTGTCATCGGGCAGGTACCGCAGGTGCAGAGATCTGTTGCATCAATTTTGTATTTGGGGTATAGATGGTATCTCAATCTGGTGTGTCCAGTCCGTAGCCGAAAAATTATGACCTGTTCTTTCCTGGATAGTTGATGATATGCATCATGTTTCAAATGGCCCGGGTGCTCTCTTTAAACTTGAATGTAGCCTTTAAGTAGTCATTTACCGTTTAAGTTGTCTCTGATTTTGTTGTAAGGATTCCTTCCTTAGATAGTTTGTCATGCCTCCTCATTTCCTGTATGTTCAATGGGGTCTGGTATCCACTAAAGTTAGAGGACTTGTTGAAGCATTTGGCCAGTCTTTCAAAAAGAGATTAAGACAATCTTATAAATCCTTTATTTGGTGGCTCAAAGCGCTGAAATAAGTTGCATCTGTAAAGATTACTATCTGTTTTTCTGCCTGTGCTTTGCATTCAATAAGAGTTTCCGCTGCCTGTTTCAGGGCTTCTGCTTCAGCACTGAAGTTATTGCAGTATTTGCCAGTCGCAATTGCCATAGAGTGGATTCTATTCTTTAATTTTATGAGGATGCCGGCACCCCCATTTTCAACTGCATATTTTGCTGAACCATCAGTATATGCATGTGTCCAAAGCTTTGCTGGGAAAAAAAGCAACGAGAAAGAAACAGAAATTGTGACATCAAAGCAAGATGCTGCACACAATGGAACACCAACTCCGACAGGAAATAAAGCCGCAGAACACATTAGGAAGGACAAAGCGGGAAATGCAGACCAATGCACTCAGGAAACCAATGAACACAAAGAAAGTGCCGAGGACAGCCTGAAGGAAACAAAAACCCAGAGAAACAAAAGAGTTAAAGTCACCCAAATAGGAGGCACAGAAGCCACACTGAGAGCCCTCCCCGATGACAAAATCATGGTTATCTTAGAAAAAATAATAGAAACAAAATCTATTGACAAAGTGCAAAAACATAAAAATGGAGTAACAATCACTGTAAACTACACAGAAAAAGGCAAGGCACTACTACATGAATTAAAGAGTAACCCAAAAGAAGTACAACTCGCACATGGGATAAAGGTACAGATTGAGTTGATCAAGGAGATTCGAAGATTCGTCATCAAAGGGGTCGATTCAAACCTAACAGAAGAGGAGATCCGCACTAACATAATGAAAGAAAACCCACAAACAAAGATAGAAAAAGTAGAAAGAATAAAAACCAAAGAGCAAAAGAATACGACAGTGGTAGTGCTAAGTGTAAAGGGCACAGAAATACCCAAGCAGGTCAAACTCCACCAGAGAGTCAAAATGACAGAGATATTCATACCTAGCATCATACAATGCACAAACTGTCAAGGCTTTAGCCATACGCAACATGTGTGTAAAAGAGCGACTAGGTGTAGTTTATGTGCGGGAGCACACAAGCATGTGGACTGTACAATGGCTAAGGAGGACAAAGATTATAAACGAGAAAACAAAAACAGAAAATGTGCAAACTGCCAGGGTAATCACAGTGCCAGGTATCAGGGGTGCCCAATCTATCAAGAGACAAAACACATATTAAAAGAATCACTAGAAACAAACAAACCATTCTGGCAAATAAAAGAAAGACAGAAAACAAACAACCATCTCCAAAACTCCCAAGAAAGCATCATTAAGAAACAAATAAAACAAATAACCAGTGAAGTGAAAGACATAAAGGAAAAAATCCAGAAAGAAGATAAAATTAAAACACTCATAAACAGTAAAGAAGATGACAACACAGAAGAGACAGAACAAAACCTCATCCAAGCCAGACAGGTACTAGAAGAAATAAAAGCAGCACAACAGGCAATAGAGAGAGACCTCAAAAAAATAGCAGAGATAAAAGAAGCTAATGAAGAAATCCTTAAAAAAATAGAGATAGAAAGAGCTATTTTGACAGACGAAAAAAGACAAGAGAATAAAATGATAAAAAACCAGGGCAACAAAGAAAATATAGAAGAAAAAATTAAGGAAACAGTGGAACTACTCCTACCATACCTCGTAGAAAGAGTTCGGAGTAAAATGGTTACTTGGAATGATGAGTTTGTGGAGAACATGAGAGATAGTGAGCAAAACCAAAAAAAGTAGATCCCTTATCAAAGAACCTAATAAAAACAATAACATAACTAAGCTAACCATACTAAATGGGGACCAAAGACTCTAGAGCCATCAAAGTAGTTCAGTGGAACTGTAGGGGTGCCAGGAAGAACCTGCTGTCTCTTATGGGACAGTATAAGGAGGCAAAACCCATCTTTGCAATACAAGAAACCCTCCTGAACCCCAAACAGAAACTGAACTACCAAGGATATAAGATACTTAGAAATGATAGACCGGAGGGAAGAGGAGGGGGTGTGGCCTGTCTAGTACATGAAGACTACACAATAATAAATTGGGAACAATTCAACACAGAAAATATTGAAGGAATAAGTGTAACGATAGACAGTGAACCAGGAAACTTAAAAATAATTAACATGTATAGTCCCAAGGGCAAGATAACTGATAAAGACATAACCATTATTAACACACAAATAGACAAAAGAACATTATTAGTAGGTGACCTAAATGCACACCATGAGGCATGGGGTAACAACAGTAATGATCCAGCAGGAAAAAGACTGTTGGATTACATTGAAAGTGCTGAGCTAATCATACTAAATGATGGCTCAGTGACAAGGGTTAACCCATGCAACAATGGAGTAGATACAGCAATAGACATAAGTATTATAACACCAAACCTAGCCTCTGCTAAATGGGAAGTACTGAATGACTCCAGCTCAGACCACTTACCCATAGAAAAAAACATAAACGACAAATACAGAACTAGTCCAAGAAGCTCCAAACCTACATTCAACTTCAAAAAAGCAAACTGGGAGTCCTTCCAATTGGAACTAAGAAAACTAAGCATAGAACAAATTGAATCTAACAGTGTAGATATATTGGCAGAAAAACTAACAAATGAGATTTAATAAATAGCAATAAAATATATACCAAACAGGAATATGCCTGATCACTTAAAACCAACACAAAAAGGTAAAGATAGGAAAAGAAACAAAGATAAAAATCCAGTACCATGGTGGACAGACAGATGCTCAGAACAACTGAAATTGAGAGAAAGGGCCCTGATAAAGCATAGAAAAACCAAAACTGAAAAGAATTACACAAACTAAAAAAAAAAAAAATAAGAAGTGAAACAAATAAAATAATATTCAGAGCTAAAGAAAAGAGTTGGAGAACATTTTGTCAAACATTAAACCATAGATCACAAGTAACTACAGTTTGGAGAAAACTAAAAGCAATTAAAGGAGGAAACAACAAGAAATTTAAAATCCCAACAATTAAAATACCAGAGAGAGCTGAAATACAGATAGAGGAAAAGCCAACATACTAGCTAAATACTTCTATCAGGTTAGTTCAATAGTCTAGAAAAGGCAGAAATAAGTAGGCGAAAAACACTGTTAGAAAAATTAACAGAAGAAAATACGGACACCACACAGGACGATAATTATTTTAATGCAGATATTACAGTAGATGAAATAGAAAGAGCTTTAGCAGGAAAAACCAATACAACCTCTGGGCAAGACATTCTGAGCTATGAAATCCTCAAAAAGGTACCAAATACAACTCTAAGAATGATTGCATCCCTCTACAACAAAATCTGACACACGGGAAAAATACCATGTTCATGGAAGACAGCCGTAGTCATCCCCATACTAAAGCCAGATAAGGAAACACATGATGTCGGCTCATACAGGCCAATATCGTTAACATCGCACCTAGGAAAAATTCTAGAAACAATAGTCAACAGCAGACTAAAATTTCACTTAGAAAAGCATCATTTGTACAGCCCAACCCAGGCAGGCTTTAGAAGCCATCATTACAATAGAGCAACTGCTGAGGCTGGAACCTGATGTTAAAACGGGCTTCAAAAGGAATGAAAAGACAGTAGCAATATTCCTTGATGTAGCCAGAGCATATGATGAGTGTTGGAGGGAGGGTGCACTATATAAGATCAGGAAATTCGGTATAGTAGGCAGAACTTACAATTATTTAGATAACTTCCTGCAGGATAGTGTCGTGAAACGAATGTGTGTAACCCCACTACTTTGTTAAATCATTATGTCGGGATACAAATTTGCCCCAGCCAATCAACGCACAGTTGCTGAGCCGAAATAAATTACCCTAAGTTACGCCAGGAAAAACTTAAGCCCTGTTTTTTTTCGGATGTGGGTCGTGGCCATCTTGTTCACGCAAGATGGCGGAAGAAAACTGAATAAAATTAGGCTTACGAGCAAAAAGACGAAACTGCAGGAAACCAATCAGCTTGCTCCGCCAGGAACCAACCAAACGCTTTCCTTTACCAGTAGAAGTTATTTTACCTGCCTATATAATCGGGCGAGATTTATGCAGAAAACCGCAACACCGAACACGAAAAGCCAGAGAGACGAACCGACTGAAGAGAGGAGCTTTAGTCGTCAGCTTTGATTTATAGCTTACCTGAGGGCATTGACCTGCAGCCTGCTTCGCTAAGTCGAGTCAAAATCTGGCCTGTTTAAAATCTTGGAGGGTAAATTTATTATAGTGATTTACTATAAACTGGTAGGAAAAGATAATAGTTTTAATATGAACGTATCAGGTTACTGATTGTATCTTAAGGGTATTTCCTAATATGATTGAATAGACGAAGACTAAAAGGAATCATACTTCAATCTATTGTCTCCTATAACTTCAGTCTATTGTCTCAGATAACTCCAAACTGAAATATAACCAAAACAGTCCTTGTTAGGACTCAACCTATTGTCTCCTATAACCGTCAATCTATTTTCTCAGACCAACTGCAATATAACCAAAACAGTCCTTGTTAGGACTCAACCTATTGTCTCCTATAACTTCAATCTATTTTCTCAGACCAACTGAAATATAACCAAAACAGTCCTTGTTAGGACTCAATCTATTGTCTCATCTAACATCAATCTATTGTCTCCTATAACTCCCACCTGATATATCACCAAACAGTCCTCGTCTCATATACTCCAATCATAAGAACATATCAATATTGTTAGGATATATCTGGTATATATAGGGGGAAGGAAATGGTTTTTGTATCACACACCTAGGTGTACATATTTATCTTAGAATGTATTCATGTATTGAATTTATGTTATGGGATGTATTCATGTATTGAATGTATTCATGTATTGAATTTATATTATTGAATGTATTCATCATTTGCATTGAATTCATATTGATTGGATTGTATTCATGTATTAATTTATCAGAAAATAAGGTTTTGCAAGTAGACACCTGTCTCTTGTCTCGCTATTGCATAAATCATACTGAGCCATGTTGTCATTCATCCTACATGCAGACACCTGAGGCACACGCTCATTTCATCCACATTATAAATAGGTGGGCTTGATGACAGAAATTAGCCCCTAGTTTTCCTTGTTACAGGTTATATTCGTTTCATCAAACCTGAGGTCGTATGTTTCGAGTCAATCCAGCTGCCTGGAACTTCGCAGGAGCATAGAGATTGTCCAGAAGCTACCTCTTTTGTCCACTCCAGTCTTGGGTGGGCTAAAGTAACGAGCCTCTGCAGGAGTTGTGTGACTCTAACTAAGGAGAACAGAAACGTTTTAAGAGATGAGTACCCAGTAGTACCATTTCTGTCGGCATTGTGAGAAAAACGCTAGTGTCAGTGACGAGAAAGTGAATTAGGTAGCAAGAGACAATAATAAGATTATTAGCTGATAAATTATACTTAATTAACAGCACAGCTGATACATGTACTATAATTGAATAACAGCACAGCTGATATACTTTTTGTTCCTATAATTGGAAAACTTGTTGTAATATATTTACATATCTATATAAATATAAATATTTGTAAATCATATGTAAACTTACAAATTCATTACGTTCCATTTTTTTCAACATTCACCCTTCAGCACAAGAGTAGATAGTGTATATACTAAATAAATAATAAGGAAATTGTATTTGAAGACTTGTCAATTTTATCATTGTTAAGTAAAATCTGTTTCCTTGTCTTAATATCACAGTTAGTTACACAGCGGAGGTGGCAAGTTATGTCAATTAACCTAACCGCCCCCCCCCCCCGTCTACTAAAATTTTTCCGAGAGATCTGAGGGAGAATAGGTACCCTGAGATTCACAGCCGTAACTAATTTGTGATTACCAGTAGTTTTTCACTCAGGTGTACTTAGGGGTCACTTCACCATTTTCTGCAGAAATTCTATTTCTGTAATTGTCAGTACTATACTGACCCTAGAGCCAAATAAAACCTCACGCCACAGATAGATACTTCACGGTACAAATAAACAATGATAGATCTGAGGTTTATGAACAACAGAATGGAATTCCACAGGGATCAGTAATATCCCCATCTATATTCACGATTATGGTCAACGACCTAGGCGACGAGTTTAAAGACTTAAAAAACAACCTATCCCAGTTTGCAGATGATGCTGCGATATGGAGAACGGGAAGAAACCTCCCATTCCTCTATAAAACAGTACAAAAACAAATAGATAATGTATCCGACTGGATGCGCAAGTGGGGATTTAATCTAAACGTTAAAAAAACCATAGGAATGATCTTCAGTAGAGGACATGTAATTAAATTAATATAATTGATATACGTATTAATGAGCAAAAAGTATGCACAGCAAAATCAACTAGATTTCTGGGTATGGTACTAGACCAGCAACTAAACTGGAACAAACACATAGACCTATTAGTGCAACACATTAGGGGGCTTATTAACGTGCTAAGATATATGAAAGGAAGTGGTTGGGGAGCCTGCAATAAGACAATGCTAACCTTCTATAAATCATTTATTAGGGGCAAACTTGACTATGCCAGTGTTGTCTATACATCAGCCGCCCCGAGCAATAAGAAAAAACTAGACACAGTCCAAAACCAGGCACTCTCAATAATAGCAGGTGCCTCAAAGGGAACATCAGCAGAGGCATTAGAAGTAGCGCTAGGCATTATACCCCTGGAGCTAAGGAGAAAAGAGCTGAGATTCAGCTACTGGGCAAGAGTGGCAAAAGATCCAACTCACCCAGCACACAAAACCTTTGATAGGGGTAACCAGTACATAGGCCACATACCACTAAACCATAATAGATACCCATGAGGGTGGAAAACAGTGGATAAAGTGTATCAACACCCAAACCTATTTAATATGATAAACAGTAGTACTCAGTATAAAGCAAAGATCCCACCGTGGGAACTAAAAGTGTCAGAAACAGACTCCCACCTATCAAAGATCATAAGCAAATCTAAAGACATAATCTCAGCAAAAAGTAAAGCACTAGAGTACATAGAACGGTATATAAATAATAGCCTAACTCTCGTATATATACAGATGGGTTAAAAGATGAAGAAGAACAATTAATATTAGGAGCAGGAATAGCAATACCAAAATAAAAAAAATTATAAAAGATATAAAGTAACAGGTAATACATCCATCTTTACAGCAGAATTAGTGGCAATCCTAAAAGCTTTAGAAATAGCTGCAGAAAACCCACCAACTAAAGTAACCATTCTTACAGATTCACTTTCATCAGTAGTAGCTATCAGAAACAGAAATGAATGTAGCAGGCCAGAAATCATAGAGGAAATACTACAGGTCAATACATATCTGCACGCTATAGGATGCAGTGTAACACTAACATGGATACCATCACATGTGGGGATAGCAGGAAATGAGCTTGCAGACAAAGAAGCCAAAGGGGGAAGAACTAGCTATAACAAAATTGAAGTAGGCTTAGGTAAGTTTGAAATTAAGAGCTTAATTGCTCAAGCAATAACTAAAGAGTGGATAACAGCATGGGACCAGAGTAAAAAAGCAAGTCACTCACATAAAATCCTGAAAAAAACCAAGCAAAAAATGTCAGATAAAAGATGAACTAAAAATACCAATTAATAAAAAATTGCTGAGGCTCAAGCTTGGAACTGGAAATTTCATGATAGAGGAACCCACGTGCGAAGAGTGTCAAGAACCAAACACAATTAGACACTTTCTGGTGGACTGCAAAAAATATGACCAGCAGAGGCAAAACATTAAGACATACTGTAGTAATCACAAGGTAGAAATGAGTGTAGAAAATCTCATAGGCACGAAGACCCCATCAGAAATACAAAAGTTAATAAAACACTTTATTACAAAAACAAAAGCTAACATATAAAAAATAAATAAATAAGGATGCGAGCCAGTAGTCTACCCGAGATAAATACGGATTGACCAAAAACCCCCCAGTGAAACATAAAAACATATCAGTTAAGACAATATCCTATTTGGGTTGATAAAACAACATTTAACTATGACTACAACATTATAAAAACAAACCCCGACTAGAGATAAAATAGTATAAAATAAATACTAACAAAAGCATATTACAATAAATGAAACACGTCCTGATATAACCAACAGCTCAATGTTTATGGTAGAAGGTTGAAAGAGGCGTGCTACAAAGAAAAGTAGGAAACACCTGGAAAAAAAAATCTGCACAAAGCTTCACGGCAACAGTGGGCCGAAGAAGTCAAAAGGAATGTATACCTCTCTGTCTTTCTCTTTGTTTCTTTGTCCATCAAATGTAACGTTGGTTGACGTGTGTGTACGAACTACGATGCTTGAAAGGTATTGTCTTCAATTTGACGTGTTAAAGATCGTATCTGTCATTCAAGAAATGAATAACACAACTTGGCATAAATTGTAAACACGTTCAGAATAGGATAAATAATGAGCACGACTGACGTTATGAAGGGGAACACAGCCAGATAAGATGCGCTGTGTATAAGCAAGAAGTCAGAAACAAAGAAGGAAAATCCATGAGTTTAAAAGAAGGGTCGATCGCGTCTATAATCAGAAGATATATCATCTTCTTCTTCTTCTGCCTCATCCTTTCTTCTTCTTCTTCTTCTTCTTCTTCTTCTTCTTCTTCTTCTTCTTCTTCTTCTTCTTCTTCTTCTTCTTCTTCTTCTTCTTCTTTTTCTTCTTCTTCTTCTTCTTCTTCTTCTTCTTCCTCTTCTTCTTCTTCTTCTTCTTCTTCTTCTTCTTCTTCTTCTCCGTCTTCGTCGTCTTTTTTTCTTCGTCCTCCTCCTTCTCTTTAATCTTCTTATTCCTCTTCGTTTTTACCATTGAGGAGGATAATCCTCATTCAGTTCATCCCAAGTCCTATTATAAAGTAGATCGACACAGCTCTTGTGCTGCCTACAGTAAACAAATTATTCTGCTTGTTTTTAGTTCTGCTCCCCATTTCTCCCGCCTCTCCAGTTTATCACCGATTTATTTCTCATGGACGCCTTACATTGTGCTGTGTGTGTGTGCTTTTTTTGTGTGTGGCTGGGTACAGTATTTTCATTTTATTGCTTTTTCCCCATATATATATATATATATATATATATATATATATATATATATATATATATATATATAATATATATATATATATATATATATATATATTTATATATATATATATATATATATATATATATATATATATATATATATATATATCTTCTAAATCTTTATTTCATCTATCATGGCAGAAAAACGTTGTTTATGCCTGTGCGCGTGCCTGTATGAGTGGTCAGTGAAATAGAGACGTAGGGTTCTGCCAACAGAGAAGATAAGATATAAGAAAATAAACACGTGTTCTACTCTAGAGCTGTGTTACTTCAGATACAAGATGTGTAAGATACATTTATGGCTAATAGCCAAAATGTTTAGCGCTTCGCTTTGGTCTAGTCGTAAATAATAATCGGCCATTAAGGAAACCTTGTCCCATGTAGTTCCTGTGATTCCCTGATGAGTTTCCAGTAATTTTCATTACACAGTAGAGCATCGATAATCAGAATATCATTAATCCGAAAAGTTAGTAATCGTCAATAATAATAGGCAGCAATTTTTTTTTTTAAATGCTGGCAACAGAAGGTGAGCAGTACGTCAGAGCTACACTGAACATGTAAATTTATGAACATTTTTATGAAATTACAAGCAAAAGGCTGTCATCAATGGTGCCTATATCTTGTCACGGTATGGCAGCTTGAGTACCCTGACAACACCACCCCCCCCCCCACTATCCCCACAGTTATGCCAACGGGAGTTTTACTCAAAGCAAGTTCTACCAAACTGGACAGGTAGGGGTATGCAGGTAGGGGTCATATTAAAGCTGGCACCCTGGTCCTCCAGGTTGAGAGTTTTAGCACAGAGCCGACACCCCTGTCTATGTAAAAAAAAACCAACCCAATAAAGGTTACGAAAACAGCAACAGATGAACAATCTTTGCTGCGGGACGGACATGCGGAGTCTGAGGCTCGTAAAACTGCCACTGGTGAAAGCCGAAAGGAAACCACTGACATGACCAGAGCGGGGGCTCCACAAGAAGGATGTCTGCCCACCGAGCAAAGTGGAGACAGTTTGTTGCTGCTCTACGAGACGCCACCAGACGTCATAGTCACTACACTTTGTAAGTCAGTGACCAAGGACCAAAGAAGAAGAAGACAAGGAAAAAGCGCTAAATAGTTCGGCCAACGAGGCCTTCATCAGAACAAAAGGAACATTAAATTTTTTAAAATTAATTACGCAGCAAGAAAACACATTTACCCTTTCGTAGACATAAGGATTGACAACGCGTAGAAGCAAATGTGAATTATATGTAACTGATGTAGGCTAATTAACAGGGAAAGAATGTACATTTCTGGCACGGAGTGATAGATGTTTATCGAACAATGTAAATTGCTTTTCTTAAGTTGGAAATGATTAATTGTGTTCACCGCGGGGAAGCTAACTATAACTGTCAGCTAATATAATTGGTGCTCAAACAACGCCCCACCGTGTGGGGTCGTCTCAATGCTGGCGGTGAAGGTTCATAAAAGTTTACCTAACACTGTAAAATACAAAATTTCACAGGAAATGCGCTGCAATATCACACGAGACTACATCGTTAACGCGTGTTCTGTTGAATTTAGTCCCGTATGTTTACTAACATGTTATGTCCCGTATATTTACTAACATGTTGTACAAGATGAATCTGGAGTTGAGGAAAAGGCACACTCACACACACACACATGGCAAAAAAAGCAAGGGCGTTAGTTTTGTGCTAGACAGCAGTAGTTTTGAAAGCATGAGCCTTTGAAATAAATTCCTGTTGTATCGACAAGCATATATTTATGCACAAGGGCCCTAAAAGCACGAGGCCCTAGGTTAAAAAAAAAAAACTAAGTTCCCTATGCCTAAAACCGCCAATTGCTTGGAAGAAGCTCACCATTATCATCTTCAACACTCCCTTTTACGTATGAGAGTGCACTGGACGCAGTTAAAAAGAAATTCATTTCAAGCATTTTCTCTGCCTTTAGAGCAGGGGTCCTTAACTTGTGATCTATGGACCCCTTAGGGGTTCCGTGAATGGTTCTAGGGGATCCATGCACAACCTAAAATTTAAAACGTACAAATTAAAAAAAAAATAATTTAATGCGCAATTTGTACAAGATGAGTTCAATCAAAGGGTTCATAGCCTTCATTGGACAATCAAAGGGTTCATAGCCTTCATTGGACAATCAAAGTGGTCCATAGCCTTCATTGGGAAATCAAAGGGATTCATGGCCTTCATCGGTGATCAAAGTGGTCCATAGCCCTCATCGGACACTCAGAGGGGTTCATAGCACTCCTCAGACAATCAGTGGGGTTCGTAGCCCTTATCAGATAATCTGAGGGGTTCATAGCACTCATCACAAAATCAGAGGGGTTCATAGCCCTCATCAGACAATCAGAGGATTTCATTGCCCTCATCACACAATCAGAGGGGTTCATATCCCTCTTCAGACAATCAAAGGGGTTCAATCAGAGGGGTTCATAACCCTTATCAGACCATCATAGGGGTTCATAGCTCTCATCAGACAATCTGCGGGGTTTATAGCCCCCATCACACAATCAGAGGGGTTCAAAGCCCTCTTCAGACAATCAGAGGGGTTCATAGCTTTCATCAGACAGAGGGGTTCATAGCCCTCATCAGAAAATCAGAGGGGTTCATAGCCCTCATCACACAATCAGAGGGGTTCATAGCTCTCATCAGTCAATCAGAGGGGTTCATATCTCTCATCAGACAATCAGAGGGGTTCATAACCCTCATCAGACAATCAGAGGGGTTCATAGTCCTCATCACACAATCAGAGGGGTTCATAACCCTCATCAGACAATC
Organism: Oreohelix idahoensis; assembly: GCA_024509875.1. Taxonomy (NCBI): domain Eukaryota; kingdom Metazoa; phylum Mollusca; class Gastropoda; order Stylommatophora; family Oreohelicidae; genus Oreohelix; species Oreohelix idahoensis. Next base: position 396,753 of record JAMPIV010006122.1, on the reverse strand, counting down.
AGAGGGATTCATTGGCGCAACAAAGGTTTAGAAACCCTGCTGTAGAATAATGGGCTACAACTGTTAGTCGCCATCAGTTTCTACCGTAGCTAGTTTTTTTCAGCCCGATCAACGAGGTCTCGGTTGCCGTGACGTCATCTTCCACAATTATTTACAATTTCTCTTTGCGCCGCTCCACTATTTTCATTCCTTCTAGGTTCCAGTCAAGAGCATGTTTGGTTTCACTCTTTGGTTGTCACCTGTGGGTGTGTGCTATCCATTTTCTCTCATGTAATCGTCAGCTCAGTTAGTTGTTACCTGGTTCTATTCCACCAGTCTGTCTGTTATTACATCTGGCTATTTTATACGTAGAATGCGACAGAGGCACCAGTTGGTGAATGTCTGAAATTTAAAAGTGATAATCTTGATGATTTGCCACGTTTTTGAGCCATAAATTGGTTGTTGTTGTTAGTGATCCAGCAGCGCCTGGGCTCTCGTCTGTCAGCCTAATGCCATGTAGTGATATCTGCATGTTTTCACAAATTGTTGTGTTTCTCCGTACAAGGTGTTACACTTAAATGTCCTGGGAGGAAGGAGCATTTTCCTGACATTATCGAGTGCTGGGCACTCAAAGAGGTGGTGATCAACAGTTTCGTAACCATACAATGGTAACGATTGTGTGTTTGTTTTGATAGACTGAGAACGATTTTGGGCTTGTGTTAATAGATTGGGAACGATTGTCGGCTTATGTTGATAAAGATTATGAGCTTGTATTAATAGACTGGAACAGATTTTAGGCTTGAGTTGATAGATTTGGCGTCGTTATTTTTTGTTTTTTTATTTGTTGCGATAGACTGGGTAAGATTTTGTCTTGATGTTGATAGATTGGGAAATATTTCATGTTTGTGTTAATATCTGGGAAACCATTTGTTGTTGTATTGATAGATAATGAAAATTGTGTGCTAGTGTTCAAAGATTGAGGGAAAATGTGTGTTGGTGTTGACAGATTGGGCAAGGATTTGTGTTTGTGTTGATATATTGGAAAAGATTTTTCTTTTTGTGTTGACACCGCCTAGGCCGGTCCCAAGCCCGGCTGAAAAAGGAGGAGGGCGGCCTGCATGGAGGCCGTAAGGAGGCAGCCCCTCCATCATGCAAAGGCACAACAGGCCAATCACCTGTTTGTCTAAAAACCAGATTACGAGAAACATAAGATAGAAAACTGGACTGATTCTAAAGGCGACGAACTTGAACGGACTACGGGCTACGACTTACGAAATATGGAACACAAGAAGTATAAATGGGAAGGAAGAGGAGCTGGTGGAAGAGATGAGGAAAGCCAAATTAGAAATCCTGGCTATAACGGAAACAAAGAAAAAAGGACAAGGAGTTATGGATCTCGATGGCGACACGCTGTTCTACAGTGGTGTACCCACATCTGAAAGAGCTAAAGGGGGCGTGGGTTGTATTGTGGCCAAAAATCAAAGGAATAGTATCAAGGGATAGAACTTTGTGTCGGAACGCATTATGGTCCTAAAACTAAAAGAAGGAGAAACCATAGTCAACCTTGTCATTGTGTATGGGCCAAATGAAGATGAGCGAGCAGAGGTCAAGGAGGAATTCTTCGAGCTGCTTCAAAGGACAGTGGACGACTGCCTGGATGAAATAATCCTGTTCGGAGATTTCAATGCCAGAGTTGGAAATGACCATGCTAGATGGGGTGGAGTTATCGGAAGATATGGAGAAGATACTCTTAATGACAATGGAAAGCGACTCCTTAGATTCTGCACTGAGCAGAATCTGATCATTACAAACACAAAGTTCCCCCATAAGCGCATACATGTATACACTAGGTGTGAACCAACAAAGAATGAGAAGTCTGTGATCGACTTTGCCATTGTTAGGAAGAGCTCATTCAAGTATGTCCGGGATGCTAAAGTGTGGAGGGGGCCAGAGATTGAAAGTGATCACTACTTGTTAACAATTAAAAGAACAACTGAAAGAGTGTTACTCGGCCTAGGAACTGCCTAACATCACGCAAGAAGCTAAGTAAACGAACAGGGGAAACAAGCATTAAGACCTACAAGCTGAGAGAGCCAGAAGTGAAGACCAGATACCAGGGGCTTATTGCTACAGCAGTGAAAAACACAGAACAACAACCTGATGACCTGGAAACACTCTGGCTGAAATTCAAGGACATCATAAAGACAGCTGCAGCAGAAGCATGTGGTGAAGTTCGACTTGGGAAAAAGAGAAAGAGGACACCTTGGTGGACAGATGAGGTTAAAGAGACAATAAGAGAGAACAAAAAGGCATGGAAACAATACTTAGGAGCAAAAAACACACCAGGAAAAACAGAGAAATACAGAGAATATATGATACTCAGAACAGAAGTAAAGAACAAGGTGCTAGCAGCAAAACAGAAGTCCTGGGAAGAATTTGGAGAAAAGCTAGAAAGCGATGCGCAAGAAAACCAGAAATTGTTCTATAAGACCCTAAAGAATATGAGGAAGGAAAAACAGTGCCCTCTTAAATTTATAAAGGACAAGCAAGGCCAATTGCTTACTTCCTCAAAAGAAGTAATGGAAAGATGGAAAGAATATTTTTCAGAGCTCCTGGATGGTGAGCAAGGTCAAGCATCAGAAATGATAACCACTGACACAGAAGGGGAAACCAATGGTGATGAAGATGACATAAAGATGGAAGAACTGAAGGCAGCACTGGAGAAAATCAAGATGGGCAAAGCAGCAGGACATGATGGTATAACACCAGAAATGGTTAAGTACATGGGAGCAGCAGGCGACCTAGTACTCCTAAGGATCCTACAGGCAGCTTGGTGCAACAAGACCATACCAAAGGATTGGGAGATTGCAATAGTAACATCGATTTTCAAAAAGGGTGACAACCGACAATGTGGAAACCATAGAGGCATATCCCTTCTCAGTGTCCCTGGTAAAATCTACTATAGAATACTGGAGCAGAGACTCATAATCTTTTCATAATCTTGAAAAGATTACATTTTATTTTATTACTATTCAAAACATGATGCAGATGTACTTCATCGTGTTATAACTGTCGTGAAACGAAGTGTAACCCACTACTTTGTTAATCACTATGTCGAGATACAGATTTGCTTCAACCAATCAACGATCAACGTTCACCAGTCTCTGAGACAGAATAAATTAACGGCCATCTTGTTCACGCAAGATGGCCGATGAAAACTGAATAAAATTAGGCTGTATGAGACCAGGTACAAAACCGGAGGAAACCAATCAACTTGCTCCGCCAGGAACCAACCGAAAGCTTTCCTCAAGTAGTTACTTGACTATATAATCGGGCGGATTTTATGCTAACCACGCAACCCCGAACTTGACGCCAGAGATACAGACTGAAGAGGGAGAAGCTGTCACCTTGATTTATGGTAACTTACCTGAGGGCATCGACCTGCAACCTACTTCACTAAGTCGCGTCAAAACCTGGCCAGTTTAAAATCTAGGAGGGTAAATATTTTTACGATAACCGTTGGTATTTTTGTGTGTGTCATTTATACTACCTATCAGGTTACTGATTGTATCTTGGGTGGAATTAAGTATAATGATTGTATTTCCTATTATGATTGAATAGACGAAGACTATTAGGACTCATACTTCAACCTATTGTCTCCTATACTTCAATCTATTGTCAGTCTATAACTTCAGTAAAATATAACGCCAAACAACAGTCTATTGTCTCAGATAAGACCAACTGCAATATAACCCAATAAAAAAACAGTCCCATTGTCAGGACTCATTCTAGTGTCGAGTCTAACTCAAATCTATTGTCTCCTTTAACTCCAACCTGATATAACACCAAACAGCCCTCTTCTCATATACTCCCATCATAAGAACATAACAATATTGTTAGGATATATGTTACCAGCTATTGTCAGAGAGGGCGTGATATAGTATAGGGGTAAGGACATTGTTGTATCACACCTAGGTGTACATATTATTGGATTTATTCATGTATTGATTTATATTATGGGATGTATTCATGTATAAAATGTATTCATGTATTGAATCTATATTATTGAATGTATCCATGTATTAGTTTATCAGAAAGAATGTTTTGCAAGTAGACACCTGTCTTGTCTCGCTATTGCTAAATCATACTGAGCCATGTTGTCATTCATCCCACATGCATACATCGGAGACACGCTCATTTCACTCACACTAGAAATAGGTGGGCCTTGAGGACAGAAATTAGCCCCTATTTTTCCTTTGTTACAGGTTTAATTGTGTCCTAAAAACCTGAGGTCGTATGTTCGAGTCAATCCCGCTGCCTGGAACTCCGCAGGAGCATAGAGGTTGACCAGACTCTACATCTTTGGTCCCCCTCAGTCTTGGGTGGGCTAAAGGAACGATACTCTGCCGGTGGTGTGAACCAAACAAAGAAGAACAGACTTAAGAGAGATGAGTACACATTAGTACCATTTCTGTCGGCATTGTGAGCATAGAACTGTCAATGAAGAAAACGTGAATTAGCGTAGCAAGAGACAATAATAAGATCATAGTGGATAAATTATACGTAAATAACAGCATAGCTGATAAACGTTATATCCTTAATTAACAGCACAGCTGATATAATTTTTGTTCCTATAATTGGAAAACGTGTTGTAATATTTATAAATATAAATATTTGTAAATCATATGTAAACTTACGAATTCATTTCATTCCATTTTTTGCAACATTCACCTTTCGGCACAAGAGTATATAGTGTATATATACTAAATAAAATATAAGGAAATTGTATTTTGAACGACTTGTCAATTTTATCATTGTTAAGTAAAAATCTGTTTCCTTGCTTTGTTTAATATCACAATTAGTTACACAGCAGCGGTGGCGCTTTATGTCGGTCTCCTCTATACTATTGTTTCGAGATCAGATCATTCACAGCCGTAACTAATTTGTGATACCAGTAGTCCTCTCAGACACTGGGACTTCACCATTTTCTGCAGAAATTCTATTTCTGTCATTGTCAGAACTATACTGATCCAAGAGCCAAATAAAACCTCTCGCCACACTGGGGGCCCGTTTCTGGCATATTTCTCTCTATCTTGAGCCATACTTAGTCTATTCATCTATCTACACTCTATCTTGTGCCACCCCATAGGTAACATAAGAAAATAAATTTTTATTTTTTGAAAAAAAATTCTATTTTAGGATTTTTTAAAACAATATTTTCTTAGGAGGAGTACCATTTAGTACTCAGTAAATAGTTGATGCTCACAAAGTTGCACGGAAATTTTTTGTTCATTTAAAGTTAATTAAGTTTAATTACAATAATTTGGTTATAGTAAATTTACAATACCCTCTCTAAGTAACGGCAGGGCTGATCTAGTGAAGTGCAGGACTGCGGTCATGCAGATGGGTAAGGAATTAAATATGACAGGTGATGCTCTTACTCAGTATGTCACAACAGAAGTGGACAAACACATGGATAGGGAAGAAAGAAAGTTGCAATTAGAGACTGAAGCAAGGAAATTAGAGGCTGATAGAGAAGCAAAGAAAATTTGAGGCTGAGAAAGGCGGTTGCAAGCAGAAGCTGAGAGAGAGAGACAAAAGATTAGAAAATGGAAGCCAAGAAATGGGAGGCTGAAAATGAGGCAAAGAAAACTGAAGCTGAGGAAAGGAAATTACAAGCAGAGAGAGACCATCAGTTGAGATTAAAAGAGCTTGAAATTCAGGCAAATATACTGGCAATAATGGTGGGAAGCTCACCTCACATCTGAGAGTAGCTCCAGCCAGAGCACCTCAAGTGGGGCCATGAATTTTCATCTGGACCCATTGTGTGAGAAAGAAGACGCCATTGAGCCGTACCTGGATAGATACGAAAGACTTCCACTTACTACCTATGGCTTAGTGAAAGAAAAGTGGAGTCTTAAAAACTATCTCAGGGATTGAGAGGTGTTGCCTACGATGTATATTTGAAGCTCTCAAGAGATGACCAGGAAGATTATGAAATCCTGAAACAGGCACTGCTTGTGAGATATGAAAAGAACTCAGAATCATATAGAAAGAAATTCCGAACAGCTAAACTTCTTCCAGGAGAAAACTATCACCAGTTCTCTGCTAGATTGGAAACCTATTTGGAAAAATGGAGTAGTTTAGGAAAGTGTCAGGATCTGAAAGAAATGATAATGATGGAGCAAGTGAAAGAGTCCATGCCTCAAGAAAGGAGGAAGTTTATCATGGAACAAGGAGCAGAGAGATTGGAAGATATTGTAACTGTTGCTGAGAGATATCAAGCAGCTCAGGCAGAATTATTAGGAAATAAGAAGAAGCAGGGTGAAAACTTCAAATCATCACAAAACTATACCAAATATGAACCAAAGGACCATACCACAAGGAACAAACAAAGATTTGACCAAAAGGACAAAAACCCTCTAAGATCGGATAAGACACCTTACCGGAAGGAAGGAAAGTGGTGTAAAACTTGTCTAATGAATAACCACAATACTGCGGACTGCAGAAGGAAGAATCCTCCTCATCATGCTGCATGTCTTACAACAGGGAATCAGGGAAGGAAGGAAATGGCAGTAAGTCAGAAAGACTTCCATCATCCCCCTGTCTGTGAGGAAGTGACCGTGAATGGCTTTCAAGTACTGTGTTTATATGACACAGAGTTGGACTTTGATTCAGTTGGTTACTCTTCTTTAGTGAGTCCTGACAAGTTAACCACAGAAACAGTGGAAATCAGAGGACCGATCAAGGGAGCAAGAACCATGACACTACCCATAGCTCGAATCAACATAAGATCTCGCTATGTGGAAGGAGAAATCAAAGCAGCAGTGATGACTGGACGACCCATTTACCCTTTGATTTTGGGGATGTAGATATGTTTTCCTTGGAGAAACCTATAAAACCTGTAGTTATGGCAACAGGTCCAGACCAGGGAAAGCTCCAGGAAAATGGAGGAGAAATCCTATATCAATACTCATCCAGAAGAATGAAAAAAAGGCTCCCGAAGCAGCAGACAGCACATTGAAGCCTGTTTTGGACAAAATTGCCTACAAGCCCATAACCCTCCAGAGAATAAGGAGGGATGGGCTTGGGGGCCGTATATGAAGAATGGCCTGTATACAGAAAAGCTTAAAACAGGAAAACTTCAAAGGGCATATGGACAGTCTTGTAGTGCCAAAATCTTAAAGGCTCGAGAAGGTTATGACTCTAGCGGGGGATGCGTATGACCCTTCAGTGGACATATGGGAATAGGGGGTCCTACTGGAGCGAAGGACCTAGCCTGTCACTACTCTTCTGGCCAGAAATTTACAGAGGCCCTAAAAAGATATGTTCGGATCTTGGTCAAGAATGCCAGAAAGTAGGCATCCTAAGCATAGAGGACTGCACCAGCAACCACTGGGGAATAGAAAAATGAGGTTCTGGGAACCCCTTTTGAACGTGTTGGAAGTAGATATTGTTGGACCCTCACTAGGACAAGAAGAGAATCTTCTTGCTTCTTTGATCATAACCGCCAAACCGTTCACAAGCAGTCAAGCGGGGCCATCACTCCTGGTGGCATCTTGTAAGGGCAGCAACAAAATTTGATTCCACTTTGCTCGGAATCGGCGGCCATCCTTCGTTACAATGCCCAACTGTTGTTTCATTTTCTTTGCATCTCAGCTTCCACAGTTCTCCGCCAAGTTGTTTTTGGTCGGCCTCTCTTTCGCTTTCCCTCGGGGGTCCATAGCATAGCTGTTCTTGCGATGGTATCAGGGTCCCTTCTGAGGACATGGCCAACCCAACTCCAGCGTCTGCCAGCTATGATGGTGTGCATGTCCTCCTGGTTACTCCGAATAAGTAGTTCTTGGTTGCTGATGGTGTTTGGCCAAAAGATTCGGAGAATTTTCCTTAGGCAGATTGTGTGGAAGGAGGACAGTTTCGACATTTCCTTCTCTGTTACTCTCCAACATTCCGCACCATAGAGAAGCACAGAAAGTACGCAGCTCTCATACAGTCTTAATTTGGTGTTTGTGCTGTACTGGGAAGACTTCCAAATGTTGTTGAGAATAGCAAAGGCTGTTCTCGCTTTATTCATTCTGTTGTTAATGTCCTTGCTTGTTCCGCCGTCAGGTGTTACTATGCTTCCTAGGTAAGTAAATGTGTCTGTCTGTTCTAACTTCTGGTTCCTTACTGTTATTGGCTCAGGATTGCCCACATTTAGTGTCATGACCTCTGTCTTCTCAGATTGATGTTCAGGCCAACCTGCTGGCCATACTTATTCAGTCTATCAGTTTTGTCTTGAATGTGTTGGTGTGAATGCGCGAGCAGTGCAATGTCATCTGCATATTCCAAATCTTCCAGTGTAGAAAAACGTTGTCCATCTAATTCCTCTTGGACTGCCCTCTGTTGTCTGGCGCATCACCCAATCTATGACTGTCAAAAATAATGTTGTTGATAAGGGGCATCCCTGTCGTACTCCTGTTTTCACTTCGAAAGTTACATTACTCGATCCAACACTGCACGTAAAGTTAGAATAGAGGCTTTTTATAATGGAAACAATGCGGCTGGGAATTCCATAAGCCCTCAGAATTTTCCATAGGCTGTCCCTGTGTATGCTGTCGAAAGCCTTTTCAAAATCAACAAAGTTAATGTACAGCTGTCTCTGCCATTCTGAGCACTGCTCTATAATGTTCCTGAGGGCAAATATATGATCTGCACATCTTCTGTTCTTTCTGAAGCCCGCTTGTTCTTTCCTCAGTTTATGGTCAACTGCTTTTGAAATTCTCTGGATGATTATCCTGCCTAGTATTTTGCTGGGAACTGAGAGGAGGGTAATTCCTCTCCAGTTGTTGCAGTCTGCAAGGTCGCCCTTCTTGGGCAATTTGACAATTGTTCCTTTACTCCACTCTGTTGGTGTTGTCTCAGTTTCCCAGACTTGTGCAAATAGTGGTTCTAATAGTTCTGCTGCTAGTTCAGGGTCTGTCTTGAATAGCTCAGCATTCAGATTGTCGTGACCAGGCGCTTTTCCATTTTTTAGCCCTTTGATAGCTGTGATAATTTCTTCTTTTCGTGGAATGTCTGTATTTACGTCTAAGTCACTTTCAGCCTCAGGAACATTCAGCTGAGTCTCTGGTGGTTCCTTATTCAGTGTTTCTCTGAAGTGCTCTGCCCACCTTGTTTCCTGCCCCTGTGCTGTGGTGATGAGATTTCCTTGCTTGTCTCTTACTAACGTTATGTTGTTTGCACCTCGTTTTCCACTGATAGCTTTAGTTATTTTATAAACTGTGCTTTGTTCATTTCTCAGTGCTGCCTCTTCTGCCTGTCTTGCAAGGTCATCCAGAAATGTCCTTTTGTTAGCACGGGTTTGACGTTTTACTTCCTTGTCCAGCTGACTGTACTGTTCACTATATATTGCCTTTAACCTGGGAGACTTAGCTTCTGTTTTCTTCCTTTTCATTTCCTTTCTCTTCGCTATGGTGTTTAGCGTTTCTGGTGTTATCCAGTCTTGGCTCTTTCTTTCCTGGAATCCCAAGCATGACTTGCTGCTTTCTTTATATATTGTTGAGATGGTGTTGAATTTCTGGTCCACATCGTCGGTCTCTGTTCTTTCCTGGCTTTTGGTAATCAGATATCGTCTCTTTACGTCCACCACAAACGCTTTTCTGGTGAGGGGGTCCTTAAGTTTCGTGATGTTGTATCTTTTCTGTTTGACTGCAACTGGTCCAGCAGCTCTGAGTTTCACCTTCAGTCTTGCTACTACTAGGTGATGATCACTTCCCACATCTGCGCCTCTTCTTACTTTCACGTCTTGTCTTGTAGTGCATGTCTCCATCTGCCATTGATCATTATGTGATCTATCTGGTTTTTGTCTCGTCCGTTTGGTGATTCCCATGTTAACTTGTGCACTTCTTTGTGTTGAAAAAGTGTTCCTCCGATGACCAGGTTGTTAATACTGCAGAAGCTTATTAATTTGTCCCCATTCTCATTTACTGTTCCACTGCCGCATTTCCCCCATTACTCTTTCGTTATAATTATTGTGTGTTCCAACTTTCGCATTTAGGTCTCCCATTACTATAATAAGATCGTACCTGGGTACAGTTTCCATTTCCTTTTGTACCTGTTGATAGAACTCGTCCTTGATCTCTTCGTCGCTGTCATTTGTTGGTGCATAACATTGTATAATTGTGGTGTTGGTGAATCTCCCTCTCAGTCTTGCTCTTATTAGTCTGTTAATTGTTTATGGGTTTCCATTCCAGTAGAGACCTTTCCATTCCTTTCTTAAGGATAATGGCTACACCTTCGTTGTGCTGACCGTCCTCTCTACCAGAATAAAGTACTGTTTCCCCTGTAGCTGTTTTTATTCTCCCCATCCCTGTCCATCTGCTCTCGCTTATTCCCAGGATATGTAGTTTGTAGTTCCTCATCTCTGCTGTAATCTGTCTCAGCTTTCCTGCCTCGTTCATAGTTCTGACATTCCAAAAACCAATTCTGGTTTCGTGTTTTGCGGTCTGGGCATCCGTTTTCATGCCAGTGGCTTCCTTTCGGCTTTCACCACTGTCAGTCATACGAGCCTGAGACTCCGGATGTCCGTCCCGCATCAAAGTATTTCCATTTATTGCTGTTTCCGTAACGTGTGTGATTTTTTACACAGACAGGGGTGTCGGCCCTGTGCTAAAACCCCCAACCTGGAGGACCAGGGTACCAGCTTTTGTCTGACCCCTACCCACGCAGACCAGTCCAGCATGGTTGAACCTACCAGGAGTAAAACTCCCACTGGCATAGCTCTGGGGATTGTCAGGGTACACAAGCTGCCATACCGCTACAAGGTATAGGTACCATTGATGGCAGAAGAAGAGAAATGCTTACATCTTAACCTTGGTTGATACTTGCTCTATGTGGGGAGAAGCAGTGGCCATGTCAGCTATAGATTCAAAGCACGTGGCAGAGGCCCTGTTGACAATATTTACCCGATTAGGTTTCCCGCATCAGATATTGACTGACAATGGGTCTCAGTTTAAGGGAAAGCTAACACAAGAAGTATTCAGGATATTTCAAGCCAGGCACTATCATTGTAGTCCCTACCATGCCCAAGGGAACGGTCAAGTAGAGCGGTTCAATGGTACGCTAATTTCAATCCTTAGAAAGCTGGCGAGTGAAAAACCTGATACTTGGGATACATACTTACCCGCTGCACTATTTGCATATAGGGAAGTACCCCACAACTCAACTGGATTGGCTCCAGCTACATTGTTGTTTGGAAGACCAATAAAAGGTCCACTGGAAGCATTGCTGCGGACATGGACTGATGAAAAGGCAGAAGAAACAGTGACTTCCGCATACCAGTACGTCAACGAGTTGACATCTCGATTGAAAGCAGGTTGGAAACTGGCCAATGATAACTTAAGACAGGCCAGGAGGAAGCATGCTGCTTACTACAACAAAAAAGCAAAGGATTGGGAACTGGAGGTGGGTGAAAAGGTGTTATTACTGTTGCCAAGCAGCAATAATAAATTGCAGATTGGATGGCAGGGACCCTATGTCATACTGGAGAAACTTTCCAGGACCAATTATAAGATTGACAAGAAAGGAAAGGAGAAGGTATATCATGTCAATCTTCTTAAAAAATACTATGACAAGGAATCATCAGAAGTTGCACATATTATGACCCTAGCCATTGCAACAGAAATGCACGGTGAACCACTTCACTCTATGGAGTATCCACTCACAACTACAGAGGATTATGTTCAAGTAAATATTAGTGAACATTTAACTCCAGAGCAGAAGAAGAGGGTTCAGAAAGTGTTGGAAACCCATGCTGATGTGCTCACAGATAAGCCAGGTCGGACGAATCTGTTAGAGTACGACATGAAGGTTACCGACCCTACCCCAGTATGCATGAGAACATACCCTATACCCTATGCGAAAGCCCAAGCACTAAGGGAGGAAGTTGATTATCTGCTGAAGGAGAAAATTATCTCGAAGTCAGACTCTCCCTATAGCTCAAGTGTGGTGCTATTGAGAAAACGGAGTGGTGAACACAGGTTATGTATTGACTACCGGAAGCTTAATGCGATCACAGAATCTCAGGTGGACCCATTACCTGACACCAACCAGCTGTTCTATACACTGAGTAAGGCTAGGTATTTATCGAAGGTAGATCTAAGCAAGGGATACTACCAAATACCAGTGAAACCAGAAGTTAGGAAAATGCTGGCATTCAGTACATCAGACGGACACTACGAGTTTAATGTACTATCCTTTGGGCTGAAAAATGCTCCAAGTATCTTTTCAAGAATGATGAGGAAATTATTGGAACCTCTACAAAATCCCCATATCACTAACTTTATGGATGACATTCTTGTTGCTACAAACACATTTGAAGAGCATATAGTAGCGCTCTCCATGTTGTTGTTTGACAGACTGAGAGCCACTGGATTGACTGCACGTCCAACCAAGTGCTATATCGGTTGTAAGGAGTTGGAATTCTTAGGTCACACTATTTCTACAGGTCATATGTCTCCTGACCCAAAGAATATAGAGAAGCTAAAGAAGGCACCCAGACCTCAAACGAAGAAAGATGTGAGATCATTCGTGTCTTTATGTGGGTTCTATCAGAAGTACATACCCCATTTTAACTATCTGTGTGCACCATTAACTAACTTAACGAAGAAAGGACAGCCTGACAAAATCCAATGGAATGCTGATTGTGAAAAAGCTTACACAGAGCTAAAAGCAAAACTCACCAGCAAACCCATCCTTACACTACCCGATATCACACAGGAATTTGTATTAAGAACGGACGCTAGCAGTATAGGTATTGGTGCAACTCTCTTGCAGAAATCAAAAGCCCAGCCGGAGAAACTTTTACCAGTCGCCTACGCCAGTATGAAGCTGAATGCAGCTGAGTTGAACTACTCGACCATAGAGAAGGAATGTTTAGCTCTAATTGGTCCATCAACAAATTTTCACCTTATCTGTATGGGACACACTTCATTGTCCAAAGCGATCACCAACCTTTAACATTCTTGGCTGCATCTAAAAAACTAAATTCGAGATTGTTAAGGTGGAGTCTGCTTCTTGCGCCTTATTCCTTTACCGTGAATTACATTCCGGGAAGAGACAATGTAGGAGCTGATTTTTTAAGTCGACACCCTAGTACTCTGGAAGGACAGACGCAAAAGGATTAACCACAGCAGGGGTTTACACGTCAGCTATGACAAGTCACAGCTAGGAAAGGAGGGGGCTATGTCGTGAAACGAAGTGTAACCCACTACTTTGTTAATCACTATGTCGAGATACAGATTTGCTTCAACCAATCAACGATCAACGTTCACCAGTCTCTGAGACAGAATAAATTAACGGCCATCTTGTTCACGCAAGATGGCCGATGAAAACTGAATAAAATTAGGCTGTATGAGACCAGGTACAAAACCGGAGGAAACCAAACAACTTGCTCCGCCAGGAACCAACCGAAAGCTTTCCTCAAGTAGTTACTTGACTATATAATCGGGCGGATTTTATGCTAACCACGCAACCCCGAACTTGACGCCAGAGATACAGACTGAAGAGGGAGAAGCTGTCACCTTGATTTATGGTAACTTACCTGAGGGCATCGACCTGCAACCTACTTCACTAAGTCGCGTCAAAACCTGGCCAGTTTAAAATCTTAGGAGGGTAAATATTTTTACGATAACCGTTGGTATTTGTTGTGTGTCATTTATATTTCCTATGAGGTTACTGATTGTATCTTGGGGGGAATTAAGTATAATGATTGTATTTCCTATTATGATTGAATAGACGAAGACTAATAGGACTCATACTTCAACCTATTGTCTCCTATACTTCAATCTATTGTCAGTCTATAACTTCAGTCTATTGTCTCAGATAAGACCAACTGCAATATAACCCAAAACAGTCCTTGTCAGGACTCAATCTATTGTCGCATCTAACTCCAATCTATTGTCTCCTTTAACTCCAACCTGATATATCACCAACCAGTCCTCATCTCATATACTCCTATCATAAGAACATAACAATATTGTTAGGATATATGTTACCAGCTATTGTCAGAGAGGGCGTGATATAGTATAGGGGGAAGGACATTGTTGTATCACACCTAGGTGTACATATTATTGGATTTATTCATGTATTGATTTATATTATGGGATGTATTCATGTATAAAATGTATTCATGTATTGAATCTATATTATTGAATGTATCCATGTATTAGTTTATCAGAAAGAATGTTTTGCAAGTAGACACCTGTCTTGCCTCGCTATTGCTAAATCATACTGAGCCATGTTGTCATTCATCCCACATGCATACATCGGAGACACGCTCATTTCACTCACACTAGAAATAGGTGGGCTTGAGGACAGAAATTAGCCCCTATTTTTGCTTTGTTACAGGTTTAATTGTGTCCTAAAAACCTGAGGTCGTATGTTCGAGTCAATCCCGCTGCCTGGAACTCCGCAGGAGCATAGAGGTTGACCAGACTCTACATCTTTGGTCCCCCTCAGTCTTGGGTGGGCTAAAGGAACGATACTCTGCCGGTGGTGTGAACCAAACAAAGAAGAACAGACTTAAGAGAGATGAGTACACATTAGTACCATTTCTGTCGGCATTGTGAGCATAGAACTGTCAATGAAGAAAACGTGAATTAGCGTAGCAAGAGACAATAATAAGATCATAGTGGATAAATTATACGTAAATAACAGCATAGCTGATAAACGTTATATCCTTAATTAACAGCACAGCTGATATAATTTTTGTTCCTATAATTGGAAAACGTGTTGTAATATTTATAAATATAAATATTTGTAAATCATATGTAAACTTACCAATTCATTTCATTCCATTTTTTGCAACATTCACCTTTCAGCACAAGAGTAGATAGTGTATATATACTAAATAAAATATAAGGAAATTGTATTTTGAACGACTTGTCAATTTTATCATTGTTAAGTAAAAATCTGTTTCCTTGCTTTGTTTAATATCACAATTAGTTACACAGCAGAGGTGGCGCTTTATGTCGGTCTCCTCTATACTATTGTTTCGAGATCAGATCATTCACAGCCGTAACTAATTTGTGATACCAGTAGTCCTCTCAGACACTGGGACTTCTCCATTTTCTGCAGAAATTCTATTTCTGTAATTGTCAGTACTATACTGATCCTACAGCCAAATAAAACCTCTCGCCACAATAACGTAGTTATAGTGTGTTTTTGTTTGTTTTTATTTGGTTTTATGCAATAAAATCTCCAGTATAAGTGTTTGACATTTTCTTTATGCTTTACACTCTCATGAGAATCTAGGTTTTGGCTTGCAGATATTTTCTCATCTACTTCCATTGTACTGTAAGTTTTCCAAACAACAACAAAAGTAAACAAGTAACATAATCCATTATTATTTATCGTGTTCTGATGTCTGTTTCTTCTATATGATATGAAATCTGATATTTTCTTATAATGTTCAGGTTGTTTTGTTGGCAATTTCATGATCAAAATGTAATTTACACGGTATGTTTTTCTGTTACTTCCATCGCGTATTTCGTGTATAGATATCCAAACATTTGCGGTTTCCTATCAAAGGTTGTTTCTCGCCACAGTTTATCAAGTGTTTCCATTAACACATCCTATATCAAGAGCAAGATAAAAAGGTAATCTTTTTTTTTTTTTGAGACGTTGTGCGACAGTAAATTAAATCTTGTATTTTTTCCGCACTGGTTGAAGATTGTCCATCTTCTTTGCTAGTTTTACCTTTGATATGTTGCGTTCTTTTGACAACTTTTGTCCCTCCATAAGCTTGTTCTATGGATATTGTCATCTGTGTTTTCAAAATAAAATTAAGAACTTTATGTACCTAACGACTTTATATAACAAAGTTGACGTGTATTAACGTTAAGTGTGCGTAGAAAGCAGAATAAGAGAGTGAACGAGAAAGCACGATATAGAGGAAATTATTTCATACATATTACACTCAAGTGTATGATCAAAGTTAATGAATCTGACGGACAACTATAATCATAAAAAAGATTTAGATAAGAAAAGTTAGGTAGACTGCAAGGGAAGCATCAAAGAAGAATTTGCTACCCGAAGAGCAGCAGCAGGGAGACTTTTTCAGGCCATAAATCGAGGATTCCTCAGCAAAAGAGAAGTTTATAAGAAGACGAAGATGGCTGTATACCGCTCCACATATGTACCAGTCTTGACGTATGGATGCGAGTCATGGGCAATGATTGCAACCCACATAAGCCAGATCCAAACCTCAGAAATGAGGTATCTGAGGAAGGTGGTTGAAGTAACAAGAAGAGACATGGTCCGCAACCAGACGATACGCCAAGGCCTTAAAACCCAGCCCATGCAGACCCAAGTAGAAAAGTCCCAACTAAGATGGTTTGGCCATGTCTGCAGAATGGAAGAAGATCGGCTACCATGACAAGCATGGGAAACTAAGAGTTAGGGATCCAGGACGACCCAGAGTCCGCTGGCAGGACCACATTAGACAATCTTTGAAGGACCGGGGACTAGAATGGAACCAGGCCAGGTGGACGACAGCCGAAAGGATAGTATGGCGCTCACTATTCCATATCTCTACACCTCTGTAAACTATATCTGATAGTAATGTTTCATTAATATAGTTATCTGATGGATACATTTGCTGGTACAGTACCCATGAGTTCCACATGCCCACGCAGGTCTCAAAGGTCTCTGAGTAGACAAAGACAGAAAATATGCATGGTGGCACATCTGGAGTCATCTTTATATGACTACCAGCTAAGCACAATGCTAATGTATACAGATGTGGAAGTGAACATCTGTGAGGCTAATTACACCCTCATTGACTCTTGAAATCATTCACACATTTCTTGAGATTCCTCCTGTGGTAAAACATGTTGAGAGCCCAGCTACAGGAAAAACCTAGATCTAAAATGTAGATAATGTCATAGAGTCTTCAACTTGGTATTGGCTGCAAACGAGCTGGAATCATAGTAGCCCTAGTTAAACAACAACAACAACAGCAACAACATCATCAGCAACAACAACAGCAGTAACAGCAAAAACAACAACAACAACAACATCAGCAGCAACAACAACAACAACAAAGACAGAATTGGATTACTGCTCCCCTAGGCATATCGTACGACGCGATAAATGCCAGGTTTTTGCATGGGGGCCAGTAACTCCATCATGTAAATCAAATTTTTACAGAAACCACCATTACAAAAGTGCTTGAGTGCTTCATGAAGGCTTCCTGCAAGCGGGCCATTGGCAGTTGTGGTTCTACACTCCATACAGGGAAAAAAGAGAAATGATGATTGATGATATGCTCCAGGTACATTTTCTATGCTTCGATTATTTACCTGTAGTGTTAAAAGTTAGGGAGTTAGGGAAAGAAAAGGCAGCGAAGAAGGGAACTGGTCGCCCCACCTCTCGATACTGGACCTAGTGTAGTGAGGTCTCTAACATTTCACTCTCATCTTTAATTTTTGTAACTAAGCATTTTCTCTCTACTACCAACCATAAGAGTTGAAACCCGAGGTTTCGTGCAGAATCGAGTTAGAAATCCGACGAACAATAAAAAAAAGACGTAAAACGAAAGAAACATGAGGAGAAATAATGACATAAGAAAACAAATGTAGAATCAAATCTGGCATCAAGTATATAGACAGACAGAACATTAAGAGAATTAATTCGAGAAAATTAAGCCCGATAAATAACCACTATAGGCCGACAGCCTAGAAGATCCGGTTTCAGGCATGGGGAAGACAAGAGGCAAATGGGTATACACTATTACAGAAATCCTGCATTTAATTAAATAAAGAGGGGAAACCCAAGTGTTGTAAACAGTAAATAAATAATACACATAAAGGTATGTTTCAGGTACTGATGAGAAATAAAGAAGTAGAAAACTAGACAATAGAAAAACAACAGAAGTGATGGGCTTACCTGAGACTCGAACCCAGGACCTTCCGAACGACAACACCGCCTAGCTACGCTAGTGAATCGCGACTATCCTCCCTGCCAACTAGGCACAACAAAATTAGTGTTTCATGGACAGGGGTCAACAGTGCAATTTTCCCACGTAACATCGGAAATGTACCTAGGAACGATCCAGTCTAATTAATGACGCAATCACTTCTGCCGCTTCCGTTATACAGAATAGGCCAGATTACACAAGATAAAGACCTTAATACTTACTTACTTCGTTGTTCCTCTTCTACCGTGAGGTGTAGAGGTTTGGAAGAGAGCGCGCCATACTATCCTATCGGCTGTCTTCCTCCTGGCCGGGTTCCACTCTAGTCCTCGGTGCTTCAAAGATTGTCTTAATACTGTGCCTAGTAAATACGGGCTCACAGCAGCAAGTGCGACATACTTGGCTCATAAACGCAAACCTCAGCGCCCTACTACAACATTGGATCGAACAAGTAAAGTAAGTAAACAAGAATTCTGCATCTAAAAGCCTCAGTTTTAGCTTTATTCTTCAGGTACTAGCATATAACTCTTGCAGGAGACTGGAAGTTGTAGAGGCTAACACAACCCATGGAGAGACACTTATACAATTAATGTTTTGATTATACACGTGACGACGGATGTTGCAGAGAGAAAGAGAGAGAGAGGAAGATGGAGGAGATGTGTGATAACGGGGAAGTCACAGCACTATGATCACACCCATACATGCATAGACACATACATGCAAGCCAAACTCATACATATATACCCATCCAATACCATAATTCCCGCCGTAAGTACGTCGGTCGGTAACATCATACACACCGTCATTTGTGAACTTTTATTTTTTCGAGAGAGTACATTAACTTTCGACCACAGCTAAGGGGTGCAACTGTGGATGACAGTTAGACAATAATTGTATTGTTTCCCTTAAATGTACTCTCCCGAAAATAGAAAAGTGCGCAAATGACGGTGTGCATAAACAGTTTAATTATGGAAAGAAGCCAACAACACAATTGATAAACAGTACATGAACTGGAGACAGGAAGGTGCGGAGATGCTGATTAAATCAACAGACAATCAAGATGCTCTTCTGTCCAGTTTCATTCGGGAAACGGATTTAACTCATCATTTTCTTAAAAATAACCTTAAAATGTAAGTTTTTCATTGTTTCTTCAAGACAAAATTTTAATTTAAAGTATTGCAAACTTATTATTATGGATCAAAATGATAAGATGGCTGCAATTAAATACCTGTCAATTTTGACGGGTTATTGCTAGTAATTATATATAACCACAAGCAAATCCACCCACATACATTTACACAACCATAGACACACTCATACACACACGTGTATGGTAATTGAGCGCGTGCAAAGACAGCGTGGCCGGATCTCTAATCTTCAGCAAATTAGACACGAAGCCAGGAAGCATGTCGTAGTGTCTAATAAGCTAAGGCTGGCTAATTATTTCTACATGTTCTAATTAGTATTAGCCATTTTCAAGTCACGAAGAACAGCTCGACATCTAGTAATATAGGAACCTGTGGATAAAAGCATTCTCTATATATCAGAACTATTCAGTGATCGTACAAGGCGACTAATGTGAGATGTGTGCATGTGGGGCTTGTAGCCACATCGTATAAAACAAATTGCCACATAAACCTCCAATGCATGAGAATATGAATGCTTCCTACAAAGGGGCCTGCTGCAGTGATGGCTCCATGCTCCGTACGCAGCGCAAGGGAAAATGATGAATGTGAGGATGTGAATGGGGCTTGCATCATCGTCATGTTAAACAAATAGCTACAGAAACCACTACTACAAAAACACATATGCGTCTTGTGGCAGGCTTTATGTACGGGGGCCAGATGTAGTGGGTCCATGCTCCATAGATAGCAAAATAGAAAATGATGACGTTTTGAAGAAAGTTGTTGTTGTTTAACTAGGGCTGCCGAGCTTCTCGCTCTTTTGCAGCCAATACCAAGTTGAAGACTCCTTGGTATTATCTACACTGTAGATCTAGGCTTTTTCCTGTGGCTTTTCTGCCATTCCGAAACGTGTTGAGTTGAAATCAGGAGCGCCAGTTTCTCCAGCTTGGCTTGCATTTAAAAGATCGTCACATCTGGTCCCAAGCTAGGAGTAAGAAGTGCGAGGCATACTGTGCATTCCCCGCCATCCAAGGGGGCTCTCCACCTATGCAGAGCTAAAGTACTGTACTCTGGTTCTGGGCTCTTCCAAGGAATTGCCATGTCCTGCACAGAGCCACTTCTTAGCCTCCCCTGCCTATCATTGGGTCCATAGTGAGATCCTTCTGCATGCTGTCAACTAAGTGAAAGCCAAAGAATTACGTCTGGGGCTCAAGTGACTTCTCCACGCTTAGTGTGCAATGCAAGGGGAATCCCTGGAAGTGGGTGGATGCTTTCAAGAGTCAATAAGGATATAATTAGCCTCACAGACATAGATTCACTTCCACATACATATACAGTAGCATTGTGCATAGCTGGTGGTCATATAAGGATGACTCCAGATATACCTTCATGCATTTTTTGAAGAAATCGAGACAGCGCCATCTTGCTAATTTTCAGTGCTACTGTAAAAGTTACAGCCGCAGTGGCATAACAGCAGTAAGTGTTGAGGGATCCTGTTACACGCCCATTGAGACATAATGGGAATTTGGTAACAGGCCCATTGTTAAGACAGATTTTAATATTTTGTAGTCAAGGGGAGTTTACACGTTGTAATACTTATATGTACAGGTCAGACGTTGGTTATCTCCCTTGACTGGTTTAAAATATTTGATCCAGAATTCTCTCGAACCTTCGAGATTGAGTTCAGTTCACGTTTCGCGGTTAGCCGCGCATGCGTGACTGTTTGAGCGGGACTGATATGCGGTATCCCGTGACAGTTCGCTCTGGGCGTTTGACCGGGCTGGTCAGCCATGTTTTCTAACTGTGTGTTTGGGGAAGATATTTGTGGTGAGATAGAAACGTTGTAGACTCCCCGAGATATTTCTAAAGCCTAGGATATATGGCTAGTATTTATATTGTGCAATGTGTCTTAGATATTGTATTACCAGAGCAGAGGAGGTAAGAAGAATATTTACATTGATTAAAAGCCAGGAACTTATACGGCTTATATATTGTATCGCCAGAGAAGGTGAAAAGGATATTTATATTGATTAAAGGCCAGGAACTTATACGGCTTATATATTGTATCGCCAGAGAAGGTGAAAAGGATATTTATATTGATTAAAGCCAGGAACTTATACGGCTTATATATTGTATCGCCAGAGAAGGTGAAAAGGATATTTACATTGATTAAAAGCCAGGAACGTATACGGCTTATATATTGTATCGCCAGAGAAGGTGAAAAGGATATTTATATTGATTAAAGTCAGGAACTTATACGGCTTATATATTGCATCGCCAGAGAAGGTGAAAAGAATATTTACATTGATTAAAAAGCCAGGAACTTATACGGCTTATATATTGTTTTGCCAGGGAAGGTGAAAAGAATATTTACACGATGTTTTTCCATGATGTGCTATGAACTGTACCAGTGACAGTGAATTGTTTACAATGTGCCTATGTACTGTATTACCAGGATGTTTACGTTTGATGTGTCGCTTGTACCAGTATAATAAACAGTTGTCGTGGTTGAGTTGGAGTGTAGAGTATTTGTCGAGTTGGACAGCAGTAGTGAAATCGACAAGGGATAGTGGACTGACAGAGTTATAGATTACACACACAGAAAGGTGTAAATAGGAGATGGACTTGAGACAACCTGGAAGAAGATTTATTCAAATGATCTCTCTCTCCAGGCCTCAACTCACTTTTACTGTCTAAGCATCTCCTGCTCTCACTCTTTTCTCTTATCATACATAGAGATTACAGTAAAGAGCTAAAAACAAGTTACTTATGGATGGAAAGGTCGTGAACAGCGTATTAATAAAGGTGTAAACTTTATTAAAGAAGAAAAAGCATGGAATTAATGCATATCATCACAACAACATAAAATTACATCAATAATCAAAATATTCATCAATAGTCATCAATAACTCATCAATAACCAAAATACGCAAAATACACCAACAACCACACACACACCACCATTCATAAAACCTGTAGAACACAGAGAGATAAAATAACTGAGTGTCAGTCCGTCCGCTTTCGGGACCATATGAAATAGCTCCGGTAAGTGGTTTTTTCGTACATATCCTCCATGGGTGATGGAATTAACCTGAATAAAATCACTGTATAGGCGCTATCATTGGTGATTCCTCCCTAATTGCGCGAGGTGGTCTGGAAGACTCTATTTATCTCCTGCTGATCGAATAAACAAACTGAGCGACAGCCTGTCCGCTATTTCGTGGGACCAAATGTGCTAGCTCCAGAAAGTGTATTACTTGTAGATCCTTCGTGGGGGACTAGCCTACAAAACTTTCTTTGTTGGTGCTAAACGTTGGTGACTCCCCTTACAGCGTGAGTGGGGCTGGAACTCTGTCTATCTTTCTTGCTGGCCAAATAACCGAACTGAGCGACAGCCTGTCTGCTTTTCGTGGGACCAAATGTGCTAGCTCCAGAAAGTGTATTACTTGTAGATCCTTCATGAGGGACTAGCCTACAAAACTTTCTTTGTTGGTGCTAAACGTTGGTGACTCCCCTTATAGCGTGAGTGGGGCTGGAACTCTGTCCATAGATGGCTGCTCATACGTGCGAAGTTCTACATAATCCAGAAATAAGCCATGGGACGAAGTCACTTGAGGACAACTGATCCCAAGGCGTGCTTATCCGGCGCTAGAATAGGCTTTAAATCCGGTTTTGGCTGGTTGACTGTGGCTTGGCTGAGTGCCCCGTTTAGGCATACAGAGACTGGTGAATTGAATTCTGCTATATATGCTGGGCTGATTTATGTGCTGGAAGCCGTACTGCTCTGACTGGTAATCCAATAGGCGAGTAGGAAACTACTACTGCATTAGATGATTTCAGATTTAGCGTTGGCTCGTGGCATTGCGTGAGCTTAACTCCCGTGAGAGGGAAATGGCGTTGACAAAGGGTTGTTGTTTCAGGTATGGCTGTGACACTCGTGGGGCTAGATATCCTCAGAATCCCTCTAGACCGAAGAGACGGTGACATTCTTCGTCTGACTGGAAACAAGACTAGCAATTCGGTATCCCCTGAAACTGAGACCGAAAAGAGACACCCTTTTACATCAAGCAAATAATAAATCACACTAACTTTATACAGAAAGTTTCGCTCCACTATGGGATTAAATTTATTGTAGTTATTGCTATGATAGTTTAGGGCTGTCTTTAACCATGTCTCCTGTTCCTTAAAAATATCAATTATCAACACGCGCCCGCATAGGCTTAATATATTTTGTACACCCATGTACCTGTCAGTAAATGTTCTGACATCAAAAAACTACTTCTCTTCTTCCAACTAAACATACAGCTGAATGGATATGCTTATTCATCTTACAACATTAAGTGAATTTACATAAACAGATTACAGCATTTGAAATTACACAGATAAATCATATGTCCCTTTTGGGGAAACAAAATATTAATATCCCACAAATGAATACATAGAAAATGCAATGTTCTTGCTATAAAAAATACAGTTGTGGCTAAATCATAAGATAGAATTATATCTATGCCTGGTGACCGCTTTCTGTGAAAGTTATGGACTAGTGCCTAGCCACACAAGTAAGCATAAAATGATTCTCCCTTGCCACTGGAAATATCTATCAAAAAGGAATAAGTGACTATCTCCTATAATCCAGAGTTATTACCTGCATCTCACTATTCAGTTTTTAAGTGAACAATCCACACCTGACATTATCTTACAGAAATGACAGTTAATTTAGCCTATTCTTAACCCATGATAAGCGTCTGTGGACTGATTCTATGCCTATTATCTGTTATTGTAAGTTTAACATTTAACCCATGATAAACCGTAACAGTTTAAGCACCCTTACTAGGCCGTAGACAGCGCTACCTTATCACTGAACTAAATTACTAGGAGAAGTCCTCAGAAATGAATTCACTTTCCTAACAGATATATAAAAGCTAACATGAATATATCATATTATAATAAGATATGTCAACTCACCCCGAAAATGACTAGAACATAGGCAAACACATTCTAGTACTGTGTTAAAGTTTGCCTTATCTCATGATGGTCATCTACGGGCCAGGAATCTTCTACGAGTGTGTTTGACGTAGTAAAATTCCAAGTCTTATAGCTTACAAACCATTCTACCCAGGACTCAAAGGGTACTAGCCGCTCGTGATAAAACGTTTTAAAGCGACCAGAGAAATTCCCCTGTTCGGACCACAGAGGGTACCCGCCGCTAACGAACCGTTTCTTTCACAGAAAACGTCTTTGGTTCGTTCTAACATTTTAAGCGTAACAGACGTTCTTCTGATCAGGCCAGGTGTGCTGACGTAACATTATCGTTCGCTGACTGCTGCAGGCTCGAACGTAAACAACCTCGGGTGGGGTTTGAGAAGGAGAAAACAATTGGGCCACACAGGTAGCAAAGCAAAGAGAAACAAAATGTGTAGGAAAACAGAACATTAAAGAGTAATAACATTGAGACGAGATGGAAAAATAAATTAAGTCACTGTCTACGTGACAACAGTGTATAGACGTTTCAGCCGTCTCTTCATTCTTCTGACTAGGAGGTTTACCAGAGTTCGCAGTGTTACCTGTTATGTGCATTATGGTGTGTGATTGTTCGTGTTTGTTCCAGAACCACATGCATTCGCGTCCTTTGATAGCTTCACACACACACACCCAGTCGGCCACCTGTAAGCCCGACCTGCTGATCACATATATGTGGTGAAGTGGGATGTTATAAATACTTATAGGGAACTTAGTGTACTGACTGAGATCAGCTGTGAAGGTATCTATATCTATTAAGAGTAGTGTATTATAGATAACCTTACTTGCTACCACATATCTATATATCTCAGTCAGAATTATTCTGGAATAGTGTGATGCTACGTTATGTGTCTAGGGTATGAGTATGGTGAAGTGTAAGTCACAACAACAGACAGATAAACAATTTAATTTAATCCACTACTCTTAACAACACTGTGACACTCACATACATATAACACTCTATGAGAATATCTTAAAGAAGTCACTCGTAACTTTTCAATTAACAATATGTATTCATTACTGTCATAAATGTGTATGTGTCCTGATTCAAATACAAAGGAACCAGGAATCACAATCAATGTTAATTACAAGTTATGTACAGAATGTATTAATATGAATCTGGGAGTGACATATATTATTAAAAATATCCTATGTGTGTCAGTTGTGTAATAGTAGTATGAGGTAATACTGGTTTTGTTTTGTTCAAGCTCTGTTGGTAGTTGTCATCATGACTTCAATAGTTTGTCTTAAGGAAAATAGTATTGGAGATGTTCTCAGTTCCTGATATGAAGACAATTAATTTCCCCTCTTAATATTATTTTTACAAAGTCATTTCAAGATGAGGGGACATAATGTTGAGCTCAGCTGGCCAATTCGCTTATCTGGCGTGATGGCGGCAGGAAAGGACTCCTCTGCTCGAATTCTCCTCTGGGTTCAGGAGACACCTCACTGATAGCTAAAAAGACCAAGGAGTATGCTGTCCGACTCAGGATTCAGCAAAGCTCTGACTAGGTGCTGCTCACTACCATCAAGACCACTGTCCCACAATTCATACGAATAAACACAGATACGTTGATTAGCAATGAATTCTGGCACAAACTGGCACAAATTCCCATCTGCTTATCTTCCAGGCTTTTATTTAGCCAAATATAAGCTGGCTTCAACGCACTGATGCTTTATCAATCTTATTTAAACAAGTGGTTCGAACTAACGCTCCCAAGTGTGTATATCAGCGAGTCTGACCAATGAGCCCCGTTTCGACAAGTGTTTGAAAAAATGTTACCTTTCCCCGTTTCCCCTAACAACCAAGATAGTATTTATAGCCCGACCAATCGTGGTTAGGCTTTCATTTGTTGCGCTCCAATCAATTTGGAGTTTACATGGTAGGCTATTTCTGTAACGTAAATTTTTTTCAAACACGTTAAAAAAAAAATCTTATGAGCAGAAATGATTTTATGCTGTCAGGCACCCCCAATATTTTATTTTGGGTATAATTTATTAATTCCTGGACTATTTGCGTAACGTTTTACATATTATTTGTCAGCAAGCCCTAAGGAACCCAAAAATACAAATTTAAAGGAGCTACGTGGCTGCATTCAAAATATGCAATTTCTTCTACCTCCTGTTTCGAAGATGTGCTGTCTGGGTACTGTTATGTTTTCAACCGTAAACCCATCTAATGTTATCTTTTCTAATAAGAGTTTTTTTTTATTTTAAAACCTAACTCTGGGAAAGGGTAGTGTATTTTATCACTGTCCGTCTGAAAAAAAATTAGTGCATGTAGACTTACACGCGTGATGGCAGCATTTGTGTATCGCGCGACGCGTGTTGCATGCGTTCCTGATTTTCAGCCCTCCCCTCTCTCTTTATCCTTTTGTCCATCTGTTCGTTCGTTTTGGTAACGTAATATAATTAATGTTAGGATTAATTTAGGTCATTACGCAGGGCCTCTCAATGCTTTTTCCAAGAAATACAGCACACGTTTCATTGAAGAAAGCGGGTAATAATACAGTAAGCTTTTATATCAACGTGAAAGCATTACAATTTGCAGACGTAGCAGAAAACAAGGGGGATTTCGAGTACATTCTTTGTGACAGCACTGTTATTTTTCCATTGCTCTTTTCTTTATTAATTTTATTTGTTAGGCTTCATATTTACCTAATAATTTATATATGTGGATTAGAATATTCCATGACACCTCCCCTCTTAAAACAGACATTATATGTCAGTCCTTTATTCTATATACACATAGAGAAATTTATTATTATTTCTGGGGTTTACGGTGATTCTCATCACACGGATGGCGGCTTAAAAAATCCGCTCCCAGATTGGTTTTTCCAGATATATACTCAATGCTAAAATTATATGGAGCCAGAAGCAAAGACCATCGGAGTAACCTAGAGTTCTCATGCTTAGCCTGTGCTAAAAACGATAAAGGTTTGTGATCTGTTTGCAACTTAAATGCCTTCCCATATAGATAAATATTGAATTTCTTTATTGCCCATATTACTGCAAGACATTCTTTTTCGCTAGTTGAGTAGTTGATTTCAGCTTTATTCAACTTTCTGCTAGCATATGCCACTGGGCTTAATTCCCCATCCAAGGCATCTGATTTCTGTAGTAGAGTTGCACCTAACCCAATATTACTTGCATCCGTCCTTACAATGAATTCTTGACTTAAGTCAGGTAATTTCAAAATGGGTTTACTTGTGAGCTTTTCCTTCAATTCTTGGTAAGTCATTTCACATTGTGGTGTCCATGTAATGCGATCTGGATGTCCTTTACGTGTCAATTCCGTTAAAGGTGCACATATGGAATTAAAGTTTTTTATATACTTCTGGTAGAAACCACATAATGAGACAAAGGATCTCACGTCCTTCTTGGTTTGTGGTCTCGGGGCTTTCTGTAGTTTTTCTAAATTCTTTGGGTCAGGGTCATGTTTCCCTGATAAACTGTGTGTCCCAAAAATTCCAATTCTTTACATCCAACGCAACATTTGGTTGGTCGGGCTGTTAAATTTGCCTCCCTAAGTCGATTAAACAGCATGTTCAGAGAGTCAATGTGTTCCTCAAATGTTTCTGTTGCTATAAGGATATCATCCATAAAATTTGTTATACAGGGATTATTCAGAGGATCCAATAATTTTCTCATCATTCTAGAGAAGACACTAGGCGCATTCTTCAATCCAAATGGCAATCTATTAAACTCATAGTGTCCTTCTGAGGTACTAAAAGCTAGGTATGGTCTAACCTCAGGCTTTACTGGAATCTGATAGTATCCTTTACTCAGATCCACTTTTGAGAAATATTTAGCTTTATTTAGTCTGGCAAACAGCTGATTTGTATCCGGCAATGGATCCACCTGTCCTTCTGTAATAGCATTCAGTCTCCTGTAATCTATACAGAGTCTATGTTCTCCAGAGGGCTTCCTTAAAAGTACAACACCGGAACTATACGAAGACTCACTGTGCGAAATAATTCCTTCCTTCAACAGATAGTCTATCTCTTCCTTCAAAGCTTTCTCCTTAGCAAACGGAATCGAATATGGTTTCATACAGACAGGTGTGGAGTCTATTAGTTTCATATCATATTCCAATAGGTTTGTATGCCCTGGTCGGTCTGTTAACACCTCTGCATGATTATTTAGAACCTGTTGCACTCTCTCTTTCTGAGTTTTTGTTAAATGTGTACTGATTTTCACCTGTGCTGCTGTCTCACAGGGGTGTAATGGATATTCAAATGATGAAAGTGGTTCCTTTTTCATCTCCATGGCGATGGACAAGGTCAACAAGTGTGTCTCTTCCTGATGTTCTCTTTCCAAATATTTCTTCAGGAAATTCACATGATAGATTTTTTCTTTCCCCTTCTTATCTATCTTATAATTTGTTCTAGACACCTTCTCTAAAACTGTATATGGACCCTGCCATCCAATTTGTAACTTATTCTGACTCCCAGGCAAAAGAAGCAGTACTTTCTCTCCCACAGCCAAATTTCTGTCTTTCGCCTTCCTGTTATAATAGGCAGCATGTTTCTTCCTGGCTTGTTTCAAATTTTCATTGGCAAGTTTCCAGCCAGTTTTTAACCGAGTGGTCAGCTCATTCACATATTGGTATGAAGATGTAATGTTTTCCTCTGCCTTTTCATCAGTCCACGTTCTTAACAAAGCTTCAAGTGGACCTTTTATTGGCCTTCCAAACAATAATGTTGCCGGGGCCATACCGGTTGAACTATGGGGTACCTCCCGATAAGCAAAGAGGGCGGCGTGCAGGTACTGGTCCCATGTATCTGGTTTTTCGTGTGCCAACTTTCTCAGGATCGACATCAATGTGCCGTTAAATCTTTCCACTTGGCCGTTCCCTTGGGGATGATACACACTACAATGGAAGTGTTTGGCCTGGAAGATCCTGAAAACTTCTTCAGTTAGTTTCCCCTTGAACTGAGAGCCATTATCAGTCAAGATTTGATTGGGAAAGCCTAACCTTGTGAAAATTGTGAGCAATGCCTCTGCCACATGTTTTGAATCAATCGATGACAGGGCTACTGCCTCTCCCCACATAGAACAAGTGTCCACCAGAGTCAGAATGTAGCTGTTCCTTCTCTTGGTTCGGGTGAGAGGTCCCACAAGATCCACGGCAACTCTCTCAAAGGGTGTTCCCACTATGGGCATTTCCCCCAGAGTTGCTGGTGCAGTCCAATGTTTAGGTGCTACTCGTTGGCACTCTGGACAGGATTTTACATATCGTTTGATATCTTCAGTTATTCCTGGCCAGAAATAGTGACAAGCTATTCGCTGTCCTGTTGCGCTGATTCCCATATGACCACTGAAGGGAATCGCATGCCCTAGTTCCAACACTTTAGTCCTATATGAAGTGGGAAGGACCAGCTGTCCGTGACCATTGGATTCAGATCCAGCCTTCCTATATATCAATTTGTTCTTCATATAAAACTCTCCCTTGCCTGGAGGTGTATGAGATTTGGGCAACTTCTTGAAACATGGCTTGAGTGTTTTGTCCTCAGCCTGTGCCTTCCTCATCTCATCTGGGTGAGTATTTATGGGATTATCCTCCTCCTTCTTTGTCTGTGATCTGGTCTGCACTGTTGCCAATATCACAGGTCTCTTGGGATTCCCCAAGAAGACATATCTACACCCCAATATTAAAGGGTAGATTGGCTCATTTATCACTGCTGCTTTTATGATTCCTTCCACATATCGCGTTTTCACTTTTATTCGGGCGACGGGAAGTGTCATGGTAGCTACATCCTTGGTTGCAGTTTGAATCTCCACTGTTTCTGTGGTGTATTGATCGGCCTGCACCAGGTGAGAACTCACAACGGAATCGTAATCTAAACCGGTATCATATAAACATCTTATAGTGACACCATTACAGATGACATCTTCACACACTGGGGGTGGTATGGTTCCTGTAATTCTTCAGGTTTGCCCTTCTTTTCCTTTTTCCCCCGATGTCATAGCAGCAAAATGAGGAGGTTTCCTTCTACAATGGTCAGTGTCATGATTGTTCATCTTACAATTTTTACACCACCTTTTTCCTTGGTTGAAAGATTTTCTTTCATCATATTTCCTTTCATCGAATTGTGGGAATTTATTTTTATTTTCATACCGTGGCCTATCAAATTGGTGCTTACCTTTATTTTGATCCTTAGGATCAAATTTATTAAAGTTCTGTGGTGCCCTAAAGTTATCCACCTGTTTCTTTTTATTACCTGTTACCTCTGCTTGAGCTGCTTGATACCTTTCAGCAACATTTAGCAACTCACCCAGCCTCTCTGCACCTTGTTCCATGAGAAACTTTCTCAGGTCTGGAGCCATGGACTCTCTTAATTGCTCTATAAGGACCATTTCCTTAAGATCTTGGGTTTTCCCCAGAGAAGTCCATTTCTCCAAGTATGTCTCTATTCGTGCAGAGAACTGGTGATAGGTTTCACCTGACAGTAGTTTAGCATTCCTAAATTTTTTCCTATAAAATTCTGCATTCTTTTCATACCTTAACAAAAGAGCCTGCTTTAGCATGTCATAATTTTCCTGATCACCTCTGCTCATTTTTGCAAAAACTTCATAAGCTGCCCCACGAAGTCCCTGAGATAACTTTAAGCTCCACCTTTCTCTCTCTAACCCATACGTGGTAGCTAATAGTTCGTACCTATTTAGGTAGCTCTCTATATCATCGTCTTTCTCAACAAAATGATCTAAATGAAAATTCATAGCTGAGGTTGAGGCTCCTTGAGTAACCGTAGCATCAGAGGCAAAGGGACTGGCACCATTTTCAGGAGCATGGCCTTGAAACTCAAACTCCCTTAGTCGTAACTCATGTTCCCTTTGTAATCTTTTATCTTCTGCTTCCCTTTCTGCAGCTAATTTCCTCTCTTCTGCAGCTAATTTCTTCTCTTCCCTTTCTGCAGCTAATCTTTTTTCTTCCCTTTCTGCAGCCAATCTTCTGTCTTCTCTTTCTGCCTCCAATTTCTTAGCCTCAGCCTCAATCTGCAACCTCTTAGTCTCAGCCTCAGCTTCAAACTGTAACTTCTTAATTTCCTTGTCAGCCTCTAACTTTCTTTCGGCTTCAAACCTTCTTTCTTCACGTTCAATAAATTTGTCACATTCCGTCGTGACATAGGCAACCATAACTTGCCCATCTAATCCTAACTCTTTTGCAGTCTGAACCGCAGCAGATCGAAATTTGGCCAGGTCCGCCATTGTCTATCAGGTAACTTTATATAATGTCTAACCAACAATTCAATCTCTAATGGACAACACAGGCACCGTGAGCTCAACCTTATTTACTTCCACCCAAGGATACCTTTTAATTCTTATATTCCCTGAAGTGAATTACCCCCAATATTTTTAATAGTTAAAGATTCAAAATCCCGGACGAGCCCCCAATATATGTGGTGAAGTGGGATGTTATAAATACTTATAGGGAACTTAGTGTACTGACTGAGATCAGCTGTGAAGGTATCTATATCTATTAAGAGTAGTGTATTATAGATAACCTTACTTGCTACCACATATCTATATATCTCAGTCAGAATTATTCTGGAATAGTGTGATGCTACGTTATGTGTCTAGGGTATGAGTATGGTGAAGTGTAAGTCACAACAACAGACAGATAAACAATTTAATTTAATCCACTACTCTTAACAACACTGTGACACTCACATACATATAACACTCTATGAGAATATCTTAAAGAAGTCACTCGTAACTTTTCAATTAACAATATGTATTCATTACTGTCATAAATGTGTATGTGTCCTGATTCAAATACAAAGGAACCAGGAATCACAATCAATGTTAATTACAAGTTATGTACAGAATGTATTAATATGAATCTGGGAGTGACATATATTATTAAAAATATCCTATGTGTGTCAGTTGTGTAATAGTAGTATGAGGTAATACTGGTTTTGTTTTGTTCAAGCTCTGTTGGTAGTTGTCATCATGACTTCAATAGTTTGTCTTAAGGAAAATAGTATTGGAGATGTTCTCAGTTCCTGATATGAAGACAATTAATTTCCCCTCTTAATATTATTTTTACAAAGTCATTTCAAGATGAGGGGACATAATGTTGAGCTCAGCTGGCCAATTCGCTTATCTGGCGTGATGGCGGCAGGAAAGGACTCCTCTGCTCGAATTCTCCTCTGGGTTCAGGAGACACCTCACTGATAGCTAAAAAGACCAAGGAGTATGCTGTCCGACTCAGGATTCAGCAAAGCTCTGACTAGGTGCTGCTCACTACCATCAAGACCACTGTCCCACAATTCATACGAATAAACACAGATACGTTGATTAGCAATGAATTCTGGCACAAACTGGCACAAATTCCCATCTGCTTATCTTCCAGGCTTTTATTTAGCCAAATATAAGCTGGCTTCAACGCACTGATGCTTTATCAATCTTATTTAAACAAGTGGTCTCGAACTAACGCTCCCAAGTGTGTATATCAGCGAGTCTGACCAATGAGCCCCGTTTCGACAAGTGTTTGAAAAAATGTTACCTTTCCCCGTTTCCCCTAACAACCAAGATAGTATTTATAGCCCGACCAATCGTGGTTAGGCTTTCATTTGTTGCGCTCCAATCAATTTGGAGTTTACATGGTAGGCTATTTCTGTAACGTAAATTTTTTTCAAACACGTTAAAAAAAAATCTTATGAGCAGAAATGATTTTATGCTGTCAGGCACCCCCAATATTTTATTTTGGGTATAATTTATTAATTCCTGGACTATTTGCGTAACGTTTTACATATTATTTGTCAGCAAGCCCTAAGGAACCCAAAAATACAAATTTAAAGGAGCTACGTGGCTGCATTCAAAATATGCAATTTCTTCTACCTCCTGTTTCGAAGATGTGCTGTCTGGGTACTGTTATGTTTTCAACCGTAAACCCATCTAATGTTATCTTTTCTAATAAGAGTTTTTTTTTTGATTTTAAAACCTAACTCTGGGAAAGGGTAGTGTATTTTATCACTGTCCGTCTGAAAAAAAATTAGTGCATGTAGACTTACACGCGTGATGGCAGCATTTGTGTATCGCGCGACGCGTGTTGCATGCGTTCCTGATTTTCAGCCCTCCCCTCTCTCTTTATCCTTTTGTCCATCTGTTCGTTCGTTTTGGTAACGTAATATAATTAATGTTAGGATTAATTTAGGTCATTACGCAGGGCCTCTCAATGCTTTTCCAAGAAATACAGCACACGTTTCATTGAAGAAAGCGGGTAATAATACAGTAAGCTTTTATATCAACGTGAAAGCATTACAATTTGCAGACGTAGCAGAAAACAAGGGGGATTTCGAGTACATTCTTTGTGACAGCACTGTTATTTTTCCATTGCTCTTTTCTTTATTAATTTTATTTGTTAGGCTTCATATTTACCTAATAATTTATATATGTGGATTAGAATATTCCATGACACTATATCAGCGCAGCACATAATAATAATAATATTTTCATTCTTCTGGAAGTACCCGGCGTTGCCCGGAAGTCTCACACCCTTCAACACTATAACTTCAACAGGGATGCCAGAAATATAATCCAGGTATGCGCCCCTTATCACCCATATTTTCGTGAACATCGGCACACTATGTGGGTGATGTGGTGAGCATCATGCCGGCCGCCGTAACCTTCCCATAGTTGCTCTAGTACCCAATTCACAAGGCCGGGTCGACACCGGAGCCGTTTGTGGTCTAAAAAATCCCACCTCAACTGGGGATTGAACCATGGACCACTGAGCTAGGAAGCCAGTGCACTATCCACTGCGCTACCGTGGCTGATCAATAACTGTTGAGCGTAACGACAGATATGTTGTCATTAGTAAGCAAACAAAGGAACACCTTCATAGCGGAGATAAGAGTAAGTGTTAAAAGTAGCATTCATTCATAGAGTAGGTAACAAAAGTAGCATTCATTTATAGAGTAAGTGATAAAAGCAGCATTCATGTATAGAATAAGTGCTAAAAGTAGCATTCATTCATAGAGTAGGTAACAAAAGTAGCATTCATTTATAGAGTAAGTGATAAAAGCAGCATTCATGTATAGTGATGAAAGTAGCATTCTTTTAGAGAGTAAGTGATAAAAGTAGCATTCATTTATTAAGTTGCAGCTTTCCCGTGGGGAACACACCTTCAACAACATACACACCAAGATGATCAACCCTGTGCCATCCTGTCAAGATATTTTCATGTCTTCTTTATTTCCTTCATGGTTATGCCCCATTACCTTCTCCGTTTGGGCGATTTTTTTGGCCTGTCTCAATTTCTCTTACTTAAGACTGCCTTGTAGAACTATTAACAAGTTATCTCAACGTGTGTCTTTATCCAACTCCAGCAACTTCTCACAACTTGTTCTACTTACATCTTCCTGAGTAACGCAAAGTGGAAAGAAATTAATGAGTTAAAAATGAACATAGCTGACATAGTCCCGCTGTAAATGGGTATCTGACTCCGCTCTTGAGTTATGTAAGGCTACAGGCAGCGAAAAAGGGAACAGGTCACCCTACCTCATAAAAAAAGCTGGATCTAGTATGGTGAAGTTTCTAACACTTTACTTCCCTACGGTAATATCTGCAGTAGCTCTCATATAGGAAGCATGGCTGATAGTACTTATGTGTTTGTCGCAATGACGGTTTCTGTAGCTATAGCTATTTGTGTTTCAATTCACGTGCTACACTAAAAAAAAAAAAGGAATAAATCTGTATATACCGTATCCAGTGGCGTATTTGACACCCGGGGCAGATCCTTCCGTTGGGACCCCACTCCCATAAAACACACGGAAACATATATTGTTTCTGCAAGTAGATTTTAAAACAGTACTTTAATAATAGTGTCCGGTGGCACTCCCCTCCTGTCTGTCACCCGGGACGGACCGCCCACTCACAATCCCCATAATACGCCACTGTGTATGTCATCTATTATAACATGAGACAGTTTCAGACTTCTGTTTTTTTTTAAAAATAAATGAATAGTTTAAACATTGCTTCGGTAATGTAGTTAGCCATTTCTGGAAATAAAAGCAGACACAGTTTAGACCGAAAGAGCTTTTTTAATGTCTTTCTTCTAACTAAGGAAGTGTGTGTGTGTTTTTTTTAAACACGTGATTTTGTAAAACGAGCAGCAAATATACAGGCCTACATTTATAAGACAACGAGCAAGTAAATCCGTCAAAGCAATAACAGGGCAAAGAATGAAGCCAACGTCTTAACCTTTCAGCATCTACAGCACATTTAGAAGACGGGATCTTGTTTGGAATGTTTTTATCGATTCTGAACCAAGTTAGTTTAAATACAAGTAAAGATGTGAAAAGGTAACTATTTGTAGTCAATGGATATTATTACATTAACTCTCCGAAGACGGCGAGTATCTGCCTGAATTGCGAGAGGACACTTAAAAGCGTACAGGAAAATAGGATACTCACGTAAAATCAGTCTCAGGTTAGACATACTAACCTGAGATTACGCCTCGAGTAATAGCGGGCGTACATAAAAAAAAAAAAAAATAATTTAACTTAAAGAGATCTCATCAGTGACCTACGTTCTACAGGGAGATATAAGCAAAGACGTCAGTTACGCAGACATTTTATGAGAGAGCTTCTATCTTATGAAGACACTAGCAAAACCCGTCAATAATAACGGAAGTAAATCAAAAACAGTAATATATTTTTAAAATATTTTTAAATTCAATATAAAAGTTCTTTGATGAGACATTAACGCTCTTGTGACTACAAATGGGTAACATATCGCTGTTGAAAAAAGCCATATTGAGCACTAAATTTTTCTAAGTGCCTGAAATAGAAGCTGTTATTTCATCTTTTCCCCTCTAGGTATATTTATTTATGAAATGTCCTGTCAAGGCGGTAGCAGCTGTTAAGTGCATACGCAAAGAAATATCGTACAAGTAAATTGGAGTCGCGATGACACTTCTAAGAGGCTGTCTGAGGGAATAATCTATGACTTTACCTCATAGAACTCTTTTCAAACGCTTGCCGTGTGCCTTAACTTTACCTGTTGGCAAATACAGTTAACATTAAAAAAAGGTAAAGGTGGCCCGATAGCAGATACTACTTTTTGAGGTGGGGAGAACCGTTCCCATCATTACTGCCTTTGCCGTCCCTAAGTCATGAGCAGAGTCAGGTAACCATTAACACCTGGGTAGACTGAAACATGACACTACCAGGTTTTGATCCTGGAACCGGATAATTTAGCTGCCGAGAGGCTAGCGCTAACACCGCGTAGTCGGACTCTATAACTGCCTAATTAAGTGACTGTCAGATGGGCAGAGTCAACAGACTCCAAATTAACTGATGATGATAATAATAATGAGGATAATGATAATTAGTGTGTGTGTGTGGGTATGTGTGTATGCTAATTCAACTTTTCCTAAGTGTCCTAGAAACCTGTGTCTGAAACGAATGTCAGGCAGCTAAAACTAAAAATTACAAGGTATCAGCATCTGCACTTCATTTTAAAGAATGCTTACAATATGTTAAACTTAATATCCTCTAAGTGACAGAAACGACTCGACAGTTTGCCCGGTAACTGAACCCAGGTCTGCCCATCTGTTTTTAAAATCTCACACTTGAGTTATATATAACAAATAAAAAATAACAAAACCAGTGAATAGCATCTGTTAAACGTGCTTGAAAAACATACTTGTGGCTTTTACCATTAAAAACTTGGTGCGTATTTTTAAGTTCTAAGTATTTACCTACATTTATCATGTAGTCGATTTTCTTTAAGAGTTGTTAATCGGATATCTATCAGGAACATCTCGCGAAAATAAATTTCAGCATAATTTCCTTTACATTCAATTAATTGTTCTTTTAAGCGCAAACTAAGATTGAAACCGAGACGCAGTGGGATACGACCGCACGTGCTTGATAAGATATTCTCTTGAGAATGTCTTATGTCTATTTCATCGCGGAAATGAAATAAAATTGATGAGCAAAGGGTAAAGGAAAATTTATTTACGAATAAAAAGTCAGTTTTATGGGACATTATCTCAAACAAGTCAATTAGGGCGTAATGACAATATATATATATATATATATATATATATATATATATATATATATATATATATATATATATATATATATATATATATATATATATATATATATATATATATATATATATATATATATATATATATATACATATATATATATATACATATATATATATATATATATATATATATATATATATATATATATATATATATATATATATATATATATATATATATATATATATATATATATATATATATATATATATATAAGTCTGCAACCAACTAATGCATACTGAGGGAGGTAATCATTTAAATAGTCAAGATATTTAAAAACACCTTATGTAGACCACCCAAGGCGTGTGGGTGATTTAATTGTTAGAACTTCTGCTTCCCGAGGAAATTATTTGCTTTTCTTCTTCTTCTTCTTCTTCTTCTTCTTCTTCTTCTTCTTCTTCTTCTTCGTACGACCTCAGATGTCCACGTTAACGACTCTAACAAAGACCGTAGCCAGCTCAATGACCCTGCCATCTCCAATCAGTTTTTCGTAGAGAGAAATAGGTTAATGCCATATATTACACCCCTCAGTGCTGTAGGTTGGGCAGGACTGCAGCAGATGTTCGGCTGTCATGGGGCTGATGCCACAGGTGCAGAGATCTGTTGTACCAATCCTGTACTTGTTGTATAGATGGTACCTCAACCTGTTGTGTCCAGTGCGTAGCCGGAAAATGACGACCTTTTGTCTCGCCTAGATAGCTGATGATAGGCATGGTATTTTATATGGTCTGAGTGTTCTCTTTCCCATTTTGACTTGAATGTGGCTTTTATAGTTGTTTTTGCATTTCATAAGTTGTCGCTATATAATTCTGTTGTTCTGCTTTTGATTCTCGGCAGAATTCTTCCCTCTTTAATTGAGTCATCCATTTTCAGTTTTTAAAAGTGTGTATTTGTTAGTTATAGCTTCCATGTGTATGTATGTGAGTTGACGGATTTACTTGCTCGGTGGATGCTGAAAGCTGCAAACTGAATACAGGAGAAATGGTCCTATTCATAGGACATGAGACGGAAATTGTACACCATAATTCTTTGCCTCCGTTTCTTGACGGCTTACTTGCAAGGGAAGAAATAATTACAGTGCAGTCCAGGTAAGGGGAACTCGCTTAAGCCGAATTTTGGTTAAGTCGAAGCTATATGGCAGATCCCAGCCAGAAGTCTTCTTTGGTAGAAACTCCTGACAAGCAGAATTTCGGATAAGCCGAAGTATTTTAGATTCCGCTTATCCGGACTGAATTGCAGATAAAATCATCGTAAGTGCAATAAACAGGAAATTAGATTAAGTATATAGTAATATCTATCCTATACACATTTTTAAAAGGTACACAATGAGGACGTAACTTATTTTACTAGATTCCTCTCTTGACCATACAAAAACTAAAAACAATAGATACGCCGTTTAAAAAAAAAGTCTAGCTACGTTATCCAATACAAATACATCCCGTGTAATTCCCTTGGATTCTCTGAGGAAAGGAAGGAAGGATATGACCACTGAACCCTCACGCATGTCGTAAGAGGCGACTAATATTAGTGTGTACATGAGACGTGCTACCTCATCTTGTAAAACGAATCGTTACATAAACCATGACTGCAAGAGGATATGAATGATTTGGTGCAGGCTTCATGCGTAGAGACCAGCTGCATTTGTGGTCCTATGCTCCGCGAGGAGCGTAGAGAGAAATTGATGAATTAACATACAGAGATACGGAGAAATAAACCACTCAGTGGGTCGGAGTGGCT
This sequence comes from Oreohelix idahoensis, assembly GCA_024509875.1. Classification (NCBI taxonomy): domain Eukaryota; kingdom Metazoa; phylum Mollusca; class Gastropoda; order Stylommatophora; family Oreohelicidae; genus Oreohelix; species Oreohelix idahoensis. Next base: position 357,863 of record JAMPIV010006122.1, on the reverse strand, counting down.
AAGAGGTATGGCGTCCACCTCGAATTCAGGAGGTATTCGATTCCCCAGTTGAGGGACTATAATATATGGAACTTTTTTCAGAATCAGTGGTCTTAATGATGTCATACTTCCTCCTGGGTAGTGAGGTTGGATGCCTAGCCTTCTCGGATAAGGACGAAAAGATAGGAGGCTACGTGTGAAAGTTGCACACGTTAAAAATTCCTTGACAGTCGGAAATCGTAAAGAGTTGGCCTATCACGCCGCTGCATTGGCAAAATTTAGAAATTAGAAAATACCCGCCACAAACATATTTAAAGAATGTGTAATTTCATCTTACACGCACTGGGATTCTCGCCGGTGCTACGGAGTTCGTGTACTATGCTGAGATCCTCCTTGTGTGATCTGAGCGAGGAGATCAGAGCACTGATGGAGTTGTCCTTAAAACCAAACCGAACCGCTCAGTGGTCTCTGTCACGGATTGCCTCCCCTGCTTTGCAGTAGTGGTCCAACAGTGACCAAAACTCAAGAGTATCTAATATTGGATTCCAAGGTACCTGCGCGCAAGATTACTCTTGGCAGAGATGTAAATAGAAGGTTAATGACACTTCTAGCTTAAGGGAAAGTTCACAAGATATTTCAAGAAGTCACGAACAATGTTGCATTGGGCTGAACAATTGTTAACGCATTATATCTGGTCCGTCTCCTTTTGTGAAGGATTTAAGCAATGATTTAGCCCGTTCAAGTCCCCAGTTGGTGTAATCCAACGAAATTCCTCTAATAAGTAAAGCTCGTTTTAGAGGTAAATATATGTCTAGGTAGTTATATATATATATATCAAATATTCTGGCTCACACGTTTGCTTTCATACATATAAAACTGAAGCGGCTATGATTGTTTAGTTTTTAAACAACATGTAACAATTATAATAATGAATTAGTCTTTAACTGTTAAAGTAAATACGGAAAGATTGGTAAAATTTAGATAAAGGTTTTCGTCACGGAGACGTAGGTGAGGATTTATCAAAAGTCCTGCAGCTGTGGTTCATCAATTCTGTGACGACGAAAGCCTTCTCCACACTCTCTTCCACTGTAGGCGGTTAGGGTGGATGCTTTTCTCTCACACTAGCGGCGTTAGTATCACAAATCGTCTGATGGCTTGTAACCACGAACTTTAGAAAAATAGAAAAACAAATGCCCTCTGCTAAGTGTAGTGAATTTCTAAATACAATATCTAAATTAATATATAACAATATCGGGCATAAGGGAAAAGATAAGAAAGTACAAAATAATTTTCTACTAGAACGGTTGGTATCGCCTACGCCTTCAGATTATTATTTGCTAACGAATAGCCGAACAAAACGGTACCCAATTTTTCAAATTCGTCCTTGACATAATCACTTTTCCTAGTTCTAAGAAAATATGTGCCTAAAATGCATTGTGGAACGAGGAGGGGAAAGGATAGATGAAATGCTAATTCGTTTCGCATTGATTTTAAACTAAAAGCCAATACTAGCACAGGGGCAAGCCTTGCTTTAGGGGTTTCCCCAAAATACGAGAAAAAAGTTAGAACATGTAGACAACTCGTGTCACAAAAACAACCTTAGCTCTTATTTCAAAGGACGTAATTATCACGTAAATAGAGAAGACAGCACATGGAAAAGAATTGAACGTGTAGTAGACTAAAAATAAAAAACACTAACTTAGAAAAAAAAAACTGTGTACTTCTGAACCAAGCCAACTAGTCCCATATAAATATAATAGTCCATTAATTAACTAATTATAGCCATAATACTATAGTGGATCCGACCAGACTGTCAAGTAAAGATCATGCCTGTTTATAATTTTTATGGCATGTTTTGAAAAAACGACTTTGGGTAAATGAGGTTAAAAGGTACGGGATATTTGATTGGGTGGATTTTAAAGGAAGGCGAAGTATGATTGGTTGACCTAAAACTAAAAATATATTTGCCTTGGAAACATATTGGGAGTTGTTATTTAAAACGATAGATTCAAAAATAAATGTAAACATGGTCCCATTGGACAAAGCAGTAGATACTGGTACGAAACGGGGACTGTTCACTGCCATTTCAAGTAAATTTTGTGTAAAGCACGATCGATGAGAGCAGGCGGAGAAATTTTCTAACATAGGAAAAGCCTGGACATAGGGCAGATCGAAAATGTGCCAGATTCTATTGCCTAGTCATCGTTTACTTGTGTTATTTCCTTGCATCTGTGAGGGTTGTGGTTGCTGTCAATAACTAGTGCCAGACTACAGTGGGCCGATATATTCATGCCACAGTCTTGCCTTTTTCGGAGACAAATGTAAACCACCATCATTCTTGAAGAAGTGGGAGCTGAAGGTTGTCGTTCAGCGAAGTGCAGGAAGATTCCTACATCATATTACAAAGATAGGTGCATGTTTCGGCACCTGATCGCTCAACTAACATTATAATATAAATAAGAGACTGGGAATAGTGATATAAACATTCCATCAGTGTCCACAAAAACTTACAAACAACATGCTGAGATGATGATAATAAACAATCAACCAGTGTATACTAGAAGTCACCTCAGTTAGACAATACAACTACACTCTTATATAATAATATGTGTATTATGGTCAGAAGATCCATTGTGTAAATTGATTGATGTAATTAATTTCTATAATTTCACTTTTGATTGTCAGTCCTGATTCCAAATAAATCAGATTCAGGACAATAAATTGAAAAACATTAACTTTCAACCACTGACTTACTAAAGATAGTCTTTTAAAGTGTAGTTCGTATGTGATTGTCGTGGTACTGTTGTGTTGTATTAGATAATACAATAATTTGTGTAATTGTTTATATGTTTAGTTGGTTAATGCAACCTTACACTAACATTTCATAACCCTAGACACCAAACGTAGTCATCTTACATTCTATCTAGAATAAGTCTGAATGAGATCATAGTGGTGGTAGTAGAAAGGTACCCTGGAAATTTACTCTTTACATTTATTATATTCAGGGACCTTCACAGCTGACCTCATTCAGTACACTAAGATTTCTTAACAACAAACTGTATTAACATCAAACCCACCACACTAAGTACATTTGTTTGGAGCACTCTAACAGGTTCACGTTCCCGTTGTCCGCCCACCAATGTTAAACTCTCAGAAGAATTTAATTATCGAGTACGCACAACGTAACTCCAAGAAGATGGTTAAAATTAACCAATATTACTCTGAGGATTAACGAGTAACATGTGTCTGGACAGTGAGAATATGATTTGTGACTGAACTAACATTAACGAGTTACATACATCTCAAAAATAATATACTACACTTGAGGCACACATGATGTAATCATCGCTCATTACTGCTCCAGTCGGAGTCCTGTGGTCACCTCTGCTGTCGGGTTTCCGCACGACTAGTCAAAAACAATCACCAGCTCTTGCAGTAGTGGTTCATGCATGTACTGTTTTCATATGTTGAGGTTGTCAGCCTCTTATATAACCACATAGCAAGAAACCTGTAAAATTTACATTAGTAAATAAATTGTTTACACTTACCCCAAAATCTTGGGAATACACAATCTCCTTGCACAGATTTAGACTGGACACAGCTCTGTATTAGATGCTTCGAAATCACTTAGGTCTGGAAATTAGAGTTAATTCCTCTGACGACGGGTGTTCTGCGAAATCACTGGCCTGGGAAAACGTTTGTTTAATCCATGACTTGGTCTGGGAAATTAGAGTTAATTCCTCTGACGGCAGGTGTTCTGCGAAATGACTGGGCCTAAGAAAACTTTTGTTTAATTTCTTTATGACTTGTTATCAAACTCCTAAGTTTCCAGTCTTGTATTAACAATGCGGGTTTACTTGTAAATTCCCAAGTTGCCCAATACTCGATCTGCTTACTTATAGTTGTGGAATTTCTAAGTCCAATGTCTCCTTTTTCTTTCTGGCTTTTAGGAGTCGCTAGTCTGACGTTTGCGCTGCAGTATGTGTACTGACTTTTATTTCGTTACATTATATTTCCAGTTTCCAAGATCCAATTCCAGCTGCGTTTCCGCCTGATTTTCCAATGAGATACATTGTATATTTCGGCCTCTCAAATCAACCAATCCAATCGAATCTCATTCAGCATTACGTGGGAAGGGGTGCTTCAAATTAAAAAAATACCCTCACGTGTTTCAAAATATTAAATTTAATATCCACGCGTGACCTCTTCATATCGTTGCGTCAGACGTCCGCGAGCATCTTGTGCTATTTTCACAAACAAATGTTGTGCACTGATACTGCCCCGATGCTATCGTCCTCAAATCTGGAGTTTCCAGACAGATTTATCTGTAATCTCGATACAGAACGTACATCGGAAGCGATCACCTCATTATCTCCCGTCTTGTGCAAACATAGGGATAGTCGCTAGCCACGGGGAGTTCAGTGACGGACCGACACGTTCAAAAGGATGAATAGAGATGACCGTCTCTATCAAATGTGGCCAGACGAATGAAGCGAAAGCTTATCAGTCGTTGATCGTTCAAATTACATGGCGTTATTACAGTTCTGTCTAGGATCGGTGTAGTGGTTTTGATGGTATTGTATGATAGTGATATTACTATGTGTGATGTATGAGGTCAGCTGTGAAGGCTCCTGAGATAAAATGTAGCTGTGAATTTTCAGAAGGCCTTTCTTGCTACCACTACGACCTCACACCTATCTTTTTTTTCTAATGAATGTGGCTACGTTAAAATCTAGGGTACTGAATGTAATGTGTTGTATTGACATATACAAACACACACACACACACAGATATTAAATAATATAATATTATCAATAAAATTTAGAACACAAGGAACTAAATTCAGCTGGTGAAATTTTAGAAAGTAAATCTTTTTTTAAATTTATTTGTTCTGAACCAAGGTTTTATGTTGGCCAGAACATATGAAAGATTTTGGAATTTATGAGTGAATGGCATGAATAAATGACATGATAAATAAAAGGTGTGTACGTATATATTTTTCACGAGTAGTTATTATTTCTACAGTTCATAGTTTTATTTTCCCTGGGAGAACGATGAATAGATGTGCTGTTGGGGTGGCTTCATCCCTCCCTGTCTAAGCCTACCAACCATTGTCCATTAATGATGGAAGAAAATGGGATGTTTTCGTAGTAATTCACTTTGGGTGCTATGTCTATGAAGTTGGTGTAAATCCAGCAGACCAGCCTGCTTACGTAACTTTGAAAGAGTAGTTCTGGTGCTGAAATCTGGTGGCCCCACCTCTCCGTGCTTGGGGGCAATATATCGGGTGGCCCCACCTCTCCGGGCTTGGGGGCAATACAAGGCTGTTCTGCCGAGATGCGACACTGCACGGGTCCTCACTGTCAATTATTTACCCAGCATTTGACACCACCTTTTGGTGTCAACATAAAAAACTCACAGCTCTGAAATAAAGTATTGGTTTGGGTCAGAACCTTACCTAAGGAGCCACTTCTACACGTAACAATTTACAATAACACCATTTAGACAGGGTCAGATCTCTCTGACCATACAACACACCTTACCAAGTTGGTTTCCCATAGGATAAGTTCTCCCAGACTACATATTCAGAAATATGTTTATTAGCTTCTTGCCCTAGGATAGGATAGGTGATATGTTCCACTGATCTCAACACTTGATCTGTCCTTCCTAATCCTTGCTGGAGTTTATATATATTGTTTGTCCCTAGACCCTGAACTAGGGCGGGGGTCTAGAGCAAATCCTTACTTGTTTGTAAGGCTAGATTTCGATATGGCAGTATCAAATCACTCGAAACATTAAACAATATTCAAAATATACAAAGAAATAATTTCAATCTTACCAGATTATGAATAAAGAACACAGAAGTGCTAGCAAAACTCAGCTGAGCTGCTGGCTATAGTATGGCGTCCCTGAACTTATTTCTATTTACTTCATTTGAAATCACCACACTTAAAATTTACTGTGTCTATCACTGGACAACTATTGAGGAATGGCAAAAAAGCTCGTCTGAGCGCGGATAATATGATTGTCTGTGGCCAATCAATGCCTTGGTTTTTTTTAAATTCAAATTTCCTACACTAAAGTCATTTCAGTCATGCTTCAGTCAAGTATGGATTTTTATCTGTTAGTCTGTCCGTCTCTACTTGCGTTTTCACAAAAACGTACTTGGTTTTTGAACCAACCTATCCATCCCCTCTACAAATTTGCCTGAAAAGTTATTTTTAGCCGCAGCTCCCACCAATATCCCTTCTCTTTCATTCTAACTAGATTTGAACACTTGCGTCTCAAGGTCGCGATTTTTGTGCAAATTAGTGACATGTTTGATTCAATGCAGTCTTTCGCTGATGTGAACAACACAGTCTTTTGTCATTATCTTCATTACTAGCTATCCGTCTGTATAAATAAAAGCATATTATTTCACTGCTCAGAATGGGCCATCCGGCCAGCTAATTTTTATATTCCTAACATTAATATTAAGAAAAAGTTACTTTTTAAATTTTGTAATATTTCAAGCATCTGCGTTTGCCGCTGAATTCAAATAAAAGGCTTGGTATCGCAAAAGCGTCCAATAAATGACTGTGGCGTATCATATCCAAGGTCCCTTCTGTCGATTTCCTTACTTTATGTCAACTTGGGGGACGTACATTTTCCTTTTCCCCCCCCCCCCCCCCCCCCCCCAAGTTGCGTCTCTTTAGCCTTGCTAGTCTCACGCAATTTTTCAGTCATATTTTTTTCCTTTTGATCCGCCGTTCTCATCCCGTTCAAATGGTAACCGTTTTGATTTCCCGTCTAGCAAGTCAATTTTTATGGAGGGTAGTGACCCGCGGCGTGGGCGATCATGCCTTCTAGTAACTTACGCATTCTTTTTATCCCTATATTTTATCCTTTGGAGATATTTTTACGTTGTATCACTGTTAATTTTGTGACGATCGGCTCAAAGCTAACATGTGAAAATTAAAGACACTCCCGCGGCCGACACTTCCGTAGGGGTGTGGAGTGTTAGAGACTTTCCCCCACTAGATTCAGGATAGAAAGTAAATAATGGTGCATAACATATGCCACATAATAATGACAGGGGAGAGAAAAATAAGAAAATATCACTCGCACGGGAATGAATGCAACCCTGCCTGAGTGGACTTAAGATCGCACAACCGTATCGTCACAGTCTCCCATACGGAGCTTGAGGAGTACTGAATATAGACTGTGAAACACTTCGATAATGTATGTACAGCTTCCGTCTGGTAGCTTATTTACAGTACTTGCCTCTCGCGGTGAAGTAGCCTGCTCTTGAGTTAGGGAAGGCAAAGACAGCGAAGAAATAAACTGGTCACCCCGCCTCATAAATAAAACAAAAGCTGGACCTAATATAGTGAAGACTCTAACGCTTCACTCCCCTAAGGCACTATATGATATTAGACTTCCTTTACCTTTATCTAGAGCGTACGAATGGCAGGGTGGTAGAGCTATTGTTTCTCGGGGCAAATGGACCAGGCTCGAATTCACGTCACGTCAGGCTCCAGTCGACCCGCTGCAAAATGGATACCTGACCGTGGTCTAGAGTTATGGAAGGCAACGGCAGGGAAGAAGGGAACACCCCACAAAGTAAAGATGAGATGCACTACATATAGATAAAGTCTCTAACACTTAAGTCCCCTGTGGAAGTCTGAACCTCTCGAGCTACTCTTCAGCTACTGATACGTAATCTGTTCAGGAAGAGGACGATTATGAGCATGTAGAAAAAGATGACAGAAGAAACATGTACACGAGATGAATGGGGGTGTCTAAGCACTGGGTCAGGTGTCTAAAGAAACCAAGGGAACTAACTGATTGATCGTTATGCCTCTTGAAGAAGATACAAACAAGAGATGAGCACAGAAGGTAGGGTTACTTCCACCTGCACCTATTGTCACGGCCATGATGAAAGGAAGAAAAAACAATAAAGTAATCCGAAAGTAATCCACTTTCTGCGGGAAGCAACTCATTTACATTTACGTGTGCGCAATTCAGGATGTATGCTTGTCACGTGCTGCTTATAAGATCTTCTTTAAAAAAAAAAAAAAATAAAAAAAAAAGAATTGCACGAATTATAAATAGATTCGTCTCACTTCCACCTCTCCCAAACCAGTAACTATCATCCTAAATGAAAATACTGACTGACAAGTCGCTCACTATTTTTTAAAATGTGTAGGCCTATATCCTGACTTGTGTCCATTGGATGTACCGAAACAAATTTCAGAACAAGGGGCAATAACTGCCATTTGATAAATACATTTTCAATTTGTTTATTTGTTTAATTCCCAGAAGAAAAAATAATTTTAATGCCAAAAATTTGGCGTTACTAGGGGCAGCAAAAATTGCTGTATGAAATCAAATGTTGAACAAACTGGATTTCACTCTGAGTCATAATGTTAAAATGTGACAAAGTGACAAATTTCGAGGTGTTGTCACGTGCTGGCCTTCAAAGCATGTATACACTGCTTAGACAGCACAGACTGCGCTGGCTTGGCCATTTCTCCCGCATGGAAGATGATCGCATCCCGAAAGATATCTTCTACGGACAACCGGCAGATGGCAAAAGAACAGTTGACCGCAGCTGAGATTCAAAGATGTGTGCAAGAGAGACATGAGAGAACCGGATATAAATCCAGAAACCTGGAAGGATGACGCTGCCGATCGCAGCAAGCGGCGATGCTATCTACGGCTCCACCTCAGACTGGGCGAAACGAAGCTCACACAACAAGCAGAAGAGATGAGAAAACAACAGGAAAATAAGTAGTTGAGGGCTGTCACCTCAGGGACGCATTCGCATAGTCAGTTATGACTGAAGGGATTATTATCATTATATTAATATGACATAGAATCTTATGTAATAAAAGGTCACTTAATCGTCTTTATTTCGACGTTTATTTCACGTAAATTAGTTGGATAGGGTTGAAGAAATAACAATTTAAAAATAGGAAGCAACTTTTCAATCACCATGTAGATTAAAACGCTGTCTCTAATCCGGGGACCCTCCCCTACTCTCCCCCCCCCCCCCCCCCCCCCCCCCCCGCCCCAATAAGTAAACACGTATGTTCAAAACACAGCGCACATGTCCAATAAAGGTAACGACAAAGAATATGAACAAAGAGTTTTACTTTGTTTGACAATAATTTGGACGTGAATTAGAGGTGACGGAAAAAAAAAAGTTTCAAGGAATATAAATGAGCGTCCGATTGGCAGAGTGGTTAGAGCGGTGATCTCTCGCGGCAAAGATGCCGGGTTCGAATCACGGTACCGACACGCTCCAGTCTACCCAGCTATAAGTGGGTACCTGATTTTGAGTTAAGGAAGAAAAAGGCAGCGAGGAAGGGAACTGGTCACCCCCACCTCTCGATGCTGGACCTAGTATGGTGAAGTCTCTAACACTTCACTCCCCTACGGCAGTATCTGCTATGGGGGCTACCTTTACCTTTTCATTGTGCTTGCAGCAAAGAACTTTAGACCTCGGCAAGAGCTTGTGAATGCTTGATGGATGCTTCTTACCAGCTACAGTGGTGGCTTCAGGCTCCGTAAAGAGTGCATAGGAAAATTATTGTTGTTGGTGATGATGCTGCTGCTGCTGCTGATGATGATGATCACGATGAAGAGGATGAAGAGTGTATATGGCTTAGAGCAGTGGTTCCCAACCTTAATTGTGTTCAACGAAACTTTACGAAATAAATGTACTAACTGTAGTCCCCCAGATATCCCTTATTATACTGTATTTCCTGTATTTAATAGGGGGGGGGGGGGGGGAAGGGGGGGGGGGGGGGGGGGGGGGGGGGGGGGGGGGGATTGTTCCTAATGTATATTAAACAGCACACAAATAATCCCATATGTCAAAATTTTTTTGTTGGAAATTACAAATTTAGAACCACTGACTTTTAACTTGCAAAATGCTACATTGACAATGCGATCGCTATTTGATACAGATGACGGACCTAGTGATAAACATTTTTCTCTTCTTTAAAACAGTTACATAAACAACAACAAACACAATTCTACAGACTTTTATAAATGGATGCTTGCGTAGAATAGAAGGATGGAAGTGGTATGAGAAGACCACTAATGTAGAACAGCTGACAAGAACTAGACAAGCGCCAATAGAACAAGAAATAAGAATAAGACGATGGAGATGGAGATGGATAGGACACACAGTGAGAAAACCTGCTGACAGTATTACCAAATAATGCTTGGTCTGGAATCCCCTTGGTACGAGAGGTAGAGAAAGACCAAAGAACACATCGAAAGACAGACATGAAGGGGGTGAAGAAGTCATGGCAAGACCTTCAGCTGATGGCAGGTGATAGGAAGACTTGGCATAAGTTTGTTAAAGGAACGCCTATGCTCCTTTGTGAGTTGAAAGGTGAAAGAAGAAGAAGAACACAATTACATCAGAATGGATATTTAAAAGATAGCCGTGAAATCTGCACGCCTGGAAACACGAACTTTACTTCTGTGATCAAAATACTGGCAATAACATTATTCATCCATCATGATTCAGTTCTATAAGATGGATTGGTCTTCAACGACTTCTCTTCAAGCTTTTCTGCTCTGTGCAATCCTTTCTTTTTCTTTTTTACATTTCTTCTTTGTGTCTTTAATGTCTGTATCCAGTCCTCTTCACCATGTGTTTTACGGTCTGAATAAAAATATTACAAAGTACACAATCTGACGTTCATTTTGTTTGTAAAATAAAAAAAATTATAAATGAGTGACTGACTTCAGCCTTTTGGATGTGCACTTCAGCACTGGTGTCCTACTTAATGCTTGGTAGCCTCAGTCATCGATCATTCTGTGTCAAGTATGTTTCCTGCCTTACTAAGCAAATGTAGAAGGGAGACGGAAGAACGCATGGAGACGAGAACTGGAGAGAGATATGAAAGGAATGAGGAAGGCATGAAAAGGTATTGAGCTGATAGAGCGGTTAAAAAGTAATCCAGACCACAAGGTGTTTAGATCTGGACATGCACCCTAATTTAACCGACGGATCCTGTGTTTAGGTTGAACGGAGCACGCTTAGCCAAATCGAGGCAAAATAATGTTATTTAAAACAAAATGACTTGGCATACGTTTGTTGAAGGCCCATTCTCTTGGGGTGCTGAAAAGTGATGATGACGATGATGATAATGATAATGATGGTGAAGCAGTTGTGGTACAATACTGAAGCCATTTAAACTTTATTAAATTTATTGGAAAGCTTGGAGCAATAACTGGAATCCCTGCTTGTGATGAGTTGTGTTGAATTTTTCGGCCAACTCAGCCTGTCAGTTACATGTTTTGCCTACCTCTGTTTTGTCCACGCCCTATTTTAATTTTATTTGATACTTAGACGCTTTGTCGCGCATTTATCCACGTGTCAGTCTTAGTTCTGGCAGCGTTAGAGAACACCCTACACATGCATCTTCTTCTTCTACATTAGCCGACAAAAGGTCTCTATCTCGTCGGTCGGCTATTGGTTCCCTAGTCGTTTGAACGCGACGAAGGAAATATGACTGCCGTTCGCGCAACGCTTTTCTTGTCTGCCGGATCGAGCGAGGTAACCTTTGAAACCTGGCCTCACTATCGAAGTATCCCTGTCATAGCAAAGACTGGGCGTCTTTCATCCTGTCACAACAGGAGACGAGGCAAACGAGAATTGTCTTTGCCAGGGGAAAAGTTTGCCGCATACTCCATGCACCTGCACGACTTCAGAAGCATAATTTAGATATTATTTTGGGTATATAAATCCATATATTTGGGTACTTTTCAATCCATCTTTACTTACAGCAGCTACAACCTTGTCTCGCGAAGTGGATTCTTAACTTATAAGTTATTCAGTCGCGTTCAATTCTCTAACACCTTCTAGGAGAGATAATTTCCAGCATATTTCAAAGTCTGTTTGGACGACACCCGGGTCAGCCCTGTAAGTCAAACAAATAGCGAAGCATCGCCTTTTTATTTATACGAAAACAGGAGCCTCAAATTAGCAGTGCCCAACCTGCTACGCAGCTACTGGACAGCGTTTTCTCCAACTGTGCTTGCACCGTGTATTTTTTTCAGTGAGCTGGATAAATGCTTGGTTTTTTATTGCAATCGCCTATGTGAGTTCTCAGTCAACATACGACTAGACTAAAATGGAGCACAATTCTAATCTGCCTCTTATAACAAGCCCGTGAGTTACTTGCTATTCAGTGGAAATATTTAAAAGTCTTCCTGGTTCCCTCGCCAGACAACCCCAGTGCGTACACTTAAACGATCAGAGACAGAAGTTAATGCTTGTCAAATCGTCAGGAGAGCTGATAGTAGTCACAGCGGAGTAGATCTGGATTTGACTGTGTGTGATCGTCAAAGGATTTAAACCTGCGCCGCTACCCAGGCCAGCCTACGTCAACCGACAAACTGGATGTACTTGTCTCTCATGTGTAAGTGTTGTTTCTGTCCAGTTTTGTGACTGTGTAATTGCGTGTTTTCATATTCCTTCTTACCCTTTCTTCTTTAACACTGTTTTTTTTCCCTCCCAATCACATTGTTGTTTAGTCCATATATGATAGCATACAAATTAATTAAGTAATTGTTCTCCTTGTTTGTTATGTGCACTTTTTGATTCCTTGATATATTTTTTTTACAGTGGTTATTTATCTTTTGAGTTGTAAGATTTAGATGTTTAATAAATCGAGACAAAAGCGTTGATACCAGACAAGCAGTTTTCCCAAGTATTTCTGTGTCCTCTCTGTGTATCTGTATAATCTGGACATAGAGGGAAGACGTGTCTTCACTGAACAACAACAAAAAATTAGAGCGGAAGTGGAAATCAAGATTGATGTCTCTTAGTACCTTGTTTTCTTGGTTTGAGAACGTCACGCATATAGAGAAGTACTGTCATAGATTCTATCAAAATCTAATTTTGCATCACACTTCAATTTTACACTCAAGCTGGGAGCCTGTGCCTTCGACCGTCACATTTAAATATCCACGCCGCGACACTGCTGCAAACGAAGATATAAAATTTTTCATTCACTCAAAATATTTCATAACTTTAGTAAGGCAGTATTCGTTCTGGAACGTTCTTACCCTAGGGTAAGAGATACAAAGATAAAAAAAACACCAAGGGAAGAGAAATGGATACAGACATGAAATAACGAAGACACGGAAAGATTATGAAAGGATGGAACAGGACAGGAGAGCCCTGAGTGCTCCAGAGGGAGCGGAAATGTAATTATGATAATGATGATTATGATTATGACCAATGATGATTATGATTATGACCAATTATGATTATGACCAATGATGATTATAACCAATGATGATTATGATTATTACCAATGATGATTATGATTATGACCAATGATGATTATGATTATGACCAATGATGATTATGATTATGACCAATGATGATTATGATTATGACCAATGCTGATTATGATTATGACCAATGATGATTATGATTATGTTAATGATGAATATTTCGGATTCACAGCCATGATGTACAGCCAAATATTCCTTTTGAAGGTTTTGATCAATACCAAGCCAAAGTTGACATTTCAGTCCACTGAGATTACATTTCCTGGTGTAGCTCCAAGGGGTCTCTGAAGAAACAAAGAAAGAATCGGACTACTGCACTCTCAGGCATGTCGTACAGGGTGACTAATGGGAGGTTGGTCATGTGGCTGGCAACTTCATCATGTAAAACAACCTGCCATTGAAACCATCACTGCAGGAGCACGTGACTGCTTGGTGGAGGCTTCCTGCAAGGGGGTTGTCCGCAGTGGTTGTTCCATGCTTCGTAAAAGAAAATAATGATGATGATGATGGTGACGATGATGATGATGATGATATGACGTAATCTCATCATAAACGGCTTCATTATGAAACTAAAACGTTTCCTGTTCAGACGGTTGATTTTTGCTCTCTTCTATGTCATTTGTTGTGACCGTTCAAATTTACGTTCACGGCGAATAAAGTTGCATCAATTTCAACAAGAATACAGCGGAACAAGATACAGCGATGAGACATACGTTGAGGAAGAAACCTGTTAATAGCATAACAAGGCAGTCCGTGTTCTGGAGTCCTCAGTGTCAAAGAGAAAAACACATGGAGAAGAGAGCTGGAGACAGCAATGAAAGAGGTAAAGATTGCATGTAAATATCTTGACCAGATGGCGTGGAACAGGAGGACTTAGTATGAGGTTTTTTTTTTTTTTAAGGCCTGTACTTCTTGAAAAGTTGAAGGGTACTGATGATTAAATAATGTACATTTTACAGCGATGATTCTCTTTTCTTTGATTAAATAATGTTAACTTCCTGGTAATTTGATATCAACATCATTTCGCTTTATCAAGTTCATCAACGAGATTAGCCACGTGACGCTGTCCCATGTTTATTGCTTTGTAAAGCTTATGTTTTTGATTGGTGTATGTGTGCTTGCACGCGCAAGCCTGTAACTGAATGCTTTTCTGCCGTGCTCTTACAATTCACCTCAGTTTCCAACCCTTCATCATTCACCGATCCTTTAAAAAACAGCGCCCTCTTGGGGGAAGTAGCGCCCAGGCTAGAAATATTTGCTTAGAGCAGGGGTCGGCAACCAGTCGATCCCGATCTACCGTAGATCCCAGTGGATGAGTTGGTAGATCTTTAGGCTACTGCGAGGACAAAAAGAAAGACTTTTTAAAACTAAATTTCGGGTTAGACCTCCCCCGCGGTGTCCCCTTATTCAAAGGTACTTTTTCCGTATTCCCAATGAAAACTCTCGAACTGGCTACTAAAATATATTCGCGAACTGCATGAAATAGGAACGCGATCTTTCCTTTGTGAGGTTCACGGAACTTCACCTTTTTTTTTACCCTCACCCCGCTTAAATTACACACACACATACATATATATGTATGTAGATTTCCAAAAGCTCCTGGTTTGCCAACCTCTGGAGTAATGAAGTAGAAATGTATTCGAAAATGAAGAACTAGAGAAGAAAGAAAGAAAGAAAGAAAGAAAAGACAGTAGTATAACTGTTTCTGTTATTGTTGTAACCGTAGCAGTAGAAGTGTCATTTGTTGTAGTAGCTGTTGTTAATCTTATTGTAACTATAACAGTAGAAGTGGCATTAGGACCATTTGTTGGTAGTAGCATTGGCTATTTCTGTTGTGTAACTGTAGAAGTAGTATTAGCAGTAACAACTGTAGCTATTAATGTTGTAAAGTGTAGCAGTCGAAGAAGCATTATTATCAATAGATGTAGTAGCCGTTGTTTTTGTGTGTGTGTGTGGCAGCTGTACCAGCAGAACTAGCATTAGTATCATTAGAAGTCATTCATCGTAATTTTCCTTTGTGTTCCTTACGGAGCACCGAGCCCCCACTGTAGCTGGTCCCCTTGCAGGAAGCCTGCACCAAACATTCAAATGCCCTTGCAGCGGTGGTTTCTGTGGTAATTTGTATTACATGATGAGGTTGTCAGCTTTTATGCACAACCTCGTTTTTACGACATGCATGAGGATGCGGTATTCCTATTCGTTGTTTCTTCAGAGACCTCTGGGAAATAAATGGGGCATCATTAGTAGCAGTAGCTGCTGTTGCTGAAGAAAAAGTGAAAAAGAAGAAGACGATGGTGATGAAGATGATGTTGATGATGATAATGATGGTGAAGAAATTTATGTTTCAATGTTTATTTACTCATCTTCTAACACCAACAACAACCCATGTGACCTCGTAAGTAATATTTCCAGCACGTCTGGTCCAGCAATATGTGAGCAGGTTCGCTAAATGCAGGGGTTGAAATTACATATGTTTATATTATGGATAATGTTGACATTTCTCCTAGGTAGGTTCCTAAGGTACGTTCCAGAACTGTTATTGCATAATTTTCGGCCCCGTGGGGAGATGCAATAACAAATTATCCCATGTGAGGTGAAGCAGTAGCGAATCACCTACAGATGCATCGCAATAACAAAGTGTCGCTAGAATTGCTGCGCAAATATTACATGCACTTAGCTCAGTTGATCATATTCTACAAATGCAGTGTAAATTACTCCAGTGGGGGTAATTCCGAGTTTTCGGTGGGGAGGGGGGGGGGAAAGGGGGGTTAAAGAACAAACACAGTTGGGCAATACCATATTTTTCCCCCTGAAAGATCTTGCCTTTTCCCTTCCAATCAACACAGTGTCGCCGTGGGGTTTGCCCAAGCATTATTCATGCTATTGGCAAGGTCAGATAAACGCTTAGGACAGTTCACAGGGGAGAAAATATTGTATGGAAATAACAGACAACAGTTTAGTAAATCGGCTCGCGTTAACTAAAAGTGAGTAATTGTCTTGAGTTGTAAATAAAAAGCTCGACCAATAAATTTAAGTGAAAACATTTAGAGCAGCGAATCAGAAGTGGCGAGAAAAACACATCAGGGAAAAATGACCAGAGGTCATTGGGGCAGTCCTGAGTTTGTGCTTGAAGAAGGAAGGTGTGATTGCTGAGCTGACAAGATGTACCTTCTGTGGTTTTACAGATATAGAATAGGTATATAGAGATATTCAGAAGTTCCGCCATCACTAGCTAGTGTTATAAGATTAAGAAGTTACTTATAGACACAGTGAGTTGTAGAAAGTGTATTTCATAAGGAATTCAGCGATTTGGCTGTAAGTATTGACTGAATTTATAATTTACACGAGGTAGAATTTTGTATACAGGAGAGGTAACACAGAAGCACAATGTCGACAAGTCGCTATGAGCACTTTATGACTAAGTGAAGAAACAGGTGATAAGAAGATATTGCGACCAATTATGAAGCAACAGTTGGTCAAGCACTTTACGACTATTTATGTATAAACGGATGGTTATGAACCAAAAGAAGAAAACTATATGTATCATCGTGAAGTTGAGATAAGCAATGTATGATCTATTCAGAAATAGATACGACATTTAAGCGACTGTGAGAGTCGACTTCCATATGAGAACCGCCAGCATGCTCTCGCATGTAAGTATATGACTGGGAACCTTGATATGTTATGTATGAGTTGAATTTCGCTTTCAGGAACTGTAGTAGAGACAGGTCTGACTAATTTGTCAGGGAGAATATATTTACATATACAATGAGTATGAAATGCTGATGTGGAGCATAGAAATTAAGAATAAACAGTAACAGATTTTGGGAAGACTAAGAAAGTCTACTGGAGATGATAAAATGTCAAAGGAAGAATATGTATGTTCACGAGATATAGAGCTTATGTACGAAGTACCTCTGATATGATTATGTGCGAGCTCTATTATATGAATTACTTGCCATGCTGGGTAATAGTACCATATAAATAAATGTTTTGAAGGATACGCATGGATTTGATTTCATCTCTTGATCATTTCTGTATGTAGGCGATGTGTATTTAAAACTACCACTATACGAAGTCACTAGTAACATCGAAGAAGGAACGGAACGGATTCTGAGTTGAATAAAGAAGGAAAAGTGTCTCATCCAAGAATCAACATCTCTGGTGGAGATGGCCAGTACACACACATATCAATAAATCAATAACTTGGAAGATAAATACAAGAGAACTTGTAAACCTTGAATTACACCACTAGGCCTGCCATCTGCCACCTAGTTATATAGCGCGGTCACACGTTTACTAATTGGCGCCGCGACCAGTTCTTCTTAGTGACAACATGGCTACATCACATTCTGATTTGGCTGAACAACAGCAACAACAACAACCACAACAGATACAACAAAACCACTGGAATAATCTTAATAAAGGACATTGTCGCATTGCAGTCAGAAATTTTATAAACGTAATCAAACAACGAAAGATATGGGCAGTACAAATTATTACAACCATTGACCAACAATCTTGCTTAATAACGACAGAAGATGGAATGAGGGTACATATCAGACCAATACAACAATGGAGAAAACCACCTAACGTACATCACCAGGTCGGTTTTGTAAAATCAAATGACACGCGATGGGCCCCCATGATTAATAGTCAACCTAAAGAAATAAACGAACTACAAGTGAAGAAAACAAAGATGGTCTTTGTTGCAACACAAACAGGCGTCGACTTTAACACCACCACAACAGATACTGGTACACCAGAAACAGTACACTTCAACACATCTGACGTACACACTCGAACAGCATTAAGACAGTTGGCCAGGCAGACAAATTCGCAAGAAATTCCAGTTACAGAACCAAGCACAGAAGAGTTGAAGGAAGAGATAAAAGCAATCCTGAAAGAAGGTGACTTCCACACATTCACAACAGGAAAGGTGCAGAAATTACTGGAAGACAGGTTTGCTGTTTGTTTGTCTGCAAGACGAAAAGAAATTCGCAAGTTGGTGATAAATGCGGTTGAACAAGATGAAGGTGATGTGAACACACAAGAGAAAAATATAGTCACCAAAGCTCATGCAGCACACGTGAAGAAAGATACTCATCGCCCGATAGCACCACCAGCTTTATTGAATGGCAGACCAGTATGAAAAGTCACACTAAATCACTATAATTCCACAGAGACCTCAAGCACCTCACACAGAGAACCTGACATAGATGACATTCCGTCGACAGTGAAGATGAAAATGAAATTAAGAGAAAGATTAGTATGTAGAGAGGTAGCGTAGTCCTGAACCAATATCTAAGGGCAATTAACGAGAGCCTACCTTGCCTACCTATATCGAAATATGTCAACAAATGTTTTTGACCAATCGCTGCACGAGCTGAAACCCGGTCTCAGGAACCGTAGGCTGCAGGATTGCTAGAGGGAATCTGTGTAAACGTGAATGTGTACTTGTGACTTCAGGCCAAAGGATAGGGTATGTCCCTCGGAACAGTGAGCACAGTAAAATACCAGGAATCTTAAACTTTCATTAGATACATGGATTTAAGTTGTAGAAGCATGGACACAGGAGTTATGAGTGATTACATGCAGTAATAACATGGAGCGAAGGCTGGTTTCCCCGGGTTCAACTGTGATTGCAAACACTATAAGGGAGGCAGAAAAAGGTTAGCTTGTTTAAATGGTAGCGCCCAATTGGCCGGTTTAAACAAGACCTGGATGGAAGGAATCGGTTGGGAAACACCGGAAGAATAAATTATCGGAGTTTTGTCAGATCGACAGATCGGGCAGAAAGTGGTTGTTTTACTGAAATTTTGGTAAACATAAACTGACCCAGCCAGCCAATGGAATCGCTTGTCTTCCGTTCGTCCGCTACCTGTAATAAAAAAGGAAACAAATCTGGAATATTTCTCTTGAACCGCCAGAACCAAATTCGTCAGAGGACAGAATCAGATTCTACCCCAGCTCCGTCGCCATTTGCCAGTGAAGCAGACTGCATGGGTTTATTAAAAGCCTGTTGAATCTGAGATTGTGGGTCAGAGGTATCCTGCCACTCATCTTGTTAGCAGAGAAGAACATTGGTGTTGTACCTAGCGGTGTAAGATTTGAACAAGCACCCAGTACCTACATCAGTTGGAAGAGTGGGGACCCTCAGTGTTGGGCTTCTCCATCTTATATTCTGGCTTCAAGGAAAAGGCGGAAGCGAAGAAGTTAAGTCAAATTAGACAAGACTGACTCGCAGAGCATTGGCGTACCACACCCGTCATAGTAGTAGTGATGAAAACAGTGATGATTAAATTAGTCTGGAAGCAACATAGACTTTAGTCAGTGTGACATTTTCAAAAGCTACATAACATAGAAATACTTTGAAGATAAATTCAAGTGATCTCAGTAACATTGTAGTCAGTGTGACATTTTTAAAAGCTACATAACAAAGAAATACTTTGAAGATAAATTCAAGTGATATCAGTAACAGTGAAGTCATTGTGACAGTTGTCAATATCTACTCCCCTAATACTGAAGATAAACTCAAGTACCAAACTATCATTAACATTGGTTCCAGAGGATTAGTTGCACTAAGACTTTTCATAACAAGGGAGCATTAACAAATAGGAAAAGACTTTAATTTTAGTGATTGAATTTTATTTGGTGTAAATACATGCAACATCATCAGTGTGTTTTTATTTTTAGGGTTTGTGTTTACACAAACAAAACTAAACAGATGACTGTACATAAATAAAATTAAGAAATTGTAGTGCACTGTTTTTATTACTTTATGTCAGCTTTGAATTACTCTGAATTTAATTAAATCCCCTAGATACTATAACAGCCCATAGGTATAATTCTGAGAGGGGCACCATAGAATTCTGGTACTGAATATTACTATCTCGGCCAGAAATTCTTTACAGCCTGACTTTATACCTATGAACTCTATACACCATTGCTCTTTTCTGAGAATGGGGTATTTCTTTTAAGACCAGACTCTTCTCTGGCAACTATCCTAGTATCACCTGATACACCTGGTTGTCTTATTCTTCATAAATTAAGGAACCTCTCGCGACACTGGGACGCTCGTCTGGGATTGTTCCTGTATATTCTGAGCCTGCTGTTACCTTTTAGTGCTGTCAAGTGGGAAATTTTTGATAGTAAATTTTTGGTAGGGCAGGTTAAGAAATAGATTTTGAGTACCATTGAGTACAAATTAAGGTGTGGTACATGTGACGCGAAATCAGTCATTAATTAATTAATTAAGAAACTAATTTGATTAAGTGACTAATTATATTGGTAAAAATTTTTTTTTACTTTGTATTGGTTGCAACTAAATTACAACATTGCCATGGCAGATTTAGTAAAGTTCAGGTCAGCAACACTGCAAGTGGGGAAAGAGCTTGGGATGACTGCTGATGCTCTGATCCAGTATGTTACGACTGAATGCGATAAATTCACAGAAAGAGAAGATAAGCAGTTAGCACGGCAAGCGGAAGCTGAGAAAGAGAATAAGAAATTGCAATTGGAGGCTGAGGAAAGAAGGGTTCAAGCAGAGAAAGACCATGAGCTAAGATTAAAAGAGCTTGAACTTTAGGCAACTGCCAACCACAATGGTAGTAGTTCACCTCATTTGGACAACAGCTCCAGCCAGAGCACCTCAAATGGAGCCATGAATTTTCATCTGGATCCATTTGTGGACAAAGTTGACGCAATCGAGGCTTATCTAGACAGATATAAGAGATTAGCGACTACTTATGGTCTAGAAAAGGAAAAGTGGAGTCTGAAGTTATCGCAAGGTTTGCGGGGAATTGCGTACGATGTCTTTTTGAAATTGCCAAAAAAGGATCAGGAAGATTACGAAGCCCTGAAGCAGGCATTGCTTGTTCGATATGAACAAAATGCTGAAGCATATAGACGGCGCTTCAGAATGGCAAAGCTTCAACCAGGAGAAACGTATCAACAGTTCTCAGAAAGATTAGAAACTTACCTACTGAGGTGGTGTAAGTTAGGAAACTTCACCCTAGATTTCGAGGGGCTAAAGGAAATGATGTTGATTGAACAACTATTGGATTCCATAACCCCAGAAACTAAGAAGTTCCTAATTGAGAACAAAAGAGACAGGTTGGCTGACATAATCACATATGCAGAAAGCCACCACATGGGAGTAAAAGGAAACAGGAGGGAGTTAAGCAACCCCAAACTCATAATAAGTTTGATCAAAAGGACCATGCAACCAAATACAGGCCAAGATATGATAATAAGGATAGGAACCCACAATTTCAGGATAGGAAACCTTACAAAAAGGAAGAAAAGTGGTGTAAAATATGTAAAATGAACAACCACCATACAACGGAATGTGGTAGGAAAGTCCCTCCATATCACGCTGCATGCATGATAACAGTGGGAAAGGGAAGGAAGGAACCGACATCGAGTCCGGTAGATCTCCATCATCCCCCATCTGTGAAGAAGTAATATGTAGCGGCACTAAGGTAAAGTGTCTGTATGATTCCGGACTGGAATATGACTCAGTTGTGAGTGCGTCTCTAGTGCACCCTGAGCAGTATACCACAGACAAAGTGGAGATACAAGGGGCATTGAAGGATACAGCCACCATAACACTTCCCATAGCCAGAATCAATGTAAAAACTCGCTATGTGGAAGGAGTGATCAGTGCAGCAGTGTGTGATAATCCCAATTACCCGCTGGTGTTAGGAGGGAGATATGTTTTCCTAGGGAAACCAATAAAACCTGTGATAATGGCAACACTCCAGGTCAGGTCAACCCCTGGGAAGGAGGAGGGAACACCACTCAATATTCATCCGAGAGAGATGAGAAAGGCCCAAGCGGAAGATAGCACATTAAAACCTTGCTTTGGCAAGTTGCCAAAAAGCCATAACCCCCCAAAGAAAGGACAATTTTATTTGAATGATGAATTGCTTTACAGGAAAGCTGGGACAGGACCCAATGGGCATAGCCAGTTAGTACTGCCATCTATTTACAGGGACAAGGCTATGGAATTAGCACATGTTGATTCAGAAGGTGGACATAAGAAGATTGGTACCACCTGTCAACGGACCTCAGTGCAACATTATTGGCCAGGTGTTGCTGAAGATATATTTCAGTATGTGACTGCCTGTGCACAATGTAGCAAGGAAAATCCCACACGTTGGGAAAATCAACAGGACCTAGGAAAGCATTGGGGCGGACGTAGGCCTGAAAATAAAAAGGTAGACATAGTGGATAGGATGGCACCATCTCACAAAGGGTCTACCAGACAACCAGTTACCATGGCAACTCTCCGTATTGTACAGAGAGGGGATACAACACATCCCATACCGACAAGATTTACTAAATCATTTAGTTCGGAACACCAGGTACTGGATCAAAATAGGAGTGTGGTTAGTCGACCACCCTTGATAAAGGACCTGCGGGGAAACCCCAGGAACATAGGTAGTGGGAGAGTGTGCAGTGCGAACCATTTGACTGATGCACAGCCAACACTATACGGCTATTAACATTAGCATTATGAGGGCACGGCAACATTGGTAGTTGGCCAGCCCATCACAGTCCATTGGAAGTATTGATACGGACATGGATTGAATAATATATGGCATTTTTAAAGGGAGTGCAGGAAAATTTCATTTCCCCATAGGAATCATATTATATGCTCCGAGTGTTTTCTCCAGGGTGATGAGATTATTGGATCCCTTACAAAACTCATCTATCACTTATTTCCTGGATGATACCCTCATAGCTACAGAATCATTCGAGGAACATCTATAACCCTGGATCTCAGAATGTAGGGGCAGATTTTCTGAGTAGGCACCCATCTGATCAGAACCAGGAAAGAAAGAGGGAAGAATAGATTCCTGCTGGATGATTGCCTCGTTATTGGTCTCAGATTGAAGCTCGACAGAAATCTCTCGCTTAAAAATTGGGGGGCTATCTGTAGCGTAGTCCTGAACCAATATCTAAGGGCAATTAACGAGAGCCTACCTTGCCTACCTATATCGAAATATGTCAACAAATGTTTTTGACCAATCGCTGCACGAGCTGAAACCCGGTCTCAGGAACCGTAGGCTGCAGGATTGCTAGAGGGAATCTGTGTAAACGTGAATGTGTACTTGTGACTTCAGGCCAAAGGATAGGGTATGTCCCTCGGAACAGTGAGCACAGTAAAATACCAGGAATCTTAAACTTTCATTAGATACATGGATTTAAGTTGTAGAAGCATGGACACGGGAGTTATGAGTGATTACATGCAGTAATAACTTGGAGCGAAGGCTGGTTTCCCCGGGTTCAACTGTGATTGCAAACACTATAAGGGAGGCAGAAAAAGGTTAGCTTGTTTAAATGGTAGCGCCCAATTGGCCGGTTTAAACAAGACCTGGATGGAAGGAATCGGTTGGGAAACACCGGAAGAATAAATTATCGGAGTTTTGTCAGATCGACAGATCGGGCAGAAAGTGGTTGTTTTACTGAAATTTTGGTAAACATAAACTGACCCAACCAGCCAATGGAATCGCTTGTCTTCCGTTCGCCCGCTACCTGTAATAAAAGGGAAACAAATCTGGAATATTTCTCTTGAACAGCCAGAACCAAATTCGTCAGAGGACAGAATCAGATTCTACCCCAGCTCCTTCGCCATTTGCCAGTGAAGCAGACTGCATGGGTTTATTAAAAGCCTGTTGAATCTGAGATTGTGGTTCAGAGGTATCCTGTCACTCATTGTTAAACTCTGTTTAGTTGTTTACTCATACTGGCTACTAGTCGTTGAATCACGCTTTATTTGTTAAATGACGTGAATGTCCACCAGTTGATAAATGTAGATGTTGGGACTGGTGTAGTAAAGTGTAACGATTGTCAACTCATTAAACCCAGCACAGTTTTGGTCATACAGGTCATCTTGTCCTGGAACGTGATGAGGCTCCGACAAGAATGTGAGTGTAAACAATGAGTGTGTATGTGAATGTCAGAACGCGAATGGTAGAATGATTCGATAGAGTTGACAGGTTGGTAGTACATCACTCATACTCACACTGTTCGAATTCAAGAAGTACTGGAACTACGGTGGTCTTTTTATAACATTTAATGGGACGCACACTTGGACAGTACGTGTATGGTTACAGGAACAAATGTCGACATAGACAGCATAATGTTGATCACAGGAATATCATCTTAAGTTAGCATTCATGCTTGGCAAATATCATAATGGAGCATTCGTAAATAAGCATTCAGAGTTCCATCATGTAAATCATCTGGCTTTACTGACTGGGCACGTCAGACCATAACCAATATATAGGAAGGCTCCTAGACCTAACCTCGTCTAGTGAATATCCCTTCACGTAAAGTTCAATATATATATTTTCCATAAAGATATAGGAATCCCAGACATGGGTTCTCACATGTAGCAGTGATCTCTTGGTTCATCGAGCGATAGTACAGGCATCCCTTTTTCTCACTCGATAAATACAAAGTATATGAATTTCAACATGGCTGTTCTTCTCTCGTGAGTTTCACTCACTATAGGACCCAGACCAAAATTGGTCATTCGTTAAATGTCCTCATTTCTTCATGACTTCTATCATAGAAGTAATTGAATAATATCATATAATCTAGTGCTGATACATAGGAATGTCGTCTTCCTTTGAATAAATATTCTTTTCAAAAGTACCACTGTGCATCTGTTTATCAACAACGATGGCGAAGCCCAAGTTCATAATAAATTGTGGTTTTACCTTTCTATGCGAAATATAACTTTGCCATTCCTTGGCAAAAGAGAATAAACACTGGGGTAAAGTACATACAACATGTCTAAATGACTATCACTTTTCCCCATTGACTTATAGATCACTTTTTCGGCGATAGGCCTGCTACCACAAAATTCTACATCCAGACAGGATGACAGCCATGAATCACACACCTTGCTAGCGATACTTCCGCTGCATAGCCTTTGACCTTTTCTAGCCACAACCAACATAGTTCGACTTAGAAATGTAAAGATATCCATATATAAGACAGACTCGTCCTACTCATACAAACACTACGTATAAATTCAGGCCATAGATATACTGAAGCAAGAACAATCTATTCCTACCCAGCCAAAGAATAAATCGCAGTAGGCCTAGACTCGTCCGCGGAGTCCGATCGAAGATGACGGAACTACTTTCAAGGGAAGTAACTCAAAAATGACTTCTCCTTAAGCACTTAAAAAGGAAATACTTTGATTACCAAATATTTGCGAACATAATAAGTATATAAATGTATTATATTGCAAGATAGTAAAAATTGCCCTTTACAGTCTTACCACACCTCCCGGGAAAAAAAAAAATAAAATTTTTTTTTTTTAAATACATCTAGGAGCAACGTAGAATAGGCTCACAACGCAAGAATACTGCGCAGATGAAAATATCAGGAATAACTATAATTCCTAATATGACCGGTGAGAATATATATCTCAAAATCTGAGAGAAATTGTTTCTCTACGAATAAATGTTTCCAGGAAGGTGTGATGTACGTATAATACAATTCTGGTAATTATACAATGCATACCAAAAATTCACACTATAATCTTAAATTTATGATTTATGAAGAAACAATCATCAAAGAACAGCGGTGAATAAACATCAATAAACCGCTAAGTAGCGATACCATCATTCTATTATTAAATTACAAATGTGTATCTTAGTAAAGAAACAAAAAATAACTGTTGTAAAGTTATACATATTAAAAAGATCCAATATTTAACAGTTAAGTGGCATCATGTGGGCATCTGGACAGAATGTCCGCCATCACATTTTCTGAACCACGGATAGCTCGTACCGAGAAATGAAAAGGTTGAAGAGCGATTGCGTATCGAGTTGATCTCGAGCTCTTCAAGTTCTTACTTTGGATAGCCGTAAGAGCTTTTTGGTCAGTTTCCACTACGAAATGCGCGCCCAGAAGGAATCTTTGGAGTTTGAGAATTGACCAAACCATTGCCAATAATTCACGGTCTAAAACCGAGTAATTCCTTTCTGCAGCATTAAGTTTTCTGGATATATACATTACAGGATGCAGAGTTCCAGAGTACTCTTGCATTAGTGCCGCTCCAATCCCAGTGGATGAAGCGTCACTACGAAGAACAAATGTCTTATCTGTTGTAGGTAACACTAAAATAGGTGGTGATGAAAACATAGTTTTGATCTTCTCTAGTGAAGATTGGCATTCATGAGACCAGTGAACCATGTTAGGCGACCCTTTCTTTAATAGTGTAGAGAGAGGTGCCATGATAGAGGACAGATTCGGAATGAAACTCCATAAAATTGTATGAGACCTAAAAGACTTCGCACTTGCTTTTTAGTCCTAGGGATAGAGATGTTAAGTATCTTAGTGATATTATGGTCTTCTGTCTTCAAGAAACCGTGACCTACTCGATGGCCTAAGAAAGCAATTTCGCTAAAGCCAATACAAGCTTTAGATGGTTTTGCTGTCAGGTTATACTCACGCAGAGTTGATAATAATTCAACTAACCCTGAATAGTGATCTTCCCAAGTATCGCTGAAAAGACAGATGTCGTCTAGATAAGCAATGACATCTGACCGATACGATAGGATTCGACGCATCATGCGTACAAATGTAGCTGGTGCGTTCATAAGGCCGAAAGGCATAAAATTCCATTGGAAAAGGCCTCTGGGAGTAGAGAAAGCGGTAAGAGGTTTGGCGCGTTCGGATAATGGAACTTGCCAATATCCTTTAGACAAATCAAGTTTAGTGAAAAAATGCGATTTAGAAAGACGAGTAAGTAACTCTTCTAGTAAAGGCATAGGTTCAGCATCGAACTTCGTAACTTGATTCAATTTGCGATAGTCAACGCAAAGACGTATGTTATTGTCTTTTTTTCGAACAATAACCATCGGCGAAGAATATGCAGAAGTGGATGGTTCGATTATTTGTAAATCTATCATTTCATCCAACTCCTTTTCAACCTGTGTTTGGAAATGTATAGGGATAGGATAAGGTCTAACCCTAATTGGAGTATGTTCAGTTAGAACAATGTCATGCTCAATGACATGAGTTTGTCCAGGGATGTCAGTGAGGACATCCTGAAATGTTTGTAACATAGACGAAACTTGTCGCCGTTCTCCTAGAGACAAATCAGGAGAAACAGTAACGTCTTTCCATGATTCACTAGAATGAAGTGGGATCATTGGAAGCGGAAGATTAACATCCGAAAAACTTGTTTCCTCATCCTGTATTACAGACAGTGATGAGTAATGACCATGTTTGACATGAGAATCGTCCGTTGCCTGGAAAATAGGCTGTAGATAGTCAGGACGTTCATGGAACTCCGTAAGCATATTGATGTGGAAGGTTTTATGCTTCCCGTTGATATCGACGATGTAGTCAACATCTGAAATTTTCGATATTATATCGTACGGACCTTTCCAACTAATAAGGAGTCTATTTTCACGACAAGGTAGCAAAACAAATGCTTTGTCACCAGGACAAAGTTGTCGTAAAGTTCTCTTCTTATTAGCAAATTGTCTTGCCTTCTGCTTAGCAAATTCAGAAGAGGACGTTGCCAATTGCATGCTTCGATAATCTTTTGTCTCAGCGCGATGACATACTCGTAAGAAGATTTTGTGTCATCGTCAATATTGTCAGCTGTTATAAGATCATGCAGCAAAGACATTGGGCCGCGCGGTCGCGCGCCAAAGACAAGTTCAAAGGGAGAAAACCCTGTATGTTCATTGGGGACCTCTCTATACGCGAAGAGGGCCGCGGGTAAAACCCTATCCCAATCTTGAGGATGATCCTCAGTTATCTTCCCTAATAAGTTCTTAAGTGTTCTATTTAGTCGCTCGACCATCCCATTGGACATAGGATGATAGATGCTACTCAAAGATCTCTCTATCTGTAGAGTAGACATTACTTGAGACATGGTATCCGATATCAGTTGGGTGCCATGATCTGATAATATTTCTCCGGGGAATCCCAGCCGAGAAAATATAAGCCAAAGAGCATCTGCAATGTCAGCGGTAGTAATGCTCTTTAGAGGGATAGCCTCTGGCCAACGTGTGCACATGTCTACACACGTTAAGATAAACTGATGTCCTCTAGCAGATTTGATCTTGAATGGACCAATGATGTCTATCGCCATTTTCTGGAATGGACGAATAGGAATATCTGCAGCCTGAATAGGCGCAGCATGACGAGGACCTTTGGATTTGACTTCTTGACATACTTTACAGGATCGACAATAGATCCGTATGTCCTTGTTCACAAAAGGCCAAAAGAAAGCCGCAAGAACTCTTGACTTTGTACGGGAAAAACCCATGTGACCAGCACACTGAGAGTCGTGTGCATGTTGTAAGATCTTAACTCTCAAATTCTTGGGTACAAGAATCTGAGAATGACTTGACTTAGTGGAGTCTTGCACCATACGTACAAGTACGCCATTCTTCATTGTAATCCAAGATTTACAATTTGAATCTTTATTCGGATCACCTTTCGTTACAAGAGTGAAGAATTTCTTAAGAGTCGGATCTTCTTCTTGTTGTTTTATAAAACGAGTCACGAGAAATTACCAAGGGATCATCTTGGTTATGCACTTCATTATCTTCAACAGATGAAGTTTCAGGCATATTGAGAGCTTGAGCTCTAGTGACTACTGCATTAGCAGATTGCATATTTTGATTTTCCCAAACGGAAATTTGCTCCGGAGTGCATTCTTTGACTCCGTGAATGCGACCGATGATAAGATCAGCGATCGGATCCGGCAAAAGACATGCGTGTACATCTCCTGTGAAGAAAGGAGTAGCAATCCTAATGATAGCGGTAGAGTATTTCTCTATGGTGCCGCCAAATGTTACGCATTTGACTACTTTGCCTGTAGAATGAGAAGGATCTATGAGTGACTGCCTAACCCCAATAGTTGTGCATCCAGAATCAAAAAGTACTGAGACTGGATTGTCATTTACTAAACCTTTGTGTAAGACAAGAGAACCTCTCCCATCATGCGCGATTGACGCAGGAAGAGCGGGAAGAGGATGCCCACAGCTTAAAGTAGACACTGTGGTTGGCTCAAATAATGTTTTGCATTGGGGGCACTGAGATGCTCTCCCAAAATCAAAAGCGGCACATGCCATATTATTAGAGTCATCATTATCTTTATTTTGTTTATAGGCTTCGTGGGACTCTTGCTGTGCAGAGTTCGCCTGGTAATGAGCTTTATGTTTTTTGAATTGTGCTCTACCTCTGTTATTATTGCCTCTGTACTTATCATTGTTTCCACTATTATAACCTCTACTCGGGTTTGAATCATAGCTCCTTTGGTTACTATCATCATATTCATTATAATGAGTATCTCTGTAATTATGATCTTGTTGTCTCCATGAAGGAAAACTTGGATAGTTTCTAGAATGACTTCCTTTGCGAAAGTTCCTGTAATTATGACCACCCCTGAATCGAGGGCTGTCAGCTCTTCTCCAGGTATTCGAAGAAGAACCCTGAAATGATTGGTTACCTTGGTTCTGATAACTGTAATAGTTACCTTTTTTATTAAACTTATTTTGAGGTCCTTGGAATTTGTGAGAGTGATTAGGGTTGTATGGTGTTGCAGAAGCAACTGGCATACCTTCTTTAACCTTACTGTTGCTAATAGCTACGTCCGGATGTGCAGTGACGTATTGGGTACAATACTGTTCCATTTCTTTTAGAGACTTAGGTTTACGCTCATGTAAGAATTCGAGGAAAGGTTTATTTATACTTGACATAATCTTGTCTCTGAGTATCAAGTCCATAAGGGCTTCATAAGTCTTTTCTGTTTTGGATAGCTCAATCCAACGATCAAATGTAAGACGTGTCCTTGCAATGAATTCTGAGAATTCTACACCTGCCTCAGGCACCATTGTCTTAAACAACTTCCGATAACCCTCTTCAGACAACTGATACTTCTTTAATAAGGCTGCCCTAATAACATCATAGTTATCTTTGTCAGCCTCTTCAACCAAACTTAAACTAGTCAGAGAATCACCTTTCAGATTTTCTGATAACTGGTTAGCATATTGTGATTTGTCCACATTATGTGCTCGACACGAGCGTTCAAATCTATTTAGCCAGAATGTTATGTCATCACTGGAAGGGTTGAACGCTGGTACCTTGACCTTGTAAGTAAAGGGTTTACCATTACCACCAGATGCTTGATTACCATCACTTATGTTTGTTAACTTTAACTTTTCTAACTCAAATGCTAAAAGTTCTTTTTGGTGTTCATGTTCTCTTATTGCTTTTTTCTCTTGAGCTTCAGCTTGTAATTTTCTCTCTTCTGCAGCAGCTTCATCTTTTCTTTTCTCTTTTTCCATTTCCATCTGGAATCTTTTTTCATCAGTCTGTATCTGCAATTTCTTTTGTTCATACTCTCTTTGTAATTTTTTTTCCTCAGCTTCTAATCTTTTCTCCTCAGCTGCTAATTTCTTTTCTTCAATCAATGCTTTTCTCTCTTCTGCAGCTAATGCTTTGTCATATTGAGCAACTGCCCATTCTTCTAATTGCTGACCAGTCTTATCAAGAACCTTGCCTTGTGTGATAAAATAATCTAAAGTAGACATCTTGTCTAATAAGATCAGTAATTTGCAAAAGTAAATAAATTCACTTTCTTAGTCTTAATCAAAGACCTTGTATGATAACTTTGTAACCTGTGGAAAATAGTACTTAACTATCCCAATCACTGTGGGAAACAAGCCTTACAAAGGTCTTGTATAAATCCTTATATAATAACAGCTATAAGTTGCTGGTTCACTCTATAATATAAGTGCAGTGCACCAGAAATAGTGTTTTATATCATCAACTGTGTACCTTTAGTAATAGCAATTAACTATCAGTTGATTCTTGTACATCAATTTATATGATCAACTATATTTAAAATAGTGTATGTCGATCAGGCACAAAACAAAACAGTTATACAGGAGAACATGAAAACATTTGCGGAGATGAAATAAATCAAATGGGAAAAAAACAATAAAAGATAAACCGCAAGAGGATAACAAATACAAATAACGCCACAGTATATAAATATAAATTGAGAATAGAACTGAAAGATAGAATAGGGTAGACCAACAAATTACAAACAAATCAAAACAAACTAAAGAACAGAGGAATATTACAAAAACAACAATGAGTACAGTCTTCACAGCTAACACTAATAGCAACAGCTGTCGCAGCAAATTTTCAATCAAGAAAATTGCACCTATAGAAACGCACACATCAGACCCTCTATTACGTGGGATACTCTGCTGTGTGACACCGCCCAACGAAAACAACAACCCGCTGGATACAAACAAATATCACATATGAATATTTAAACATAAATACATAAATGCATAAATAGTATGGCAATATGATGTAAATAGAGTGTTGCAGAAAGAATGTGTTGGAATGAAGGCTCAGTTACACTGCCTAATAGTACAGTACTGTGGTACTTTATTAAACAAATACTTCTGGTCTAATTATTTTAAATTCAACACAGAAATAGAAGCTCCATCGTTGATGTGAAAGATAACAATCGATGTAGGACTTCTCAGTTCAATAACATTTCCTTTCGCAAACACTGTCAAATATTCTCCAGTCCTGATGTGTAATGTTCTATGTTTCAACCAAGCTTGCTGTGTAACACTGTCAGTTGTATGGCAAATGTCCAACGAACCAAATGTCAACAAACGCTGACCTAGTTACCGCATACTCTCGACAGGACAGGTCACGCTGACATCACTGTAGAGTTGTACTGCTGATGTATTTGTGTGTCGTAACAGACCCCAAGGAACGGTCTGGTCTCAGTAGTTTACTTCTCAATATGGTCACTGTGCAGGTTGACCCAGGAAGCTGGCACACCAGTTGTTAAACTCTGTTTAGTTGTTAACTCATACTGGCTACTAGTCGTTGAATCACGCTTTATTTGTTAAATGACGTGAATGTCCACCAGTTGATAAATGTAGATGTTGGGACTGGTGTAGTAAAGTGTAACGATTGTCAACTCATTAAACCCAGCACAGTTTTGGTCATACAGGTCATCTTGTCCTGGAACGTGATGAGGCTCCGACAAGAATGTGAGTGTAAACAATGAGTGTGTATGTGAATGTCAGAACGCGAATGGTAGAATGATTCGATAGAGTTGACAGGTTGGTAGTACATCACTCATACTCACACTGTTCGAATTCAAGAAGTACTGGAACTACGGTGGTCTTTTTATAACATTTAATGGGACGCACACTTGGACAGTACGTGTATGGTTACAGGAACAAATGTCGACATAGACAGCATAATGTTGATCACAGGAATATCATCTTAAGTTAGCATTCATGCTTGGCAAATATCATAATGGAGCATTCGTAAATAAGCATTCAGAGTTCCATCATGTAAATCATCTGGCTTTACTGACTGGGCACGTCAGACCATAACCAATATATAGGAAGGCTCCTAGACCTAACCTCGTCTAGTGAATATCCCTTCACGTAAAGTTCAATATATATATATTTTCCATAAAGATATAGGAATCCCAGACATGGGTTCTCACATGTAGCAGTGATCTCTTGGTTCATCGAGCGATAGTACAGGCATCCCTTTTTCTCACTCGATAAATACAAAGTATATGAATTTCAACATGGCTGTTCTTCTCTCGTGAGTTTCACTCACTATAGGACCCAGACCAAAATTGGTCATTCGTTAAATGTCCTCATTTCTTCATGACTTCTATCATAGAAGTAATCGAATAATATCATATAATCTAGTGCTGATACATAGGAATGTCGTCTTCCTTTGAATAAATATTCTTTTCAAAAGTACCACTGTGCATCTGTTTATCAACAACGATGGCGAAGCCCAAGTTCATAATAAATTGTGGTTTTACCTTTCTATGCGAAATATAACTTTGCCATTCCTTGGCAAAAGAGAATAAACACTGGGGTAAAGTACATACAACATGTCTAAATGACTATCACTTTTCCCCATTGACTTATAGATCACTTTTTCGGCGATAGGCCTGCTACCACAAAATTCTACATCCAGACAGGATGACAGCCATGAATCACACACCTTGCTAGCGATACTTCCGCTGCATAGCCTTTGACCTTTTCTAGCCACAACCAACATAGTTCGACTTAGAAATGTAAAGATATCCATATATAAGACAGACTCGTCCTACTCATACAAACACTACGTATAAATTCAGGCCATAGATATACTGAAGCAAGAACAATCTATTCCTACCCAGCCAAAGAATAAATCGCAGTAGGCCTAGACTCGTCCGCGGAGTCCGATCGAAGATGACGGAACTACTTTCAAGGGAAGTAACTCAAAAATGACTTCTCCTTAAGCACTTAAAAAGGAAATACTTTGATTACCAAATATCTGCGAACATAATAAGTATATAAATGTATTATATTGCAAGATAGTAAAAATTGCCCTTTACACTCATCTTGTTAGCAGAGAAGAACATTGGTGTTGTACCTAGCGATGTAAGATTTGAACAAGCACCCTGTACCTACATCAGTTGGAAGAGTGGGGACCCTCAGTGTTGGGCTTCTCCATCTTATATTCTGGCTTCAAGGAAAAGGCGGAAGCGAAGAAGTTAAGTCAAATTAGACAAGACTGACTCGCAGAGCATTGGCGTACCACACCCGATCATAGTAGTAGTGATGAAAACAGTGATGATTAAATTAGTCTGGAAGCAACATAGACTTTAGTCAGTGTGACATTTTCAAAAGCTACATAACAAAGAAATACTTTGAAGATAAATTCAAGTGATATCAGTAACAGTGAAGTCATTGTGACAGTTGTCAATATCTACTCCCCTAATACTGAAGATAAACTCAAGTACCAAACTATCATTAACATTGGTTCCAGAGGATTAGTTGCACTAAGACTTTTCATAACAAGGGAGCATTAACAACTATGAAAAGACTTTAATTTTAGTGATTGACTTTTATTTGGTGTAGATACATGCAACATCATCAGTGTGTTTTTATTTTTAGGGTTTGTGTTTACACAAACAAAACTAAACAGATGACTGTACATAAATAAAATTAAGAAATTGTAGTGCACTGTTTTTATTACTTTATGTCAGCTTTGAATTACTTTGAATTTAATTAAATCCCCTAGATACTATAACAGCCCATAGGTATAATTCTGAGAGGGGTACCATAGAATTCTGGTACTGAATATTACTATCTCGGCCAGAAATTCTTTACAGCCTGACTTTATACCTATGAACTCTATACACCATTGCTCTTTTCTGAGAATGGGGTATTTCTTTTAAGACCAGACTCTTCTCTGGCAACTATCCTAGTATCACCTGATACACCTGGTTGTCTTATTCTTCATAAATTAAGGAACCTCTCGAGACAAGAGACAATCGCTTACACGATCGAGATAGCAGCACACCAGTATCAGTGCATGAGAACGAACCCCACTCTTACGTAACGAGTCAAACAAGAAACAACAACCTACACA
This sequence comes from Oreohelix idahoensis, assembly GCA_024509875.1. NCBI lineage: Eukaryota > Metazoa > Mollusca > Gastropoda > Stylommatophora > Oreohelicidae > Oreohelix > Oreohelix idahoensis. The sequence goes on along the minus strand of JAMPIV010006122.1, from coordinate 323,099 downwards.
CCAGCCTACACACTCCAGTTGAGACAGCGAAGATGAAAGGCCCTTGCAAACAATGAGAAACAACATAACCCACCATAGTCAGAGCCCTACAGAAGAACATACAAACATTGAAACAGCGCAACCTTCCGAGGAACCACAAAGAGAAAAGAACATTATCGATACACCTTTGGCACCTTATGAATCAGAACTCGAGACAAGAGAACGAGAAGAAAGCGACATCGATTGCATGGATGATACTACCAACACTGAGATACGTACAGCTACCAAGCGCCCTTACCACCCCTCATCACTAGATTCATCGCCACGAGCGAAGCTGTTACGCTTACCACAAGAGCACGTACGAGCCGGGTTCAGAAGAAATCATCGCCTAGTTCACAAGCCGATTCCAGTTGTACAACAGCGTCCAAATATTCATTCGCCCTCTTTCTCCTGCAGAGCGACTATAAACACAACATCACAATCGATACTAACATCGTCACATTACGACAGTCGTCTCTCCAGTAGAGAAATTACGCTATTAGAGCTTGCAAAACACATTTCAAAATGTATGCAGGCAGTGTAATCATCGTAAAGTACTCCCCCAGCCAAAGTACTAATCGCAGCACTCCCCAATCAATAGTGCTTGTAGGTACTCTAATCAACATAGTACCTAAAACTAAGTCACTTTATTATTTTTCAGTGGTTAAACTAGATGATATTGATATTATTGTGGACACTTGGACACTCACATTACTCATGGAACTCTTTAAAGCACGAGAGTATAGAACTCTGAAAAAAAAAATAATCAGACTGTAATCTAGAGAAACACAGAGTCCTGACTATGTAGACTTGTTCAATATAAACTCACAGAGCTTGTCAGTGTACTTCCCAAGATATCGGATTCAGCACACCAGAGGATCAAGACTGATAATTATTGTTAGTATAGATAGCATTATAGTCATATTTGTGTGTATAGTGTATGGATTCCAGATATATGCACATTTGAATTGGCAAAAGAAGAAAATGAAAGAAAAGAGGAGATATCAAATAAGTATAGCCAATTCATAGAAATGTAAGAAATTCCCCTTACCCATATACAGGAACAAAGAGTGCACATGATGCACTAATGATGAACATCCCCACGACACATACCCTTTCCCCTTTCACCACCCACAGATGATGTACCCCAGTTACCATTGCGCGGACTACACAGCGACACCAGGAACACGACATGTTTTGCAGTATTGCTGCTTTAAGCAGTAATTGTACTTGAGAATTAGTAGATAAATTACCAGAGATATTATATATAGCTACTTGAGAGATGATAATGATGACACACCCACATAGTCACGTTGACATTAACTCTAGGCACAAAGATGTTCTATATTTTATGAGGTTTAGTACACATGTGCATGACGTCTATAGTTTCAGACAGAATTAACGACATGAACGGTGCATCCAAGGCTAAGATCAGTCGAGCACATTAAATTCTGACCTGATTAGCGACACATGTCTTTCACTATCGCCCCAGGACAGTTAGTTCGGCACGCTTCGCCATACTATTTAGTGTAATTCCGCCTATCTGACCGTTCGAATTCAGTAATGACATTGACGGCAGATACTACAGACATGACGAGTGCTGACAAACCTCTGCTTCCAGAGACAGTTACCATGTTGTATCAGATAGTTGCATCATATGAGGTTGTGTATTTAAAGTAATCATTGATGATATACCTCAATTGAAGAATTAGTTATTTGTAATGGAATAACATTACACTCATGATTTTAGTTTTCCGACTTTTCATATTATGACTCATAGTTTGTAAATGTATATGTACAGGAGCAGGTATAGGATGGTACGCTAAGTAAAGATTAGATAATTGTTGATAGAACGCAAATGTCTCCCTACGGAATACATTTGTACGGCCCCGGTTGTATGTCGCCGTGGGGTTTGCCCAAGCATTATTCATGCTATTGGCAAGGTCAGATAAACGCTTATGACAGTTCACAGGGAAGAATATAATGTATGGAAATAACAGACAACAGTTCAGTAAATTGGCTCGCGTTAACTAAAAGTGAGTAATTGTCTTGAGTTGTAAATAAAAAGCTCGACCAATAAATTTAAGTGAAAACATTTAGAGCAGCGAATCAGAAGTGGCGAGAAAAACACACCAGGGAAAAATGACCAGAGGTCATTGGGGCAGTCCTGAGTTTGTGCTTGAAGAAGGAAGGTGTGATTGATGAGCTGACAAGATGTACCTTCTGTGGTTTTACAGATATAGAATAGGTATATAGAGATATTCAGAAGTTCCGCCATCACTAGCCAGTGTTATAAGATTAAGAAGTTACTTATAGACACAGTGAGTTGTAGAAAGTGTATTTCATAAGGAATTCAGCGATTTGGCTGTAAGTATTGACTGAATTTATAATTTACACTAGGTAGAATTTTGTACACAGGAGAGGAAACACATAAGCACAATGTCGACAAGTCGCTATGAGCACTTTATGACTAAGTGAAGAAACAGGTTGTTACTAATTATAATTAGTGGGTGTCTTTGGTCGGCATCACCGTGCTTATATAATGAATTCCTCAAATATGCCTCATCAAAGACGCTCTCAACATTGGCGCTCTAATGTAAATAATAACTGGCCGTCTAGCAACGGTCGGCATCCCCGTGCTAATATAATGATATTAATACTGGATCCTCTCAGCAACGGTCGGCATCACCGTGCTTATATAATGAATTCCTCAAATATGCCTCATCAAAGACGCTCTCAACATTGGCGCTCTAATGTAAATAATAAATGGCCTCTCCAACGATGCTTCCAACATCAGCATCACAATAAACGGACAATGGATCCCTTTTCCCAGCAACGGTTTATCCTCGCCGTGCTGACAATAATAAATTCCTCAAATATGCCTCATCAAAGACGCTCTCAACCTTGGCGCTTTAATGTATGTGTGGATCCTCTCAATGATAACGATGGCCTCTCAAATATGCTTCATCAAAGACGCTCTCAACCTTGGCGCTTTAATGTATAACTGTGGATCCTTTCAAAATAACAATTGCCTCCTCAAATATCATATAGATCCGGTTAGCCAACGGCCATCATCCTCGCCGTGCTAACTACATCAATGGTGAATACTTTCGGCAATTTCTCGCAAGACTGCACTCCCTGGCAATCTGCAGTAATCTCGCCTTCACTCATCTTGACATTTATATATTCAAACAAATGTCCTGGATCCTTACCTCATCAAAAATACTCACAAATACAATTCTCCAATAAATTCAGAAATTATAGGCCTACACAAATAATATGGCCTTTGTAACTTTTGCACTGCGCAGGCATTCTCAAAACACACACTGTAGAACCGACCTCTCCCGTCGGTACCCAAAAACAGAATGCAATTAGTTCACACACTAGACCCGCCAAAAAAGACACGAGACTCGGTTGTTTAAAAAACACAACTCAGTCTCGATAATTGCATGGGCTAGTCACACGAGCTTACTCACAGCTCAAGACAGTTCACAGAAAAAACATCTCCGCGATTTGAACTGACCAGTGTTCGCCACTTGGAAACTTCTCGATCACACGAGGGAATTCCCCTAATACATTTTTAACTTAACATCAGCTTAACCAAGCACCATAACCCGTAATCGAATCTATTTGCTTAACATTTACAAGATCACTTCCCCTTGATAATATTTACTCTGTAACACAGGTGATATGAAGATATTGCGACCAATTATGAAGCAACAGTTGGTCAAGCACTTTACGACTATTTATGTATAAACGGATGGTTATGAACCAAAAGAAGAAAACTATATGAGTCATCGTGAAGTCAAGATAAGCAAAGTATGATCTATTCAGAAATAGATACGACATTTAAGCGACTGTGAGAGTCGACTTCCATATGAGAACGGCCAACATGCTCTCGCATGTAAGTATATGACTGGGAACCTTGATATGTTATGTATGAGTTGAATTTTGCTTTCAGGAACTGTAGTAGAGACAGGTCTGACTAATTTGTCTGGGAGAATATATTTACATATACAATGAGTATGAAATGCTGATGTGGAGCATAGAAATTAAGAATAAACAGTAACAGATTTTGGGAAGACTAAGAAAGTCTACTGGAGATGATAAAATGTCAAAGGAAGAATATGTATGTTCACGAGATATAGAGCTTATGTACGAAGTACCTCTGATATGATTATGTGCGAGCTCTATTATATGAATTACTTGCCATGCTGGGTAATAATACCATATAAATAAATGTTTTGAAGGATACGCATGGATTTGATTTCATCTTTTGATCATTGCTGTATGTAGGCGATGTCTATTTAGAACTACCATTATACGAAGTCACTAGTAACATCGAAGAAGGAACGGAACGGATTCTGAGTTGAATAAAGAAGGAAAAGTGTCTCATCCAAGAATCAACATCTCTGGCGGAGATGGCCAGTACACACACATATCAATAAGTCAATAACTTGGAAGATAAATAAAAGAGAACTTGTAAACCTTGAATTACACCACTAGGCCTGCCATCTGCCACCTAGTTATATAGCGCAGTCACAACAAGCCGCAGTTCCAAGAAGTGATTTAAAGTAACAAGTGTCAGTTTTGTGTTAATTTTTACGATTTTCTTTTCATTCAGTAAGCCGAAAAGACTAATTCTCGGTATAAATAATTGTCCTTTTCATCCGTCCGTTGTTGCAATTTTTTTTCTAATGGCGCGTTTCTGGCTGGTGAAATAAATTGCGCGCCTGCTGAAATAGCGCACATTTTGCTACCAATATACTTCATGACGTCATGTGTTTTTTTAAGAACTATTCCCTCCTCTGTTGCTTTTCGGTGGCAAATTTTTGGCAGCTTTACCTCATTCATACTTTGCATGTTTGGTAAGTATGAACATAAGAGTCTCCATCATATACACATATATATATATACACCAGTGATCATAATAATTTGGGGCACTGTACGAAGGATGGCCACCGACCGAGCAAAGTGGAATCAATTTGTTGTTGCCCTACTAGGCCCCACTAGGCGTGATGGCCACTGACTGCTTTGACGGTCGGCGGCTAAGGATCAAAGAAGAAGAAGAAGATACACCAGTGAAGCATCATGGCTCATCGCAGATGAAGCTTATATGCGTTTCGTGCCACTGTTTCCGTACTTCTGAAGCAAAATGGAAATGAATGAAATGACCACAGGGTGATTTAGTGCCATTATCAGGGCATGCAACAGAAAAAGCACAACAAAATTATTTCCCCGCCATAATTTGGCGGGTGGCTTACTCTTTTTGGTAGATTTGTCAAGTGTTACTGATTTAAAAGCTAATGATATTTAAGTTACAAGAATCTGTTGGAAACACGGTCTTACGTTAGCTACTCCAACACTCGCACATATTCGGGTATTGCAGTTAGGCCGCGTCGTCGCAAGTTAAATGAAAAAAAAATAAAAAGCTGGGCGAGGCAGAAATGGTGGTACATTTTACAATAAGAAATGAATCCCCAGGTGGGCAGACATATTTCTTCCTTTTCTTTTTTTGCTCCTTACGGAACATGGAACCTCCACTACAGTTAGTTCCCTTGAAGGAGGTCTGCGTTAAAGCATTCGTGTGATCTTACACCGGAGGTTTTTTATAGCAATCTTATTACAGGATGAGATTACCAGCCCTGTGCACAACTTCATATTGGTCGCCTCTCACACATGCCTGAGCGAGCAGTAAGCATATTCCTTCGTCTCCTCCAAGACCCTCGGGAACTAAAAAGGACCAGTCATCTTTGGGAAGTACAATAGACATACATTCTATACATTAACGTCTTCATGCGCTAGAATTGGTAAGTTTCTTTGTCTGGTCCAAGCACAAGAACTTATTTCAGTGGTGCCTTTAAAGCGTAGCTGGGAAGTGTATACACGTCCTGGAGTATTCCACGTGGGCCTTATGATGATGCTTCTCCATTCACTCATCAATTAGTATTTGTCAGTATCCGTCGTCCTCTCTTATCCCCAGGATTCCAGAACAAGGACTGCCTTGTAATGCTAGCAATAGGTTTCCTCAGTATGTGTCTTATCCATCGCCAGCGTCTTCTTATCATCTCTTGTTCCACGGGTACTTGTCTGGTTTTAGCCATCAATTCTACATTGGTTATCTTGTCTTACTACTGTAGTCCGATTCTACGCAACCACATGTTTGTGAAAGCCTGTAATTTCTTTGCTTTTGAACCTTTAAGCCATTTGTCTATTTATCTAATTCTGTTGTCTTTAGTTGAGAATGGTGATACAAGCACCACCTCTGTAATTCGCCGGATAGTAGCATTGTGGCTACCTGTCTAGGTTATTTACGCATCTTGGACATCAGCACCTGATGTATGACGAAACGTGTCTGATGTGAAAGGACCTGAATTAGATAAGTATTCATTACTTTGAAGAAACAAGATCTAGAAGTCATCAATTGCCCGAAATGATGAACAAAGATAGTGACACGTTATAATTGTCCAGCTTGTGATTTTTATAAATATATATCTGCAATCTTTACCAAACTTTTACTTTAATTAATAAATGTACACATATATTTTATAAATCGCAGTTGATTGATTGTGTTTAAATTCCAGTTTCTGTTTGAAATTGTATTATTGTAAGGAAATTAAGAGAATTATTTCATATTTAAATTGGTAGGGATAATTAACGAGCTGCATTTCATACCAACTATTACTAGAGACACCCTTGGAGCATAGGATAGGTCTAGCGAGAAGGTGAGTTACTTCACAGCTCTCTTCAACAGCTACCATCTAGGACTGTGCAGTTAACTACATGACTTGTGCCATCCCTACCACTAATTCACCAGTTCTTTTCACCATTTCTGGGAACTATACATATTTTTCTATCTAACATCCATCTCGCCACAATAGCGGAAATCAAGCTGTTTTCTAAAAGCATTTGAACGAAAAGCGGGCCACAAGCGCAACAAAGACCATGGCTAGAAGCAAGAGATTTCACAACAAGAACAGAATCAACAGCTGCAACATTAAGATAGACATAACAATAGTAAACCATCTCGACAGGAAGAAACTGAAACCAGGCATCTGGTAATTTTGGTCTGCCCCATTTGAAGATGATTTTTTTCTTCTATTTTTGTTAGGCTTGGGTGAACCTACTACAAAGCTCCTATCGACAAACTTCATCTTCTCTCTTAATTTGTTTGATGTGTCCGAAAATGACGTAACGCTTACTGAGGCATGCAATAATTAAAGTAGTTAAGATTAAAATAGCCCAACTACCAAGGCGAGCCTGTTGTTTATTGCTTTACAAAACATTTGCCTTCCAAGCAAATATTCTATGTTCGATTCCCGGCAGGATTTTAAACATGTATGTATCTTAAGTCAGTCATCTGTCTTTAGATTTTATAAATGTGCTTTTGTTAATCATAGTTTCCAAGTGTCTGTGTATGTTGACGGTCTTACTTGCTCGGTGGATGGTGAAAGATGGAATGAAATGTAAAGGAACAAACTGAATACAGAATAAATTGTGCTATTCCTAGATTATGAAGGAGAAAGAGGAAAACATAACTCTTAGCCGTCATATATATGCATGAACGCGTATCTGGAGTCATCCTTATATGACCACCACGCAAGCACAATGCTGGACGTCTGCCTGTGAGGCTAATTATACACCCTCATTGACTCTTGAAATTATCCACTGTCTTCCAAGGATTCCCCTGTGGTGAATCATGTTGAGAAGCCAGCATTGCACACTAAGCTTGGAGGAGTCACATGAGCCCCAGACGTAACTCTAGCTTTTACCTGGTTGGCTGCATGCAGGAGGATCTCGCTATGGGCCCATGATTGGGAGAGCTTAGAAGTAGTTCTGTGTAGGATGTGACGATTCCTTGGGAGAGTCCAGAACCAGAGCACATCATTTTAGCTCTGCATAGTTGGACAGCTCCCATGGATGGCGGGGAATGCACAGTATGCCACACGCTTCTTCCTAGCTTGAGACCAGATGTGACGATCCTTTAAATGCAAGCCAAGCTGGAGAAACTGGAGCTCATGACTATAACTCAACACGTTTCGAAATGGCAGAAAAGCCACAGGAAAAACCTAGATCAACAGTGTAGATAATACCAAGGAGTCTTTAACTTGGTGTTGGCTGCAAAAGAGCGAAAAGCTCAGCAGCCCTAGTTAAACAACAACAACGGTCATATCTTGACGGGTTGCTCACTGTGTGACGATGCGGTTGTGCGATCTCACGTCCACTCCGGCAGGATCACGTTTTTCTTCATTTTTCTTTTCCTCTCACTCATCGCTATTATTTGGCATATTTTTGTGGCTTTTCATTCATTATTTTACTCTCTATGCTGAATCTAGTAGGGGAAAGTCTCTAACACTCGACTCCCCTACGGAAGTATTTGCTATGGGACTGTCTTTATCTTGTTTACCACTTGTCAGACTTATTTATGTTCCGCCAGGTGAACTGGGGTTTTATCGTAACAATACCCAGTCATTATCACCGGTCAGCGAGCGAGATTACTATAATGAAAAGACGGTCTCGCCCGATCAACATCTATAGAAGCCAATATTGTCTGTCTGAGATAGCTGTCTGAGGTGGGCAGATTACACAGGTGGTACATGCGTTTATCGTTTCACGGGACCATCCCTGTGTGCGATTATCACGATAATCTGTCGGGAGAGACAATATTGGCGATAGGTAGCATCTGAACATCAAATGAAGTTCACAGATGGTGTATATGAGTTGTGCACAAGATGCCGGCAGAAGTCTGACGCAACGATATGAAGAGGTCACGCGTGGATATTAAATTTAATATTTTGAAACACGTGAGGGTATTTTTTGAAATTGAAACAACTCTGCCCACGTAGTGCTGAACGTGATTTGATTGTATTGGTTGATTTGAGAGGCCGGAATATACAACGTATCTCATTGGAAAATTAGGCGGAAACACAGCTGGAATTTGAACTGAGGATTGTGAGATATAATTTAGTGAAATAAAAGCCAGTACACACACTGCAACGCAAACGTCAGACTAGCGACTCCTAAAAGCCAAATAGAGAAGGATCGGACATAGAATTCCATACTTATTGTAGTAAAATCTGTGAGATAATCGCTTATTTCAGTAAGATTTTAGTCCTATGATGAATAAATACACCAGCCCTCAGGTGTCTGACTGGTTTCATCTTCAACGCCAGTAGGGCGATGCCTTTTGTGCAGTGGGAATGCTAAAAAATGACCCGCCGTAAAAATCTAACACGCTTTAGTTTCGGTTTCGAAAACGTACTATAAACCTTTTAACATCTCGCCGATCTGCTGCACGAAACGGGGGAAAAGCTTGTAATTAACGACTTGCCAGAACTGTGAGACCAAACTGGCGTTTGAATTAACGTAATATGTTAACTTTAACACTAACATTTGTAGTAATTCGGACAGTTCTCAGTAGTAAGAACGAGACGATTGTAAGAATTAACGTAAAGCACTACCAAAGTTTTGAAAAACCCCTCTTCGCTCTGCACGCGGTCTCTTAAATATATACACGCTGTGGGCAAAGCCAGCAGAGGCAAACACACAGACAATTTTTCAGTTCCTCCTAGCGGTAATATTCTGACGTCACTCAAACTAGTTGGTTTATGTGAATAGTGAGGAAAATGTTAGAGACAGGGGGGAAGATGGCCGACTTGTGTAAAAAGTTAATTTTGACGATTGACAGTGACAAAATTGAAAATCTAAACCATACTGGAACTGACCATAAAAATCATATGGTAGTATAGCTTAGAGTCCCCTGAGCAAAAATATGTTTAAAAAAATATGGTAGTCCAAGTATTAGCCAAGTTATTGAGAAAATACTAAATGTCTACAAACGCTTGACCGGACAGACTGTTGTTCTTGCTCGTTACACATAACGTTAGTGGGGACGCTAGTTTAAAAAAGAGGCATTGTAGAAATTCAAATTCTATTAGTTGGTATAAGAGTATAGGAGTAAAAGGGGAGAGATTTGAGATCAGATGTGATAACTTGTAAAATTAAATACTAATTCACTTTCTGGACGGGGGCAGAGCAAAACTGAGGCCATATTCTTTGCCAGTCAACGTTATTTGTGACATATTTCTTTGAACTAGTGGTAAGAATGCTTTATGTATTTACATGCTTGATTAAAACTGAAAAAGTCAGATACTGCTGTGGAAAAGTGAAGGACATGCCGGAAGCAAACATTATTGAGTCCTCACATTGAACTGTATTTGACTGTTGCATATTATTATGATTTTGTATTAATATTTTGTATTGGAAATGTTAGGAAGCCTCTGTGTTCTATGAACACTTTTCAACATGCCTAGAGCGTTTATAAGTTAGAAAAAGAGAAGAAAAAAATCATATAAAAGGAGATGTGGTTACTCCACGTTATTGCATTGAAGCAAACTATGTAAAAGTACAGGGGCGTATTTGCCTTAGGGACCTGTGGTGTGGTCACAGAAGGGTGTGAGTCATAAATTAGGGGCTGATGCACATGAATGCACAAGAGGCTGACCCCATACCGTCATGTATATATAGGGATAAGAAGTTGTGATCAGGTTGAAAAGGCCAGGGTGTCTTTTTATTGCAGAGTTTTTATTTCCTGTTACAATCCGGTGACAGGAAACCTGATGAGTGGGTGTAAAGTCTCCATTATAAAGTTTAAGCTGTCAGCTGATATCCTGAAGGAGCTTACGTGTGGGTGCTGATCTACATTGTCTCTACATTGATATACTGACTTATATTCGACCGACCAAGAATCCCAGGTGACAAGTTATCAGCTGGGACCTCTGACATTTCATCCTAAGAAAATAGTTCCTATCAAAATAACATTGAATTATATGGGGCTTGATGAAAACAACAGCTCCTCATAACAAATGACAATCACTAGCAACTATTAAAGTAATAGTCTGTGAATACACCTACAGGAACTCTATATTAACATATATTCATAGGACCAAGAGTCCATATTTTTAGTTAAAGCATTATATGTAAATATATTTCCTCATTTTCAAAGACCTGTCCAAAAGAAGTTGGCGGGACAGGCAGATTAAATTGTATAAAGAAAAAACATTCAAATTTTAAAAGAAAACTTTAACCACCGTCTTATTCATTTTTTATAGTGAGTTAAAGTGTATTGTGTTGATGTACCATCATCTTCATTTCACCCCTAGACACTAGAGACATTATACACCAGCCACTAGAATCAAAATACTGACTGTGTGAGATCTAGGGAGGTAGCGTTAGGTTCCCTGATACAATATATCATCATCATCATTCTTTTTATAGTCAGGGACCTACATGTGCTTGACCTCACACAGTTACCACAGACACAACTATCTTTCTTGTTAGGTATAACATCTTAACCTCCCCAGCAAAAATTACATTTGCTACACTTATAAGTGACATATCGAATATTTGGGCAACTTTGGAATTTACAAGTAAAACCCGCATATTTAAATACAAGACTGGAAACTTAAAAGGACCCGGACATATCTAAGTATTTGGGAAACTTTAAAACTTAAAAAAGTAAGCCCCAGTTATAAATACGAAGACTGGAGTCCTAAGGAATTGGATCACCGTCATAAGAGAAACTTTCCCCAGACCACGTGTTTCACCCGTCATAAGGGGAATTATAGATTTCCAGGTCAAGTGTTTCACCCGTCATAAGAGGGATTCAAAACTTCCAGACGAAAGTGATTCGAGAGCATTTGCACAGAAATAGCCCGTGTCCATTAAAAAAACTGTGCAAGGAGATTGTGTATAACCCAATTTGGGGTAAGTTGTGAAAAATTTATTTACTAATGTAAATTTTACAGGTTTCTTGCTAAGTGATTATACTTATATATGAGGCTGGCAACCTCAACATATGAAAACAGTATATGCATGAACCACTATTGCAAGAGCTGGTGATTGTTTCTGACTAGTCGTGCGGAAACCCGACAGCAGAGGTGACCCCAGGACTCCGACTGGAGCAGTGATGAGTGATGACTACATCATATGTGCATCAAGTGTGGTATATTATTTTGTGAGATTTATGTAACTTGTTAATGTTAATTCAGGCACAAATCATATTCTCACTGTCCAAACACATTTTACCCGTTAATCCTCAGAGTAATATTGGTTAATTTTAACCATCTTCTCGGAGTTACGTTGTGCGTGCTCGAGAATTAAATTCTTCTGAGAGTTTAACATTGGTGGGCGGAAAACGGGAACGTGAGCCTGCTAGAGTGCTCCAAACAAATGTACTTAGCAGAAGGCATTTGTTTTTCTATTTTTCTAAAGTTCGTGGTTACAAGCCATCAGACGATTTGTGGTACTAACGCCGCTAGTGTGAGAGAAAAGCATGCACCCTAACCGCCTACAATGGCAGAGAGTGTGGAGAAGGCTTTCGTCATCACAGAATTGATGAACTACAGCTGCAGGACTTTTGATAAATCCTTACCTACGTCTCCGTGACGAAAACTTTTATCTAAATTTTACCAATCTTTCTATATTTATTTTAACTGTTAAAGACTAATTCGTTATTAAAATTGTTACATGTTGTTTTAAAACTAAACAATCATAGTTGCTACAGTTTTATATGTATGAAAGCAAACGTATGAGCGAGAATATTTAATATATAAATATATATAAAAATACCTAGACATATATTTACCTCTAAACAGAGCTATTACTGATAAGAGGAATTTCGTTGGGTTCCACCAACTGGGGGCTTGAACGGGCTAAACCATTGCTTAAATCCTTCACAAAAGACGACGGACCAGATATAATGCGTTAACAATTGTTCACCCCAATGCAACATTGTTCGCGACTTCTTGAAATATCTTAAGGTAGAAGTGTCATCAATCTTCTATCTACATCTCTGCCAAGAGTAATCTTGCGCGCATGTAGATACATTGGAAGCCAAAATAAGGTACTCTTGAGTTTTGGTCACTGTTTAGTGAATTTCTAAATACAATATCTAAATTAATATATAACAGTATAGGGCATAAAGGCAAAAGATAAAAAAAGTACAAAAGAATTTTCTGCTGAAACGGTTGGTATCGCCTACGCCTTCAGATTATTATTTGCTAACGAATAGCCAAACAAAACGGTACTCAATTCTTCAAATTCGTCCTTGACATAAACACCCACTTTTTCCTAGTTCTAAGAAACATTTCCCTAAAATGAATTGTGGAACGAGGAGGGGGCAAGGATAGATGAAAATGCTAATTCGTTTCGCATTGATTTCAAACTAAAAGCCAACACTAGCACAGGGGCAAGCCTTGCCTTAGGGGTTTCCCCAAATACAATGAAAAAAGTTAGAATTGTGGACACCTCGGTCATGTAAACATGTTAAGCTCTTATTATGAATGACCTAAGCTCTCGCATTCAGCTTGATATTACATGGAAAAAGAATGAACGAAAGGTAGTTTAAAAATAAACAACTAACATAGAAAAAAGATAGAATTTTGAACCAAACCACATAGCCCCTTAAAAATTGTATATTCGTGTACCTGAAGACTGGCTGACCAAGAATATGTCATTAGTTATATAAATAGTCCCTTAACTAATTAAATATTGATAAAACAATACATAGAGATCAGAGATACTGTCAGGTAAAGTCATATCTGCTTAGATTGGATCGCATATTTTTGGGGGAAAAAGTAGGTGACAGATAGGCTAACATAGTACAGCGAATCTGATTGGGTGGCATTTGAAGAGAGACTAAATATTATTGCCTGACCTTTGCATAAACATAAATAGCCTACGTAACGTAGGAAAAGTTTGAATGATATTTTTTGAAAAGACTGTTTACACTGTAAAATTAAGAATGATTGGCTAACTAAAAAGATATTATCAGAATAAGCGTTAGAGGTGACGCCATTTCTAAAAATATTTTCAACAGTGATAGATGAGATCAGGCTGTGCTTTAAAATACAAGTTCAAAGCAGCCTGGGCAATACGACAGATCGAAACTGTGTCAGTCATCGTCTCTGTGTATATTTCATTGAAAATTGTGGTAAGCTTGACATTTATTAACCTGTATTTTATATAAAAATTGAATGTGAAATAATAATATATGTCTGGACATGAGTGGGTCTATAGCGAACATGAGGCAAAGCCTAAAGATTGATCCACCATGTGATGGACTGTCAGAGAGGTGTAAAATACAAGAATATGTATGATTGTCATAAAGGAGCATAACACCTATCCTATTATATGGAAGAGATTACAGCTGGAATTGCAGTGGCGTTGTAACTATTAGGGAAAGGAATACTGGTGTACATTGTCACATCAAAAGAAAATGGTGGCATAGGTTTGTATAAGGATATGATCCTTTTGTTTGTTTGTAATGTACATGTCCTTAACTGTGGACTATTAGTGTATGCTAGATATTACGAAGGATGCATACCTTCACATTTCAGAGGTCCTGGGTACTGACGTTAATGTGGTACCAAACGCTTGAAAACTGAATGATTCAGGACTCTGCCTGTTTGCTGAGAGCCCATGCTAGTGGCCATTGTCTATCAAACAGGGAACCGATTGTCAAGCGAGCAGAGGAAAGGTTCAACAAATACTCTACTGCCCAGTTAAGTTCTCGTTCGGCACCTGAGAGCTCAACTACAGAACTTTAAAAGCACGATCTAATAACAGTGAATAAAACTGGGACAAATATTTAATAGTTCCACAAGTGACAAAATAGAAACAAACATTTCCAGAAGGACATGATTAAAACAACAACCTAGTATTAACACCAGTATTACCTTAAAGTAGGAGAACACTACATAAATATATTCGATTAATAACACTGACAAACAACATTTTTCTTTCTTACATAAGAATAAGTGTTGTTAGGTCAGTTTCTTGCGCTGATTTCAAATTTGAAATCCATTTATCTCTATCACGTAGGGTTCTTAAGATATTTGTGAATAAATATATTTTGGGGAAACCGTTATTTGCTCCGTTTCATTTTTACTATATAACTTATTAAAAATTAATAAAATGCAAAACAATTCTACTTTTTATACTGCTAAAAGATGCATGACATATGTTACGCTATTTTTCAAATAGTTACTGTATTTTGAAATAATTCTGAGCGAAATATGGCTTCTAGAAGTTGTAGAAATTCGGCTGATCTGTTCTGTTACGTGTGCGGATATTTTACCGATCGTGTTCACCAGAAAAAATTTACACCATTACTAAAGAAAGCATATGAACTGTATTTCGATTCGAAAGTTGATGATGCAAGTAAATCTTGGAAGCCAAATGCAGTTTGTTCGACTTGTGCAAATACATTTGCAGGTTGGTTACGAAAATCGTCGAAGCATAAGTCGATGCCTTTTGGAGTGCCAGTAATATGGCGTGAACCGACAAATCACGCTACTGATTGTTACTTCTGCTTGACAAATATCCATGGTTTCACTTTTAAAACTAGAAAGTCTGTGGTTTATCCAAATATTGAATCGGTGTCGAAACCAGTGCCTCATGATCCAATCACGTGTCCGATCCCAGTTCCACCAGAACAATATCCGTTGGACGTGAATGAATCATCAGAAAGTGATAGTTTGCCTGCTTTAGAAACTAATTCTGACTCGGATTATATACCGGTGAATGATGGTGTTCACTTAATTAACCATTCAGAACTTTCAGATCTAATACGTGATCTCGCTCTTACCAAAGGACAAGCGGAATTACTCGGTTCGCGACTCAAAGAATGGAATCTTTTAGCGCCCAATACTCCGATATCTAAATTTCGTCATAGACACAGAGAACTTGTTCAATACTTTGAGATGGATGATGACATTTGCTATTGCAAAGATGTAAACGGTCTAATGGTGCACCTCGGTCATGAGCACATAGTCAACAAATGGCGACTTTTCATCGACTCTTCCAAGACTAGTCTAAAAGCCGTGTTATTGCATAACGGAAATTTATTTTCATCAATTCCAGTCGCCTACTTTGTTCATATGAAAGAAACTTATGACAATATGGCTATACTTTTGGCAAAAATAAAGTACAATGACTACCAATGGCGGATTTGTGGAGACCTAAAGGTCATTGCAATTCTCACGGGCATGCAGACTGGGTATACTAAATTTTGTTGCTTCCTATGTGAATGGGACAGCAGCAACAGACAGGAACATTATGCAAGAAAGGTGTGGCCTATCAGGGATTGTATGAAGCTCGGGCATAAAAATGTAATACACGAGTTAACAAAGACAGCGCATCATTTTACCACCGTTACATATAAAGTTGGGGCTCATGAAGAATTTCGTAAAAGCGTTAGATAAAACGAGCAAAGCTTTCACTTATCTTCGAGAAAAGTTTCCGCAAGTTAGCGATGCAAAGATAAAGGAAGGTATCTTTGTAGGACCTCAGATTAGGAAAATTATTGCAGACAAACAATTCGAGAACCTGTTACATGGTAGTGAACTTCGCGCATGGATGGCATTCAAATCGATCGTCGATAACTTTCTGGGAAATCACAAATCCGTCGACTATGTGCATATTGTTAAGCAGTGCATAGATGCATACAGAATTATGGGCTGTAACATGTCCCTCAAAATCCATTTGCTCGATTCGCATCTTGACTTTTTCCCTAACAACCTTGGTGAAGTCAGCGATGAACATGGAGAACGATGCCATCAAGATATCGCCGTAATGGAGTCACGTTATCAAGGATGGTGGAGTGTGACCATGCTTGCCGATTATTGTTGGATGCTTCATCGCGATGTACCACATGCCATTCACCGACGAAAGTCGACTGCAAAGAAATTCAAGCCTACATAACTGTTATACTTCATGTACGAATGATGTTGTAATACTGTATGTGTTGTTAAAAAAACTTCAAGTGCGTATTTCTAGAGATCCCGACCTGATAGAGAAAAACGGTTTGCAGATTTAAAAACAGCGCATTAAAATTGACCAGAAAAACATAGAAATGTTAGAGAAAGAAAAAAAAATTTTTTTTTTGTTAGCCAGTGTAATTTTATATATATGGACAAAGGATTTATTGTGCTATTTGACTGATGTAATTGATTATTGTGATTTCACTTTTAAATTGTCTGTCCTGATTACAAATAAATTTGAATATGGCTATACTTTTGGCAAAAATAAAGTACAATGACTACCAATGGCGGATTTGTGGAGACCTAAAGGTCATTGCAATTCTCACGGGCATGCAGACTGGGTATACTAAATTTTGTTGCTTCCTATGTGAATGGGACAGCAGCAACAGACAGGAACATTATGCAAGAAAGGTGTGGCCTATCAGGGATTGTATGAAGCTCGGGCATAAAAATGTAATACACGAGTTAACAAAGACAGCGCATCATTTTACCACCGTTACATATAAAGTTGGGGCTCATGAAGAATTTCGTAAAAGCGTTAGATAAAACGAGCAAAGCTTTCACTTATCTTCGAGAAAAGTTTCCGCAAGTTAGCGATGCAAAGATAAAGGAAGGTATCTTTGTAGGACCTCAGATTAGGAAAATTATTGCAGACAAACAATTCGAGAACCTGTTACATGGTAGTGAACTTCGCGCATGGATGGCATTCAAATCGATCGTCGATAACTTTCTGGGAAATCACAAATCTGTCGACTATGTGCATATTGTTAAGCAGTGCATAGATGCATACAGAATTATGGGCTGTAACATGTCCCTCAAAATCCATTTGCTCGATTCGCATCTTGACTTTTTCCCTAACAACCTTGGTGAAGTCAGCGATGAACATGGAGAACGATGCCATCAAGATATCGCCGTAATGGAGTCACGTTATCAAGGATGGTGGAGTGTGACCATGCTTGCCGATTATTGTTGGATGCTTCATCGCGATGTACCACATGCCATTCACCGACGAAAGTCGACTGCAAAGAAATTCAAGCCTACATAACTGTTATACTTCATGTACGAATGATGTTGTAATACTGTATGTGTTGTTAAAAAAACTTCAAGTGCGTATTTCTAGAGATCCCGACCTGATAGAGAAAAACGGTTTGCAGATTTAAAAACAGCGCATTAAAATTGACCAGAAAAACATAGAAATGTTAGAGAAAGAAAAAAAAAAATTTTTTTTGTTAGCCAGTGTAATTTTATATATATGGACAAAGGATTTATTGTGCTATTTGACTGATGTAATTGATTATTGTGATTTCACTTTTAAATTGTCTGTCCTGATTACAAATAAATTTGAATCAGGATAATAAAACTGTAAAAATCTTATTTACACAAAATTCAACCACAGTCTTAAATAAGATAGCCTTTTAAAGTGTCGTTTGTATGTTATTGTGGTAGTACTGTGTGCTGTTGTGAATAATAAACTATTTGTTTGTATGTTTGTTAATTATTGTGCTTCACACTCTACATTCATAACCCTAGACACAACACGAAGTCATTTAATATACTAATATAAATACATTTTGAATGGGATAAAGGGGGTGGTAGCGGAAAGGCACCCTGAAAAGTTCACAATACTATTGAGTAAATTCAGGGACCTTCATAGCTAATCTCATTTAGTATAATACTAATACATAACAACAATTCATAACATCAAAATCCACCACACACTGTTGGACCACTACAGCAAAGCAGTGGAGGCAATCCGTGACAATGTTGTTACGATATATTCCAGCTTTCCTCTTCTCATAACATGCTGTTCCTCCCCCCCCCCCCCCCCCCCCCCCACCCCCCCCAAAAAAAAAAGTGGATTGCTTCTTTCAAACGTGTGAAATAAGTTTCCTTTTCGTATTGACCTCTTTCAGGGCATCATCTTTACTATTTTTGGCAGTCCATGGTATTTTTAACATTCTTCTGTAAAACCACATCTCTGTGGCCTCCAGTACCTTCCCTGCTTGTTTACTAATTGTCCATGACTCACTCCCATATGTCAGGATTGGTTCTATACAACACTGAAGACCTTCCTTTCTTATTTCTCACGACAAAGAATTGTTGCATAAAATACTCTTCATTTTATAGAATGCTGTTTTTTTGCATGAGATAATCTTTCAAAAACTACCAATAATTAAATTGTTAGTTGACCAGAAACAGAATCCCGGGTCTCGCTAATTTATTAGGTTGTGTTCTGATAAACATTTAACAGCTTTATGATGCTAAAAATGTTGTTATGTATCGAATACAATTTTCTTAATGATAAACTAATTAATCTGTTTATTTATTTTCTTATGTGTATGTACTTGGTAAAGTCTAGAATTTATTTCGTTCATTTTGAAAAAAAGGGGTGCGACGTATAATGGAAATATAGCCTGCAGTATCTGTCAGTCTTTCGTGACCTCGTGGCATTCTATGATTCTCTAGCAAAGCCATGCATTGACAGCCTGCGTTTACTCATTTTTAATCCACGCCTCTTTTCCTTGAGACATAAACAAACGAAAAGTTTACCAACTTCCGTGACCTGCTAGTCATAACAGGGAACGAATCAAGTTTGTTTACCTGAGTTTCTCACGCGAGCTGATCTGTCAATCATCGGATATCAGATAGATGCACGTGGAATAACACTGGCCCTTTTGAAGTGAGTCGCTCGGGCAAAAATATTTTCCCCGAGTACACTTTGATGTTCGTACATACAGGGGGAGATAACTCTGTGATCTCCAGAAGTGGGCCAAATCTACGGGAATCCGTTACACGGTTTAAGTCTCTGTTGTCGAGAAGCAACGGCCGACAGAGCGACTGTGAAAACTTTTTATCTTGGGAATTTAATATTCTGCTTTCTCTGCTATGCACAAGTGTGAAAATTAGCATCCTCTGAAGAACAGATAACCGGGATGGTATATAAACTGTGTCTTCCCAAAACAGTTACCAGTTGTCGCTCAGAATTTTTCGGATAGTCTAAACACGTAGTCTACAACCATTGTGGAAGGTGTTAATAGCCTTCGTGGGGATTTCATTCTGATTTTCTCGTAATATAAATTTGTGCTTAAGCGTGTTAAAGTGTTAAAGTTTACCATTATAATTCACTTAAAGTCTAGCTGTTAAAGACCAGTGAAAAATAACGCGTAGCTATTTGTTTACCAGTTGTTCAGTTTAATGATAATTTACCACCCGCTCTATCACACAAGAAGAGACGTTTTAGTTGACTAATTAATACACTAGGCGCGACTGATTAGTGACAGAATAGAATTCACGTTATATTTCATTTTGTGTAATTTTAGTAAGTGACTGTTATCTGATACCATACGACGACTTACAGACGCCGACAATCTAATAGCTCTTAATGACCGGTGATATTTGTTAAGTGCGCGTACGGATAATTAAATAATAATTGACATTGTGCGCTGATCGTGACCGGGGCAGGAGTGAAAAGGCTGCATACCTCAACCAAACCTGCACCCGCTAAGCGACGCGCGATAGGATAGGCTAAAGACACCGTGTGCCTTTTAACTTTAATTAGGACTGACGGAGAGGAAAAGAGATCATCTTGTCCCCTTCCGTGTACATATATGTAGCTATATATATTAGTATTTTTTTCATAAATGTTCTTTATTTCTCGCAGACCTGATCAAAGGGCGACCAGCGGTCTATTTTGGTCCTTTTCTTCATTTACTGATTGGTGAATGTTGTCTTTTTCTTGGCTTACGTGTCCCCAAGTTCATTTGTGAACAGGATTGGCCAAAGAGACTAGTAACACTTTAAAAAGTAAAGTTAACTGGACTTACCATTACCCAGATATTTATTCAATTTTATCAGCCCACTGTGGCGCAACTCAAATAACATTGCTATCTGACTTTTGACAGTCGTATCGGCGGATTTATCCAGCAAGTTACGCTGTTTCAAAATCGGCATTCACCCCAGAGCCAGCCAATAGGATTTACCATCAACATCATAAATAACAGTGTTTTAGCAACCAGATGTTTTCCTATACTGGAAGTATTTTCTACTGTTTATACTGTGAACACAAGAACTGATAAAGGTGATGACTCAGTGCGAGATAAGGTAAACAGATAGATTTTCACTAGTGAGTTGGTGAAGGGTAGAGTCTGTCCCTGGATTTGAGAAGCTACTCTAGTCCAGCCTATCGGTTACGACTAAAATTAGTTGTTCAGACAGTTTCCTTTCTATATTTATATATATATATATATATATATATATATATATATATATATATATAAATATATATATATATATATATATATATATATATATATATATATATATATATATATATATATATATATATATATATATCCACCACTCACATACTCACACACAGATAAGTGACGACAATTAGTCGCACAAACGTGAAAACTATAGTAATGGCGTATGGGTATTGAGACTAGCTGACCGACACAAGTAATTAAGTTTTATGTTACTTTTATATACCATAAAGAAACTTCACAGCAGTTATTATAACAAAATATCAGAATATACAAATCATAGGTTACAGAATTAATAAAGAAATAGACTCATAAGTGTAATCTCCCCTCCCTCTGTTGAGACAAGATCCCGTTAGAAGAAGTTATTAAATCCCAAAAGGTCAAAAAGATTTGCGCTATGGTCTAGAATTTGCCTGTACACAAAATAACTGAGGTTCTAAGTTAATCTATTCTGAAATGAACAGTATTAGTAAAATAAAAAAAACCTAAGAAAGGCACAACAAAGTGAGTACATGGATTATACAGTATGAGAATTATTCATTTCTTCTTTCTCTCTTCTCAGACGACAGTGGCCACGTTCATTCGTTCTTACCTAATTGTTGATTAACAACGTCTGGGACATAGTTTCATGGGTCACACAGCAAATCCAGTGTTATTTTGGCGAAATAAACCGCAGCTCCAGTGGGTGTAGTTAAACCTATATTTCTAGATATAAGGAGGGGCAAGATTGTTTTGTACTAAAAAAATAGTCGTATAGATAGGCTGGACTAGAGAAACTTTTCATTCCAGAGACAGATCTTCTCCTTAAACTATTCACTCGTGAAATCTATTTCTCATACCTTTATTTCTCACGTACTTATCACCATCCACTCTACTCAGGCGGGACCATAAATATCTTTCAGACCTATCTAAAATTACGACAAGAGGTATTGGAACTAACCAAAGTTTCGTGTTGCGATATGCGTTTGGCGTATAAAACGAAATATGTATCCTTTCAGTCAGTTTTATATACCGAAAGGCATTAAGACTGAATGAGAAATATATTGTGAAATATCTTAAGGTAGAAGTGTCATTAATCTTCTATCTACATCTCTGCCAAGAGTAATCTTGCGCGCAGATAGATTACCTTGGAAGTCAATATTAAATACTCTTGAGTTTTGGTCACTGTTGGACCACTACTGTAAAGCAGGGGAGGCAATCCGTGACACACTGGCCCGATTAGAAAGGTACTCATGTCGTCCCACCACAGCAAGGTAGAACATACGGGACAGATCACAAGCTTAGCGGTGCTTTATTGTCTCCTCGTGCAAAAAGAAGAAACAAATTTCTAATTCTCCTTTTTTGTTTTTCTTTCTCCATGTAGAATTCCTATCCTTCTTATGTAAGCCAACACGTGCTCTGGTAATACAGCAATGCCCCTCATACCTCTTTCAGTCTCTGCTCTCATATTCTCTTTGATCTGTAATATATGAAGGCTTGCACTCCCTGCCTGTTTGTGCTCCCTCCTTCACGCGTCGAATTTTCACAAACACAACCCAGGTTCTGGGCAGGGGTCACTGACTTATCGTTATAAAGGATATCATATGTAATCTAGACACGAAATACAGGTAAACTGCTAGAAACAGAATTCAGGTACTCGCGCTGACGCATACATGATTCACGGAAACTAATTTGGAACAAGAGATGAGAAAGACCCTGGCGATAGATAGGACACAGACTTGGAAAACCAGTTGGTAGCATGATAGGATTGCAAGGTAGTCCTTGTTCTGGAATCCCCAGGGTAAGAGAGGTAAAGACCGAAGAAAGAACACGTGGAGAGAAGACCTAAAGACAGACATGACAGGGGCGAGGAAGACAGGGAAAGACCCTGGGTTGATGGCACGTGACAGGAAGACTTAGCGTAAGTTTGTTGAAGACCTGTTCTCCGTGGGCAGCTGCAGGGTGAGGAATGAATGAAAATATGTTTACAATTCTATTCTACATTCTGGTGGGCTTAACGTTTTTTTTTTAAATTCTCGACAAACGTACCAACCTAAATTATTTAGAAATAATAAACTAGGAGCTGCTGTAACACTTGAAGATTTATAGATAGATAGTTAGAGAAACAAACAGATAGGTAGGTAGGTAAGTGGGTAGGTAGGTGTGTGGGTAGGTAGGTCGATAGGTGGGTGAGTAAGTAGGTAGATATATTAGATTAGATTATATTAGATTTAGATCAGATTAGATTAGATTAGATTAGAGTAGTTAGGTAAGTAGGTAGATCGATTAGATTAGATTAGAATAGAATAGATTAGATTTAGAGTAGAGTAGAGTAGAGTTGAGTAGGTCGGTCGATCTTTGGGTGGATGGATAGATAGATAGATAGACAGACAGACAGACAGATAGACAGATAGATAGATAGACAGACAGACAGACAGACAGACAGACAGTCAGACAGATAGATAGATAGATAGATAGATAGATAGATAGATAGATAGATAGATAGATAGATAGATAGATAGATAGATAGATAGATAGATAGATAGATAGATAGATAGATAGATAGATCACAGAATGGATTGGAGCGACCCCTTCTTCTTCCTAATCTCTGTTTCACCACGGCAGGAATCGGTACATTTGTGGTACGGATTTTATTGCGTGCTTTCAATTGTCGCATTTTCTTTCCTTCTTTCTCTGCTAAGTAGCAGATATTTTGTTTCTACATTCTTTCGCTACTTTCAGTATATTGTGTCTTGTCTGTTTATCTGACATTCCTGGTGGATGATAATACTAAACATTTGCAGGAGCGGCTGACAGAACATTATCGACAACCAAGTTGGTTAATCGCAGGCGCGGCCGATATCAGTACACAGATTAACACGTACATAGCTCAGCGCAATCTGCTTAATCCCTGATAAGGCACGGGTACGTCTTCGCTAAGGTTGTAAAGAGACGGATTTTGTGTGGGATCAAGCAACGGATGAGACATTACTTTAGCGAAAGTAATATGTTGTTACATCTGACACACGTTGTCGTGTGAGGTTACCCATGCGTTTGTACGTTGGTACACAGGGCAATCGGATGTTTACAGCCCATTTTCAGAAAAGTTATGTTTGAAATTTTGCACTAGATGAGTCATGCAAAATATTCAAATCAGATTGGGTGATCATCTGAGCTTCATAACAAAGAATGCGTGGGAAGGCAGTGAATATAACCTGATGCTTCAGTCAGTCAAAACTACAGTGAAGATCGCTTGCCAAGACACCAGTCGTGCCAGTTATAATTCAGAAATTCAATTTTATCAGACCGGACACCTTTTATTTATCATGACTTCCAAAAACAGTCCAGGAAATCTCTATCAGTTTAATAAGGAAAGCCGCTGTCTGAGAAACTAAAGGAAACACAAAAAGGAAACACACAAAGTCAGAGAGGGAACTTATTAAATTAACGACACCCCAGATTCGTGTAAGAGGCCGATTCAAGTCTCTTTTATTAATCTGAGTGTTGCTGTCGTTTTTGACGGGGTTATAAATGTCAATCTATTTGATATTATTTTGTATGATCAAAGTTAGAGAACTAAGTATTAACTTTGCTGTGACAGGTTGATTAGGGATTATCTTCCCTTTGTTTCGTTCATTGTTATTGACCTGTCTTAAGACAAGGTTAGAAATAGTCAGTTCGGGGCTGTCTGCTCATGCGCAGAGTTTTTGAGAAAAAACTGATAGACTTCCGTGGGGGGAGTTGAGATCTTGGGTTCTGATGGACAAGATGTCCATAGTTCTTCTCTACCTTATCTTGGGGAAGTTAAGCCTGTGATGTGACTGTAATGTCAGTGTTTTCCCCAAAGATATTCTGTTCGTCGAGGGATGACGACAGTTGGTAATTGTGTATTCCTGGATTCTGTTAAAGGTAATACAGACTTTATTATTACTCTTTACGCATCGTATGCAGAACATTGTAAGGCTACTTGGCTGTGAGTATGGCTCACAGACTGTTTTGATGCGGAATCCATTAGGTGTGCTCAAGGGAGCCATCCTAAGACTATTTATCTACTTTTTTGAACAGAAGCCCAATGATGATGATATATATACACATTGAGGGAAACCGCAGGTTGGTGGTAATACTTGTGCATGGATGATCATGCCTACCTTGAGGAATACATAGCTGGTTACAGATAGAGGCCCGCCATTTTGGCCAATATTTTTCAGCAAGAGAAGATGTACGTGGCGTATTATGCCAATTGAATTGCAGCCTTATTGTTATTGTTAGGCATATTTGAAAGTCCGCCTTTTGCTGTGCGGCTAGACTACAGGGAAACTGACGTGTTCAGTCAGTCATAACTAGATGAGATTACAACTAGAACATCGAACTGACAGGCCGTTAATGTCCTGTTGTAATAGATGCTCTATATGTTTGAATGCTAGATGTCATCACCATCTTTATTATTATTACCATGAACTATGCTGCAACCTTGTGAAGTGACTGTGAGTGTAACGTCGTCTATGTCCGATATTAAATGCTTGTAACGTGACCAGTCGTTCACAACACGTCATTGACTTCTCCATGTATGTGGTGAAGTGGGATTTTATAAATATTTATAGGGGACTTAGTGTACTGACTGAGATCAGCTGTGAAGGTATATATATCTAATAAGAGTAGTGTATTATATATAACCTTACTTGCTGCCACATATGTATACCTCAGTCAGAATTATTCTGGAATAGTGTGATGACTACGTTATATGTCTAGGGTATGTGTATGATGAAGTGTAAGTCATAACAACAACAGACAGATAAACAATTTAATTTATTCCACCACACTTGACAACACTGTGACACTCACATACATATAACACTCTAAAGGATATCTTAAAGGAGGCACTGATAACTTTTCAAATAACAATATGTATTCATTGCTGTTATGAATGAATATGTGTCCTGATTCAAATACAAAGGGAACCAGGAATCACAATCAATTTTAATTACAAGTTATATGTACAGAATTTATCAATATGAATATTGTAGTGACATATATTATTAAAGGTATCCTATGTGTGTCAGTTGTGTAGTAGTAATATGAGGTAATACTGGTTTTGTTTTGTTCAAGCTCTGTTGGTATTTGTCATCATGACTTCAATAGTTTGTCTTTATTGTAACTAGTATTGGAGATGTTCTCAGTTCCTGATATTAAAACAATTTACTTCCCCTCTTAAGTTTATGTTACAATGTTATTTTAAGATGGGGGTACATAATTTTGAGCTCAGCTGGCCACATCAGCTTATCTTGCGTGATGGCGGCAGGAAAAGACTCCTCTGCTCGATTTCTCCCCTGTGCTCTGGAGACACCTCACTGATAGCTAAATGGACCAAGGAGTATGCTGTCCGACTCTGGATTCAGCAAAGCTCTGACCAGGTGCTGCTCAATACCATCAAGACCACGGTCCCTGAAAACAAGAAGGATGTACCTTCTACTTCATAACTAATTGATACTCTAGTTCTACACTGAGCACAATACATCACAAACATTGAGTTCAGAGCGTTAGGCCAACTGTCAGCTTCATCTGAAATACTTTATACCAGTATTAACCTCCTTAATGGTTACTACGCCTCTGCACTTCCAGCATTATTTCTTTCTAGTCAATCATCTAGGTGTCAGTGTACTGTTTGGCCATTCCATGCCGTTTTACTTTCCTCCGACACCTTCTGTTCAGGCTGGAGCATTATAGGCTTTACATCATGTTTGCTACTGAACTACACATATATACAGGCATAAATTAACAATTCACATTCAATTTTCATTAAAAGATACTGAATGTTTCAAGCTTACCACAATTCATGGAAACAAAACACAGATACGTTGATTAGCAATGAATTCTGGCACAATTACTGGCACAAATTCCCATCTGCTTATGTTCCAGGCTTTTATTTAGCAAAAATATGAGCTGGCTTCAACGCACTGTTGCTTTATCAAGCTTATTTGAACTAGTGGTCTCGAACTAACGCTCCTAAGTGATTATATCAGCGAGTCTGGCCAATGGAGCCACGTTTCGACAAGTATTTGAAAAAATGTTACCTTCCTACGTCTCCCCTAACAACCAAAGATAGTATTTATAGTCCGACCAATCGTGTTTAGTCTTATATTTGTTGCGCTCCAATCAATTTGGAGTTTACATGGTAGGCTATTTCCGTACGCAAGGTTTTTTTCAAACACGTTATAAAAAAAATTTTATGAGCAGAAATGATTTCATGCTGTCAGGCATCCCCACTATTTTATTTTGGTTATAACTTGTTAATTCCTAGACTATTTGCGTAACGTTTTACATATTCTTTGTCAGCAAGCCCTAAGGAACCCAAATATCCAAATTTAAAAGAGCTAAGTGGCTGCGTTCAAAATATGCAATTTCTTTTACCTCCTGTTTCGAAGATGTGCTGTCTGGGTACTGTAATGTTTTCAAACGTAAACCCATCTATTGTCATCTTTCCTTATAAGAGTTTTTCAGGATTTAAAAACCTAACTCTGGGAAGGGTAGTGAATTTTATCACTGTCGATTTGAAATAAAGTTAGTGCATGTGGCCTTACACGCGTGATAGTAGTAAGTGTGTATCGCGTTACGCTTGTTGGGGGTGGCATTAATAGCGAGACGCGTGTTCAATTTTGCATGCGTTCCTGATTTTCAGCCCTCCCTTCTCTCTATCCTTTAGTCCATCTGTCTTTAGTTACGCCGTGTATAAAATGGAATGAATGAAATATTAAAATTAGGTCATTGATCAGCTTGGTATCTCAATGTTTTTGCAAGAAATACAGCACACGTTTTAATGTGTTGTGGAAACGCTTGTATTTATGCAGTGGCTTATATTTAACGTGGAAACGTTACAATTTGCAGACGAAGCATAAAACAAAGAGGATTTCGAGTACTGTCATTGTGACAGCACTGTTATTTTACCATTGCTCTTTTCTTTATTATATGTATTTATTAGGCTTTATATTTACTTGATAATTTATATATGTGGATTAGAATATTCCACGACATCTCCCCTCTTAAAACAGACATTATATGTCAGTCCTTTATTCTATATACACATAGATAAATGTAAGTCAACTTGACTTTACTCTGCTGTGGTGCTATCATGGTTTTATGTAGTTGGGTCCATTCAGAGTAGGCACTACTCATGAAATCTGCCTCAGACTTCTACAACCAATAATATATTTCGGTTATGTTACTGAACAGCCGCAAGTGTGAATGCTTGTCTTAATGCTGCTTCGCAACCCGTATTCACCATTTCTCTTCTCTGAGTCTGCGCAATGACATGTCCAGAGAATATTATATTTCCCTCAAAATGTACGTTATGAGGAGATAACATATACCTGGTGATAGCAGAGTTTTCTTAGTGGATCCCATAATCTTCTTATTATCCTGTATGAAACATTCGGAATATCCTCAATCAAAGAGGCAACTCAGGGATTCATTACGTTCCTCCGAAATGTTTACATCCAACAATTTTCTCATCCTTCTAGAGAAGACACTAGGCGCATTCTTCAATTCAAATGGCAATCTATTAAACTCATAGTGTCCTTCTGAGGTACTAAAAGCTAGGTATGGTCTAACCTCAGGCTTTACTGGAATCTGATAGTATCCTTTACTCAGATCCACTTTTGAGAAATATTTAGCTTTATTTAGTCTGGCAAACAGCTGATTTGTATCCGGCAATGGATCCACCTGTCCTTCTGTAATAGCATTCAGTCTCCTGTAATCTATACAGAGTCTATGTTCTCCAGAGGGCTTCCTTACGAGTACAACACCGGAACTATACGAAGATTCACTGTGTGAAATAATTCCCTCCTTCAATAGATAGTCTATCTCTTCCTTCAAAGCTTTCTCCTTAGCAAACGGAATCGAATATGGTTTCATACAGACAGGTGTGGGGTCTATCAGTTTCATATCATATTCCAATGGGTTTGTATGCCCTGGTCGGTCTGTTAACACCTCTGCATGATTATTTAGAACCTGTTGCACTCTCTCTTTCTGAGTTTTCGTTAAATGTGTACTGATTTTCACCTGTGCTGCTGTCTCACAGGGGTGTAATGGATATTCAAAGGATGAAAGTGGTTCCTTTTTCATCTCCATGGCGATGGACAAGGTCAACAAGTGTGTCTCTTCCTGATGTTCTCTTTCCAAATATTTCTTCAGGAGATTCACATGATAGATTTTTTCTTTCCCTTTCTTATCTATCTTATAATTTGTTCTAGATACCTTCTCTAAAACTGTATATGGACCCTGCCATCCAATTTGTAACTTATTCTGACTCCCGGGGAGAAGAAGCAGTACCTTCTCTCCCACAGCCAAATTTCTGTCTTTCGCTTTCCTGTTATAACAGGCAGCATGTTTCTTCCTGGCTTGTTTCAAATTTTCATTGGCAAGTTTCCAGCCAGTTTTTAAACGAGTGGTCAGCTCATTCACATATTGGTATGAAGATGTAATGTTTTCCTCTGCCTTTTCATCAGTCCACGTTCTTAACAAAGCTACATATGGACCTTTAATTGTGTGGACCTATTTGTCCATGCACCGGTATGGTCTCTTCCACTCGAAGCTCTATAGTGATGATTTTTCTTCCCAGAATTATCATTCACAAAACGACCGCTACCAATTTTTCTTTTGGGGCTTTCTCCCCACTTAAAATTCTTGATGAGAGATTTCCTCCCTACATCTTCTTCCTCCAGTTTGTTTAAGTCCGATTGAGGGATTTTCGGCGTATCCTGGGGTAAGACATCTGTTTGCACTCTCCGCATAGTGGCCATTGTAAAACAGTTAAGTGAAGCTTGTCCGTGAAAAGGGGCTTCCCATTCCATTTGGTCCACTTTATCAAATCTATATTTCTTTTTATTGTCAGGCCTAATTTTGCCCCGTGGCGTGTCCAGGTCCTGATCAATGTTCCCACTTGTGGGTGTTCCCTCATGTGCTATGCTACACCTTTCTACAAAATTCTCAATGTCCCATCTTGCTTTGGGCCAATAATAATTGTGAGCCACCTTTTGAATGATGGTACCTATCTTCTCATGGTCCCCATCTGGTTTCACATGTAGGCTCCTTATTAAGTCTGCCCTATATCTTTTAGGAAGTACCAGTTGTCCCTGACCTTTGGATCTAGCTCCAGACTTCCTATACATCAACTTGTTTTTCATGTAAAAATCTCCCTTGCCTGGAGTTGTATGACAAGTTGACAATTTTCTGAAACAAGGCTTGAGTGTTTTATCCCCAGCCTGTGCCTTCCTCATCTCTTCTGGAGTGGTATCTAACATAATATCCTCCTCCTGTCTTGAGGTCGACCTGACCTGAAGGGTTGCCATATACACAGGTTTCCTTCTGCAACGGTCAGTGTCATGATTGTCCATCTGACAATTTTTACACCACCTTTTTCCTTGGTTGAAAGATTTTCTTTCATCATATTTCCTTTCATCGAATTGTGGGAATTTATTTTTATTTTCATACCGTGGCCTATCAAACTGGTGCTTACCTTTGTTTTGATCCCTAGGATCAAATTTATTAAAGTTCTGTGGTGCCCTAAAGTTGTCCACTTGTTTCTTTTTATTACCTGTTACCTCTGCTTGAGCTGCTTGATACCTTTCAGCAACATTTAGCAACTCACCCAGCCTCTCTGCACCTTGTTCCATGAGAAACTTTCTCAGGTCTGGAGCCATGGACTCTCTTAATTGCTCTATAAGGACCATTTCCTTAAGATCTTGGGTTTTCCCCAGAGAAGTCCATTTCTCCAAGTATGTCTCTATTCGTGCAGAGAACTGGTGATAGGTTTCACCTGACAGTAGTTTAGCATTCCTAAATTTTTTCCTATAGAATTCTGCATTCTTTTCATATCTTAACAAAAGAGCCTGCTTTAGCATGTCATAATTTTCCTGATCACCTCTGCTCATTTTTGCAAAAAACTTCATAAGCTGCCCCACGAAGTCCTTGAGATAACTTTAAGCTCCACCTTTCTCTCTCTAACCCATACGTGGTAGCTAATAGTTCATACCTATTTAGGTAGCTCTCTATATCATCGTCTTTCTCAACAAAATGATCTAAATGAAAATTCATAGCTGAGGTTGAGGCTCCCTGGCTAGCAGTAGCATCAGAGGCAAAGGGACTGGCACCATTTTCAGGAGCATGGCCCTGAAACTCAAACTCCCTTAGTCGTAACTCATGTTCCCTTTGTAATCTCTTCTCCTCCTTTTCTGCTTCCCTCTCTGCAGCTAATTTCTTTTCTTCTCTTTCTGCAGCTAATTTCTTTTCTTCTCTTTCTGCAGCTAATTTCTTTTCTTCTGCTTCCCTTTCTGCAGTCAATCTTCTTTTTTCTGCTTCCCTTTCTGCAGTCAATCTTCTTTCTTCTGCTTCCAATTTCTTAGCCTCAGCCTCAATCTGCAATCTCTTAATTTCTTTTTCAGCCTCTAACTTTCTTTCGGCTTCAAACCTTCTTTCTTCGCGTTCAATAAATTTGTCACATTCCGTAGTGACATAGGCAACCATAACTTGCCCATCTAATCCTAACTCTTTTGCAGTCTGAACAGCAGCAGATCGAAACTTGGCCAGGTCCGCCATTGTCTATCAGGTAAATTTATACAATGTCTAACCAACAATTCAATCTCTAATTATATATCTAATGGACAACACAGGCACCGTGAGCTCAACCTTATTTAATTCCACCCAAGGATACCTTTTAATTCTTATATTCCCTGAAGTGAATTACCCCCAATATTTTTAATAGGGAAAGATTCAAAATCCCAAGAGCGAGACCCCAATATATGTGGTGAAGTGGGATGTTATAAATATTTATAGGGGACTTAGTGTACTGACTGAGATCAGCTGTGAAGGTATATATATCTAATAAGAGTAGTGTATTATATATAACCTTACTTGCTGCCACATATGTATACCTCAGTCAGAATTATTCTGGAATAGTGTGATGACTACGTTATATGTCTAGGGTATGTGTATGATGAAGTGTAAGTCATAACAACAACAGACAGATAAACAATTTAATTTATTCCACCACACTTGACAACACTGTGACACTCACATACATATAACACTCTAAAGGATATCTTAAAGGAGGCACTGATAACTTTTCAAATAACAATATGTATTCATTGCTGTTATGAATGAATATGTGTCCTGATTCAAATACAAAGGGAACCAGGAATCACAATCAATTTTAATTACAAGTTATATGTACAGAATTTATCAATATGAATATTGTAGTGACATATATTATTAAAGGTATCCTATGTGTGTCAGTTGTGTAGTAGTAATATGAGGTAATACTGGTTTTGTTTTGTTCAAGCTCTGTTGGTATTTGTCATCATGACTTCAATAGTTTGTCTTTATTGTAACTAGTATTGGAGATGTTCTCAGTTCCTGATATTAAAACAATTTACTTCCCCTCTTAAGTTTATGTTACAATGTTATTTTAAGATGGGGGTACATAATTTTGAGCTCAGCTGGCCACATCAGCTTATCTTGCGTGATGGCGGCAGGAAAAGACTCCTCTGCTCGATTTCTCCCCTGTGCTCTGGAGACACCTCACTGATAGCTAAATGGACCAAGGAGTATGCTGTCCGACTCTGGATTCAGCAAAGCTCTGACCAGGTGCTGCTCAATACCATCAAGACCACGGTCCCTGAAAACAAGAAGGATGTACCTTCTACTTCATAACTAATTGATACTCTAGTTCTACACTGAGCACAATACATCACAAACATTGAGTTCAGAGCGTTAGGCCAACTGTCAGCTTCATCTGAAATACTTTATACCAGTATTAACCTCCTTAATGGTTACTACGCCTCTGCACTTTCAGCATTATTTCTTTCTAGTCAATCATCTAGGTGTCAGTGTACTGTTTGGCCATTCCATGCCGTTTTACTTTCCTCCGACACCTTCTGTTCAGGCTGGAGCATTATAGGCTTTACATCATGTTTGCTACTGAACTACACATATATACAGGCATAAATTAACAATTCACATTCAATTTTCATTAAAAGATACTGAATGTTTCAAGCTTACCACAATTCATGGAAACAAACACAGATACGTTGATTAGCAATGAATTCTGGCACAAATACTGGCACAAATTCCCATCTGCTTATGTTCCAGGCTTTTATTTAGCAAAAATATGAGCTGGCTTCAACGCACTGTTGCTTTATCAAGCTTATTTGAACTAGTGGTCTCGAACTAACGCTCCTAAGTGATTATATCAGCGAGTCTGGCCAATGGAGCCACGTTTCGACAAGTATTTGAAAAAATGTTACCTTCCTACGTCTCCCCTAACAACCAAAGATAGTATTTATAGTCCGACCAATCGTGTTTAGTCTTATATTTGTTGCGCTCCAATCAATTTGGAGTTTACATGGTAGGCTATTTCCGTACGCAAGGTTTTTTTCAAACACGTTATAAAAAAAATTTTATGAGCAGAAATGATTTCATGCTGTCAGGCATCCCCACTATTTTATTTTGGTTATAACTTGTTAATTCCTAGACTATTTGCGTAACGTTTTACATATTCTTTGTCAGCAAGCCCTAAGGAACCCAAATATCCAAATTTAAAAGAGCTAAGTGGCTGCGTTCAAAATATGCAATTTCTTTTACCTCCTGTTTCGAAGATGTGCTGTCTGGGTACTGTAATGTTTTCAAACGTAAACCCATCTATTGTCATCTTTCCTTATAAGAGTTTTTCAGGATTTAAAAACCTAACTCTGGGAAGGGTAGTGAATTTTATCACTGTCGATTTGAAATAAAGTTAGTGCATGTGGCCTTACACGCGTGATAGTAGTAAGTGTGTATCGCGTTACGCTTGTTGAGGTGGCATTAATAGCGAGACGCGTGTTCAATTTTGCATGCGTTCCTGATTTTCAGCCCTCCCTTCTCTCTATCCTTTAGTCCATCTGTCTTTAGTTACGCCGTGTATAAAATGGAATGAATGAAATATTAAAATTAGGTCATTGATCAGCTTGGTATCTCAATGTTTTTGCAAGAAATACAGCACACGTTTTAATGTGTTGTGGAAACGCTTGTATTTATGCAGTGGCTTATATTTAACGTGGAAACGTTACAATTTGCAGACGAAGCATAAAACAAAGGGGATTTCGAGTACTGTCATTGTGACAGCACTGTTATTTTACCATTGCTCTTTTCTTTATTATATGTATTTATTAGGCTTTATATTTACTTGATAATTTATATATGTGGATTAGAATATTCCACGACATCTCCCCTCTTAAAACAGACATCCCATGTCAGTCCTTTATTCTATATACACATAGATAAATGTAAGTCAACTTGACTTTACTCTGCTGTGGTGCTATCATGGTTTTATGTAGTTGGGTCCATTCAGAGTAGGCACTACTCATGAAATCTGCCTCAGACTTCTACAACCAATAATATATTTCGGTTATGTTACTGAACAGCCGCAAGTGTGAATGCTTGTCTTAATGCTGCTTCGCAACCCGTATTCACCATTTCTCTTCTCTGAGTCTGCGCAATGACATGTCCAGAGAATATTATATTTCCCTCAAAATGTACGTTATGAGGAGATAACATATACCTGGTGATAGCAGAGTTTTCTTAGTGGATCCCATAATCTTCTTATTATCCTGTATGAAACATTCGGAATATCCTCAATCAAAGAGGCAACTCAGGGATTCATTACGTTCCTCCGAAATGTTTACATCCAACAATTTTCTCATCCTTCTAGAGAAGACACTAGGCGCATTCTTCAATCCAAATGGCAATCTATTAAACTCATAGTGTCCTTCTGAGGTACTAAAAGCTAGGTATGGTCTAACCTCAGGCTTTACTGGAATCTGATAGTATCCTTTACTCAGAGCCACTTTTGAGAAATATTTAGCTTTATTTAGTCTGGCAAACAGCTGATTTGTATCCGGCAATGGATCCACCTGTCCTTCTGTAATAGCATTCAGTCTCCTGTAATCTATACAGAGTCTATGTTCTCCAGAGGGCTTCCTTACGAGTACAACACCGGAACTATACGAAGATTCACTGTGTGAAATAATTCCCTCCTTCAATAGATAGTCTATCTCTTCCTTCAAAGCTTTCTCCTTAGCAAACGGAATCGAATATGGTTTCATACAGACAGGTGTGGGGTCTATCAGTTTCATATCATATTCCAATGGGTTTGTATGCCCTGGTCGGTCTGTTAACACCTCTGCATGATTATTTAGAACCTGTTGCACTCTCTCTTTCTGAGTTTTCGTTAAATGTGTACTGATTTTCACCTGTGCTGCTGTCTCACAGGGGTGTAATGGATATTCAAAGGATGAAAGTGGTTCCTTTTTCATCTCCATGGCGATGGACAAGGTCAACAAGTGTGTCTCTTCCTGATGTTCTCTTTCCAAATATTTCTTCAGGAGATTCACATGATAGATTTTTTCTTTCCCTTTCTTATCTATCTTATAATTTGTTCTAGATACCTTCTCTAAAACTGTATATGGACCCTGCCATCCAATTTGTAACTTATTCTGACTCCCGGGGAGAAGAAGCAGTACCTTCTCTCCCCACAGCCAAATTTCTGTCTTTCGCTTTCCTGTTATAACAGGCAGCATGTTTCTTCCTGGCTTGTTTCAAATTTTCATTGGCAAGTTTCCAGCCAGTTTTTAAACGAGTGGTCAGCTCATTCACATATTGGTATGAAGATGTAATGTTTTCCTCTGCCTTTTCATCAGTCCACGTTCTTAACAAAGCTACATATGGACCTTTAATTGTGTGGACCTATTTGTCCATGCACCGGTATGGTCTCTTCCACTCGAAGCTCTATAGTGATGATTTTTCTTCCCAGAATTATCATTCACAAAACGACCGCTACCAATTTTTCTTTTGGGGCTTTCTCCCCACTTAAAATTCTTGATGAGAGATTTCCTCTCTACATCTTCTTCCTCCAGTTTGTTTAAGTCCGATTGAGGGATTTTCGGCGTATCCTGGGGTAAGACATCTGTTTGCACTCTCCGCATAGTGGCCATTGTAAAACAGTTAAGTGAAGCTTGTCCGTGAAAAGGGGCTTCCCATTCCATTTGGTCCACTTTATCAAATCTATATTTCTTTTTATTGTCAGGCCTAATTTTGCCCCGTGGCGTGTCCAGGTCCTGATCAATGTTCCCACTTGTGGGTGTTCCCTCATGTGCTATGCTACACCTTTCTACAAAATTCTCAATGTCCCATCTTGCTTTGGGCCAATAATAATTGTGAGCCACCTTTTGAATGATGGTACCTATCTTCTCATGGTCCCCATCTGGTTTCACATGTAGGCTCCTTATTAAGTCTGCCCTATATCTTTTAGGAAGTACCAGTTGTCCCTGACCTTTGGATCTAGCTCCAGACTTCCTATACATCAACTTGTTTTTCATGTAAAAATCTCCCTTGCCTGGAGTTGTATGACAAGTTGACAATTTTCTGAAACAAGGCTTGAGTGTTTTATCCCCAGCCTGTGCCTTCCTCATCTCTTCTGGAGTGGTATCTAACATAATATCCTCCTCCTGTCTTGAGGTCGACCTGACCTGAAGGGTTGCCATATACACAGGTTTCCTTCTGCAACGGTCAGTGTCATGATTGTCCATCTGACAATTTTTACACCACCTTTTTCCTTGGTTGAAAGATTTTCTTTCATCATATTTCCTTTCATCGAATTGTGGGAATTTATTTTTATTTTCATACCGTGGCCTATCAAACTGGTGCTTACCTTTGTTTTGATCCCTAGGATCAAATTTATTAAAGTTCTGTGGTGCCCTAAAGTTGTCCACTTGTTTCTTTTTATTACCTGTTACCTCTGCTTGAGCTGCTTGATACCTTTCAGCAACATTTAGCAACTCACCCAGCCTCTCTGCACCTTGTTCCATGAGAAACTTTCTCAGGTCTGGAGCCATGGACTCTCTTAATTGCTCTATAAGGACCATTTCCTTAAGATCTTGGGTTTTCCCCAGAGAAGTCCATTTCTCCAAGTATGTCTCTATTCGTGCAGAGAACTGGTGATAGGTTTCACCTGACAGTAGTTTAGCATTCCTAAATTTTTTCCTATAGAATTCTGCATTCTTTTCATATCTTAACAAAAGAGCCTGCTTTAGCATGTCATAATTTTCCTGATCACCTCTGCTCATTTTTGCAAAAACTTCATAAGCTGCCCCACGAAGTCCTTGAGATAACTTTAAGCTCCACCTTTCTCTCTCTAACCCATACGTG
The DNA here is from genome assembly GCA_024509875.1 of Oreohelix idahoensis. Classification (NCBI taxonomy): domain Eukaryota; kingdom Metazoa; phylum Mollusca; class Gastropoda; order Stylommatophora; family Oreohelicidae; genus Oreohelix; species Oreohelix idahoensis. The sequence goes on along the minus strand of JAMPIV010006122.1, from coordinate 285,784 downwards.
GTAGCTAATAGTTCATACCTATTTAGGTAGCTCTCTATATCATCGTCTTTCTCAACAAAATGATCTAAATGAAAATTCATAGCTGAGGTTGAGGCTCCCTGGCTAGCAGTAGCATCAGAGGCAAAGGGACTGGCACCATTTTCAGGAGCATGGCCCTGAAACTCAAACTCCCTTAGTCGTAACTCATGTTCCCTTTGTAATCTCTTCTCCTCCTTTTCTGCTTCCCTCTCTGCAGCTAATTTCTTTTCTTCTCTTTCTGCAGCTAGCAGCTAATTTCTTTTCTTCTGCTTCCCTTTCTGCAGTCAATCTTCTTTTTTCTGCTTCCCTTTCTGCAGTCAATCTTCTTTCTTCTGCTTCCAATTTCTTAGCCTCAGCCTCAATCTGCAATCTCTTAATTTCTTTTTCAGCCTCTAACTTTCTTTCGGCTTCAAACCTTCTTTCTTCGCGTTCAATAAATTTGTCACATTCCGTAGTGACATAGGCAACCATAACTTGCCCATCTAATCCTAACTCTTTTGCAGTCTGAACAGCAGCAGATCGAAACTTGGCCAGGTCCGCCATTGTCTATCAGGTAAATTTATACAATGTCTAACCAACAATTCAATCTCTAATTATATATCTAATGGACAACACAGGCACCGTGAGCTCAACCTTATTTAATTCCACCCAAGGATACCTTTTAATTCTTATATTCCCTGAAGTGAATTACCCCCAATATTTTTAATAGGGAAAGATTCAAAATCCCAAGAGCGAGACCCCAATATATGTGGTGAAGTGGGATGTTATAAATATTTATAGGGGACTTAGTGTACTGACTGAGATCAGCTGTGAAGGTATATATATCTAATAAGAGTAGTGTATTATATATAACCTTACTTGCTGCCACATATGTATACCTCAGTCAGAATTATTCTGGAATAGTGTGATGACTACGTTATATGTCTAGGGTATGTGTATGATGAAGTGTAAGTCATAACAACAACAGACAGATAAACAATTTAATTTATTCCACCACACTTGACAACACTGTGACACTCACATACATATAACACTCTAAAGGATATCTTAAAGGAGGCACTGATAACTTTTCAAATAACAATATGTATTCATTGCTGTTATGAATGAATATGTGTCCTGATTCAAATACAAAGGGAACCAGGAATCACAATCAATTTTAATTACAAGTTATATGTACAGAATTTATCAATATGAATATTGTAGTGACATATATTATTAAAGGTATCCTATGTGTGTCAGTTGTGTAGTAGTAATATGAGGTAATACTGGTTTTGTTTTGTTCAAGCTCTGTTGGTATTTGTCATCATGACTTCAATAGTTTGTCTTTATTGTAACTAGTATTGGAGATGTTCTCAGTTCCTGATATTAAAACAATTTACTTCCCCTCTTAAGTTTATGTTACAATGTTATTTTAAGATGAGGGTACATAATTTTGAGCTCAGCTGGCCACATCAGCTTATCTTGCGTGATGGCGGCAGGAAAAGACTCCTCTGCTCGATTTCTCCCCTGTGCTCTGGAGACACCTCACTGATAGCTAAATGGACCAAGGAGTATGCTGTCCGACTCTGGATTCAGCAAAGCTCTGACCAGGTGCTGCTCAATACCATCAAGACCACGGTCCCTGAAAACAAGAAGGATGTACCTTCTACTTCATAACTAATTGATACTCTAGTTCTACACTGAGCACAATACATCACAAACATTGAGTTCAGAGCGTTAGGCCAACTGTCAGCTTCATCTGAAATACATTATACCAGTATTAACCTCCTTAATGGTTACTACGCCTCTGCACTTCCAGCATTATTTCTTTCTAGTCAATCATCTAGGTGTCAGTGTACTGTTTGGCCATTCCATGCCGTTTTACTTTCCTCCGACACCTTCTGTTCAGGCTGGAGCATTATAGGCTTTACATCATGTTTGCTACTGAACTACACATATATACAGGCATAAATTAACAATTCACATTCAATTTTCATTAAAAGATACTGAATGTTTCAAGCTTACCACAATTCATGGAAACAAACACAGATACGTTGATTAGCAATGAATTCTGGCACAAATACTGGCACAAATTCCCATCTGCTTATGTTCCAGGCTTTTATTTAGCAAAAATATGAGCTGGCTTCAACGCACTGTTGCTTTATCAAGCTTATTTGAACTAGTGGTCTCGAACTAACGCTCCTAAGTGATTATATCAGCGAGTCTGGCCAATGGAGCCACGTTTCGACAAGTATTTGAAAAAATGTTACCTTCCTACGTCTCCCCTAACAACCAAAGATAGTATTTATAGTCCGACCAATCGTGTTTAGTCTTATATTTGTTGCGCTCCAATCAATTTGGAGTTTACATGGTAGGCTATTTCCGTACGCAAGGTTTTTTTCAAACACGTTATAAAAAAATTTTATGAGCAGAAATGATTTCATGCTGTCAGGCATCCCCACTATTTTATTTTGGTTATAACTTGTTAATTCCTAGACTATTTGCGTAACGTTTTACATATTCTTTGTCAGCAAGCCCTAAGGAACCCAAATATCCAAATTTAAAAGAGCTAAGTGGCTGCGTTCAAAATATGCAATTTCTTTTACCTCCTGTTTCGAAGATGTGCTGTCTGGGTACTGTAATGTTTTCAAACGTAAACCCATCTATTGTCATCTTTCCTTATAAGAGTTTTTCAGGATTTAAAAACCTAACTCTGGGAAGGGTAGTGAATTTTATCACTGTCGATTTGAAATAAAGTTAGTGCATGTGGCCTTACACGCGTGATAGTAGTAAGTGTGTATCGCGTTACGCTTGTTGAGGTGGCATTAATAGCGAGACGCGTGTTCAATTTTGCATGCGTTCCTGATTTTCAGCCCTCCCTTCTCTCTATCCTTTAGTCCATCTGTCTTTAGTTACGCCGTGTATAAAATGGAATGAATGAAATATTAAAATTAGGTCATTGATCAGCTTGGTATCTCAATGTTTTTGCAAGAAATACAGCACACGTTTTAATGTGTTGTGGAAACGCTTGTATTTATGCAGTGGCTTATATTTAACGTGGAAACGTTACAATTTGCAGACGAAGCATAAAACAAAGGGGATTTCGAGTACTGTCATTGTGACAGCACTGTTATTTTACCATTGCTCTTTTCTTTATTATATGTATTTATTAGGCTTTATATTTACTTGATAATTTATATATGTGGATTAGAATATTCCACGACAATGTGGATATATGGATGTATTGTGTAGTCTCTGAATCATATACACCTTCGCGTCTTCTGTATCCTACACTCACACATGATGTCAACACCTCCACATCTCCAGTATTACACATTTACAGCCATACATGGTGTCTGAGTTAGTGTCAACATCCCCCTTGTCAGCGCCCCAATAGTTGGCAACCTGACCTGGACAACTTAACACTGTACTGGAGCGAGGCAAGCCTTGTTACGTGTTAGTGGCAGTACTACATAAGCAGATCGTCAACACACAAGTCCATAACTTTGGTACTTATACCAGTCAGTAACATTTCTGCTGTATGAAAATCGACCTATACAAATCTGAACTTTACATTTCTGGTGGGCCAGATTCGTGGGGTTTTCTACTCCACAGAACATTGATAAATAGGTCAACGACTGCTGACCCAGACTGATAAATACGGACGTTAGCGTTGCTATAATAGTGCTACATGGACCACAGATGCTACGGGAACTGGCGTTAGCATCTTCGTGTTATTGCTACGTGGACCACAACTGCTATAGAAGTGAAGTGACGGTTCTACTATAGGAGTTCTACTCTGGCAAGCTATCATTGTAAACAATTCGGCTGGCGTTTACATTTTACAGTTTGCAGACTATTCAGTGTTGGATCAGCTGGTCTCAACTGCTTGGCAAGAAGGACGTGGTAACTGTGAGTTGGAAGACCACTTCACATTGTTGTCGTGAGGTGACCATCGACGGTGAATCAACAAATCAGTGCTGTTCTTGCATTGCACTTCTGTGTTGACAAAAAGGCCAGGAAGTTACTTTAAGATAAGTGTCAGTTTATTTTTGGAAACTGTGCCATTATATTGTGTGTAGCTAAGCCTTCTTTGTAACACATTCTATTATATGCTATTTGTTTACATTGCTTGTGGTATTAGTGTGTGTATTTCTGCGGGTTTCTTGGTTGGGCGGCGTCTGTTATAGGGTATACCACTTGATAGAGGTCCTATAACAGTGTTCTTTAGGGACCGTGCAAATTTCCCTTTGTGGAATTTGCAAGCGACATTTGTTGCTATTTACGTTTAGTTGTGACGAAATGTACCTTTTCGTTGTTGTTGTCATATTTTCTCTGTTCTTTGGTTTTGATTTGATTTGTTTGTATTTGTCTGCATACTCTTTTCTATTGTTTATTTCTATACACCCTTATGTTTATACACTGTGGTGTCATTTGTTTTGTTTACGTATCGCAGTTATCATCACATGCTTTGTGATTATTTTTTCCTTAGTTTCGCCTTATAATTTTTTGACTTCTGCGAATGTTTTCGTTTGTTTATCTGCTTGTCTTTGTTAACTGATATTATATATATTGTTGTCATACACAGTCTATACTTATATACTTGGTCAGGGATTATTATTATTATTTATATGATACACTTTTCAGATAGAGGTTATTGATGGTGATAATATTATAGAGAAACAAGGTAAATATACAAGGTCTTTGACTAAGACTTGTATCTCAAAGAGAGTGAAATAAAGTGAAGTAAGTATACAAGTCTTGTATTACAGACTTGTCTCCCATTGAAGTAGGATAATGTAGTTTATTTTTTAGGTCTGATCTCACATAGTTAGACAGAATGTCTACACTAGACTTCTTTATTGAGCAAGGGAAAGCCCTTGGGAAGACAGGTAAAAAGTTAGAAGAATTTGCTCTTGCTCTATTTGACAAGGCGCAAAAAGCAGAGGAGAAAAAACAAAAAAGAGAAGCAGAAGCTGATGAGAGGAAACAGCAAATTGAAATGGAAAATAAAAGATTAGACAGAGAAGCCGAGGAAAGAAGAGAGAAACAGAAAATGGAACATGATGAGAAACTCTTAACTTTGGAGTTAGAGGAATTAAAATTGACGAATATGGGTGCTTCTCAAGCAACTTCGAGTACGACAAAGGAGATTGCTAATAAGCTTAAATTACCTCATTTCAATCCTCTAAAGGACGACATAACGGATTACCTGGATAGATTTCAATTTTTATGCGATACGCATAAGATTTTTTCAATATGCTTATTCCATGTAAGCCTTTGGTCAAATGTCACCCCAAGATAGGTGGGGTAGCTTTCTTCCTTGATCACGGTTGTCCCTAGGTGTATGTTAGCTGATTTGTCCTTGGGGGCGAGGGAGAACAGTGTTGTGGAGGTTTTGTCTGTGTTTATTGTGATAAGCCATTTCTCTGCCCATGACACTAGCATGTCTGCTGCCCGCTGCATTCTATAATTTGCTATGGTGACATTTTCATCAGCGCACCAGAGTACTAGGTCGTCTGCATATAAGGCAGCTTTAACTCCTGCAGGGAGATCTTTCACCAGGTCATTGATGTAAACAAGGAAGAGTGTTGGGGAAATTACTCCTCCTTGAGGTACCCCCTGATGGAGCAACACTTTTCTGCTCTGCAGACCGTCAAGAGTGACTCTAGTTCTCCTGTTATGCAAGTATGACTGGATCCATTTCATCATGTTGCCTTGGATTCCACTTCTCCTAAGTTTTGTAATGAGGCCATCTTTCCACACCTTGTCAAAGGCCTGCTTGAAGTCGACCCAGATCGTTAGGACCTTTTTCTTCTCCTGGAAGGCATCTTCTATTGCTTGAGACAAGTAAGTAACTTGGTCTTCTATACTGTAGCATTCTCTAAATCCAGCTTGTTCCGGCACCAGGATCTGCTCAGACTCTAAATACCATTTCAATCTGTGGTTGACTATTCGCTCCATAGTCTTCCCAACACAGCTTGTGAGACTGATTGGCCGGTAACTTGCAGCCTCGGTCTTACATTTCCCTTTCTTTAGTATGGGTATTGTGATGGCTTCTCTCCATACTTGGGGTACCGTTCCTTTCAACCAGCTGTGGTTGAATATCTCAAGCAGTTTTGTCTTTGCTGCTGAGCTCAGATTTACTAGCATTTCGTTGCTGATTTTGTCTGGGCCGGGTGACTTTTGAAACTTAAGCTTGGAAATAGCCTTCTGTAGTTCTCCTAGTGTGATGGGTTCCCTCATTGGGGCAGGAGTATCTGTCTGTCCCATGGTTGCCAGTATTTCTTTTCTTATCTCTCTCTGATGATCTATGTTAATGGGTAAGTTGCTTTCTGAACTGTATCTTCTAGCAAACAAGTCTGCAGCTTGTTTGCCTCTGAAAAGTTTGCCACCTTCATCCAATGTGATAGTCTGCCTAGGTGAGGAACGCTCTTCATTTAGAGACTTGACTAATCTCCAAAGTTTCCTGCCGTCTTTCTCAAGGTTCAGCGATGCCGTTTTAGTTCTCCAGCTTTTCCGTTTTTCTTCTAGCTTTGTTCTCTGAAACTCTGCTACAGCCTTTTTCCATTTGTTGTGAGTTTCAAGTGAAGGCTGAGACTCTGCGTCCTTTCTAGCCCTGTCCATAGCTTCCTGACGTTCTTGGAGTGTGCTGGACCAGTATGGTATGTAGTTACGCCGGCATCCTTTGGGAATGGTTTCTTTTGCAGCTTGTAGTATGCATCTGTTGAAGTCTTTTACCACTTCATTAATGTCTCTGTTCTGTACCTTGAGGGTAGACAGCAGCGTGTTCACCTGATGCCTGAATAAACCCCAGTTGGCTTTTTTGTAGTTCCATCTTGTAATGGCTGGGCCTGTACTGAGAGTTGCACTCTGGACAGTAAGAAAGATTGGGCGATGGTCGCTTCCCCCTAGTTGGTCTCCTACTTCTCTACTAATAGATCCAGCTATATCTGGTGTGGAGAAGGCAAGATCTGGTGTTGAAGTTGTGTGCCATCCTCTGGAGTAGAAGGTAGGAGTATCTGTGGCATTATTGACTAGGATTAGGGAGTGATCATCTTGCCAAGTTTCAACCTCTTCACCTCTGTGATCCAGATGGTTATAGCCCCAGCTCTGGGAGTGGCTATTAAAGTCTCCAACTGCTATAAAGTTGGTGGCTGGTACCTGTATAGAGCTGAGACTCAGAGGTTTGTTGTTCGGACAGTAATAGTTCAGGAGTTCTATTTCCATCTTGTCTACCTTTATCTGCAACAGCTGATATTCTGCTCCATCCATGTAGGTTTTCCTTTCGTGTGCAGGAATGTTATTCCTTACAAGAGTAAGTACTCCTCCTTTTCGTCTATCTTTTCTGTCGGATCTGAAGCATTGATATCCCCTTATTTTAAAGGTTTGATCTGCTTTCAAGTGAGTCTCTTGGATACAGCAAACACTGACTTGCTTCTCATACAAGATGTTTTCCAGCTCTGTCTTTTTGCTGTATCCAGCCTGCTTGCTGTTCACTCCCTCTGCATTCCAGTGCATCATGACAAGTGGCACTCTGGGTTTCTCTTTTTCTGTTTTGTTTTGGTCAGTAGTTCTCCTCCGCCGTCTGCTGACTCCACAAGACGGTCTAGAGGGTCCTCCAGTAGCTGAGGGTGGGCTCTGTCGAGGCTCAGAGCCCGGCACTGCACCTGCCTGGTGGAGCTCCACAGGGCGAGCACCAGTACGAGATTTATTTGACGGTGTACTCTCCATAGAAAAAAAAAGCGAGTTGCGTGATACTGTGGTTTCCGGTGCGCCTTCTGGCCCAGTATCTATGACTTTAGCACCTGTTCAACGGGAGAGTGGGCTCATCCCTAATCTGTTTATGTTCCCAGTAGTAGACTATTCGCAAGCAGCCTGGGGGTGTCACTGCTCTGCGCGGACCTTGTTTACCGAGGCGGCGTCCGAGCTCGTATGGTGAAAATATGGTTGCGTTATCTTCAAAATAGCCCTGTCTTTCCCATGGCTTTTCTGCCATCCTGCAACTTTGAGTTAGGGAGTTCTGAGCTCCAGTCTCTTTCCCAGGCATTTTATCCTGGCCTGGCACGCATACAGAGGACCCCACTTCTGGTTCTAAGTTAGCAGTTGGGGATAGGTGGGGTAGCACACTGTGCATTCCCCGTCATCCAGGGGGCTCTCCAACTATGCAGAGCTTGCATAATGCTGTGCTCTGGTTCTGGGCTCTCCCAAGGAATCCTCACGTCCTGCACAGAGCCACTTCCAGATACCCACCACCTGCCAACCCTCCATTGTAGAAATCTCCTGCATGCGGCCATCCAGTCAAGAGCCAGTATTAAGTCTGGTGCCCAAGTGATCCCCCCAAGCTCAGTGTGCAATGCTGGGTTCTCATCATGCTGCAACACAGGGGGGATTGTGATGCTCAGCCATCTCTCTCAACTCTGCACCGATAAGTGACATACGCATAAGATAAAAAAGGAACATTATGCCAAAGAACTGATGCAATTTTTTACAGGTGAACCAGTAACTACTCTAATGGCAATAGAGGAACATGACAGGACTAACTATGATGTTGTCAGAGCAGCATTGCTTAAACGATATCAACTAAAAGAAGAAGATTATCGTCTTTGTTTTAGGACAATGTTGCCAGAAAATGGAGTAAGTTTCTCTGACTTTATTACGAAGATACGTCTTACATTCACGCGTTGGATTGAGCTGTCTAAAGCTGAGAAAACATATGAAGGCCTAATGGACTTATTACTTCGAGACAAAGTTATGTCATCTGTCAACGAATCTTTTCTTGCTTTTCTTCATGAGCGTAAACCTAAAAACATAAAAGACATGGAGGAATACTGTTGCCAGTACGTCACTGCGCATCCCCATGCTACGGTTAGTAATTCTAAAGTGAAAGAAGGGTTGCCAGTTGCTTCAGCAACACCATATGGCCCTAATTTCCATCGTAAATTTAAAGGTGCTCAACAAAATTTCAATAAGAAAAGTAATCAGAATTACACTCAGAATCAAAGTAATCCATCATATAATGGCCCTTCTTCAAAGAACTGGAGGCGAGCTGATAGTCCTCGTAATTTTGGGGCTAATAATTATAGACACTTTCGCAAAGGTTATCACAATAAAAACTATTTGAGCTTTTCTTCTCGAGATAATTATCCTCGCCGTCATGAATATTACGATGGTGGTTATGGAAACTGTGATGCAAACCAGAATAATGGTTATGATGGGCAATATAATGACAATTACAGGGGAAACGATAATCGCGGCAGACCTAGACATAACAAAAGAAAATATTATCAACAGGCAAACTCTACACAACATGAGTCTCAGGAAGCCTGTAGTCAAGTAAATGATAGTCGGAGCTCTAATGCCATTACTGGTTCTGCTTTCGATTTTGGAAGAGCAGCCGAATGCCCCCAATGCTCAACATTGTTCGAGCCTTCTACTGTATCGACCTTAATTTGTGGTCATCCTCTTCCCGCACTTCCTGCTACAGATGCACATGACGGGAGAGGATCTCTCATCTTACATAAAGGTCTAGTGAATGATAATCCAGTCTCAGTACTTTTTGATTCTGGATGCACCACTATCGGTATTAGGCAGTCTCTGATAGATCCTTGCTGTGCCACGGGAAAAGTGGTCAAATGTGTGATATTTGGTGGCACTTTGGAGAAGTATCCTACTTCTATTATTCACATGGCTACTCCCTTCTTTACGGGAGATGTTCACGCGTGTCTTCTACCTAAGCCTATTGCGGATCTTATAATCGGTCGTATTCACGGGGTTAAGGAATGCACCCCGCAGCAAATTGCTGCTTGGGAAGAAAATAATATCCAAACAGCCAATGCAGTTGTAACAAGAGCACAAGCTCTTATTCCTTCAACTTCACCTACTGATGGTAAGGAAGTTTGTAGCCAAGATGATCACTTGGTGATTTCGCATGACTCGTTTGTGAAACTGCAAGGAGAAGATCATTCTTTAAATAAATACTTTCTTCTTGCTAAAACGGTGATCCGAATAAGAATACAAATCGCAAATCGTATATCACTATGAAGAATGGTATACTAGTGCGTATGGTACAACACTCAGACGCGTCTATGCATTCTCAGATTCTCGTGCCCAAAAGTATGAGAGCCTTAATTCTTCAACATGCACACGATTCTCAGTGTGCTGGACACATGGGTTTTTCCCGCACTAAGTCGAGAGTTCTGGCGGCTTTCTTTTGGCCATTCGTAAACAAAGACATACGAATTTATTGCCGATCTTGCAAGATTTGTCAAGAAGTCAAGTCTAGAGGTCCACGACATGCTGCACCTATTCAGGCTGCAGACATTCCTATTCGGCCGTTTCAAAAGATGGCAATAGATATTATTGGCCCTTTTAAGATTAAGTCAGCTAGAGGACATCAATTCATCGTAACATGCGTTGACATGTGCACTCGTTGGCCAGAGGCTGTACCTCTAAAGAGCATATCTATTTCCGATATTGCAGACGCTCTTTGGCTTATATTTTCTCGTTTGGGTTTTCCCAGAGAAATACTGTCAGACCACGGTACCCAATTGATATCAGACACTATGTCGCAGGTGATGTCTATCCTAGATATTAAAAGGTCTCTCAGTAGTATTTATCACCCAATGTCTAACGGGTTAGTTGAACGTCTTAATAGAACACTTAAGAACTTACTTGGTAAGATTACTGAGGATCATCCTCAGGATTGGGACAGGGTTTTATCCGCGGCTCTCTTTGCCTGTAGAGAGGTCCCCAACGAGCATACAGGTTTTTCTCCTTTTGAACTTGTCTTTGGCGCGCAACCGCGCGGCCCTATGTCCTTGCTACACGATTTGATAACTGCCGATAATATTGACAATGACACACAATCTTCATATGAGTATGTCATTGCTCTCAGGCATAAGATTATCGAAGCATGCAAGCTAGCAACTTCATCTTCCGAATTTGCCAAAGAAAATGCAAGGCAATTCGCTAATAAGAAGATACGCTTACGTCAACTTTGTCCGGGAGACAAAGCTTTTGTGTTACTTCCTTCTAGGGAGAAGAGACTTCTCATTGCATGGAAAGGTCCATATGCAATAGTCTCGAAAATTTCCGATGTCGACTATGTTGTCGATATTGATGGAAAGCATAATACCTTCCATATAAATATGCTTAAGGAATTCCATGAGCGACCAGACTATTTGCAGCCTATTTTCCAGGCGACGGACTATTCTCCAGTCCCACGGGGACATTACTCATCCTTGTCAGTTATACAGGATGAAGAAACTACTTTTTCGGATGTTAATCTTCCTCTTCCAGTGATTCCACTTCATTCTTTGGAATCATGGGAAAACGTTACTGTTTCTCCTAATTTGTCTATGGATGAACAGCAACAAGTATCTTCTTTGCTACAATCATTTCAGGATGTCCTTACCGACATTCCTGGACACACACATGTCATTAAACATGACATCATACTGACTGATCATAATCCGATCAGAGTAAGACCATACCCTATACCTATTCATTTTCAAACACAGGTCGAGAAAGAGTTGGATGAAATGATTCAATTGAAAATAATTGAACCATCCACTTCGGCATACTCTTCGTCGATAGTTATTGTTCGAAAGAAAGACAATAACATATGTCTTTGCGTCGATTATCGCAAATTGAACCAAGTTACGAAGTTCGATGCTGAACCTATGCCTTTATTAGAAGAGCTACTTATTAGACTTTCTAACTCTCGATTCTTTACTAAACTCGACATGTCGAAAGGTTATTGGCAAGTTCCGTTAACTGAACGCGCCAAACCTCTCACTGCTTTCTCAACACCTAGGGGTTTGTTTCAGTGGAATTTTATGCCTTTCGGACTTATGAACGCTCCAGCTACTTTCGTACGCATGGTGCGTCGAATTCTTTCAGATCGTTCAGATGTCATCTCTTACTTAGACGACATCTGTCTTTTCAGTAATACGTGGAAAGATCACTATTTGGGTTTACAGGAATTACTGTCTCCTCTACGCGAGCATAATTTGACTGCAAAACCCTCTAAAGCCTTTGTTGGGTTTAAGGAAATTTCTTTCCTAGGTCATCGTGTTGGTCAAGGTCTCTTGAAGACAGAGGATCAAAACGTTTCTAAGATATTAAATATCTCTGTTCCTAAGACAAAAAAGCAAGTACGTAGTCTTTTGGGGTTAATACAATTTTATGGAAGACTCATACAGAATCTATCCTCTATTATGGCACCTCTTTCAACCCTATTGAAAAAATGGTCTCCTAATAAGGTGCACTGGTCCCAAGAATGCCAATCTTCATTGGATCAGATTAAGAATTTGTTCTCATCCCCTCCTATCTTAAGGCTACCTGTTACTGATAAGACTTTTGTTCTTCGTAGTGATGCCTCTTCCACTGGGATTGGAGCGGCACTAATGCAGGAGTATTCAGGAACTCTGCATCCTGTGATGTATATCTCTAGGAAATTGAATGCGGCAGAAAGAAACTATTCGGTTTAAGACCGTGAATTGTTAGCTATAGTTTGGTCCATTCTTAAGCTACAAAGATTCCTTCTTGGCGCGCATTTCATTGTGGAAACCGACCAAAAAGCTCTTACAGCTATTCAGAATAAGGATTTGAAGAGCTCGAGATCTACTCGATATGCTATTGCTCTTCAACCGTTTCATTTCTCGGTTCGAGCTATCTGTGGTTCAGATAATGTGATGGCAGACATATTGTCTAGATGCCCACATGATTCCACTTAAGTCTGGTGTCCTAGATTTCCTGATACATTTCTAGATTTAGGTCAGTTCTTTAACATCATAACTGACACATGTGTTTTCACATTATAGTTGTAAAGTAATTGTTTTCTTTCCCTGTTACCATCTTTGGTGTAACAGAGAGGGCTGGGTTGACATAATATAAAGGTCAAAAAAAAAAAATTTAAAACGGCGACATGTAATATGTATAAATTTTGTATTGACTATAGTAAATTATAGCATGTTACTAATTGTGTCATTTATATTGTTCTCAGTGCAAACTAGTACCAGGTACGCAGCGTTTGAGAGAACCTTGATGATGCCATATGTTGCCATTACTTACTTTTTGGATGATGCTTACGTTGTGACCTTCGGGATACAGCATCCTTTTGTTCCAGAGATGGAATCCCTTTTTGATAGATAATATATTTCTATTGTCAGATTACGTATAAAGACGTTAATAAATTTGGTCATGTCCATCCATTACATATGATGATAATATAGCATTGTACTTCGATAGATTTGTATGTGGCTATGACTTCTGGATTTATGTTGTCATTTGCCATTTCTATAATTATGATATGACATGATTTTTTGACATGTATGTAATTTTTGTTAGCATCGCCAGCAACTGAGTTTTCTTTGAAGGTACCTTCCCGTGTATGTGATATTTAGAGAAAATGTTTTCTCTTATTTTGTGAGATGATTTTTGTTCTCTCCAGACGCTCTATTTGTGCGTCGGTTGAACCTGACACTAGGTTGGTTCTTTCATCGACGCATCTTTCATGCGTTATGAGCGTGTGGTATCTTACTCATTGAGCTATTTCAAAAAAAAGATGTGTTTCATTTTTTTTACACGAGGGGGGCGGTAATCTGTTGCTGTCGTTTTTGACGGGGTTATAAATGTCAATCTATTTGATATTATTTTGTATGATCAAAGTTAGAGAACTAAGTATTAACTTTGCTGTGACAGGTTGATTAGGGATTATCTTCCCTTTGTTTCGTTCATTGTTGTTGACCTGTCTTAAGACAAGGTTAGAAGTAGTCAGTTCGGGGCTGTCTGCTCATGCGCAGAGTTTTTGAAAAAAAACTGATAGACTTCCGTGGGGGGAGTTGAGATCTTGGGTTCTGATGGACAAGATGTCCATAGTTCTTCTCTACCTTATCTCTACCACCACAACAATGGAAAGACAGTATTATTGTAAAGTTACCGAAGAAAGGTGATCTATCAGACTGTAATAACTGGCGTGGTATATCTCTATTATCAGTACCTGGAAAATTATTATGTTGCATGATGTTAGAAAGACTTAAATTGCATGCTGACGAAAAGATCAGAGAAGAACAAGCGGGTTTCAGGCCGAAACGATCATGTATTGATCAAATATTCACACTAAGAACAATTATAGAAGAATCAGTGGAAATGCAATCGCCACTTATTATCACCTTCGTCGATTTTCAAAAAGCCTTTGATAGTCTACACCGCCCATCATTGTGGAAGATACTTACAATATATGGTTTTCCAACAAAATATGTGAATATAATCAAAGCGCTATATGACAATGCAAGATGTTGTGTTAGAAAAAATAAAGGGAATACAGAATGGTTTACAGTAGAAACAGGGGTGAAACAAGGCTGTATTATGTCACCACTACTTTTTGGAATAGGGTTATGAGAAACTATACCCACAATGAACAATTAGGTATAAAATGGACAAATGGAAAATTCCTGGGGGACCTGGATTTCGCAGATGATTTAGCATTCTTAAGTTCAACACCTAGACAATCCCAAGAAGCAGTAAATAATTTGTGTCATCTCTCGGTTAAAATAGGTCTCCAAATAAATGCCTCTAAAACTAAAGCTATGAACTTTTCTAACGAGACCTTTGATATCATCTTGAACGGGGAAAAACTACAGAAAGTTGAAAGTTTCAATTATTTAGGCAGTAAAATGACTCTGGATGGTGACACAACAAGAGAAATCCATACTAGAATTGCTTTGGCAGCTAGCGCCTTCAATAGATTATCTAACATTTGGAAATTACGATCATTGAATATACATACCAAGCTTCGTCTGTTTAATTCAAATGTTATCTCAGTGTTAACATACGGCTGTGAGAGTTGGAAAATAACAAAATCATTGGAGAACAAGCTGAATACATTCGAGAACAAATGTCTTAGAAAACTCATGAACATCAGTTGGAAAGAATTCAAGACTAATCGACAAATAAGAGAAGACTCTAGGCAGAAATATGTCTCCGACTATATAAGGAAAAGACGATGGTCATATATCGGTCATGTCCTACGAATGCAAAACAACAGAATACCACTACAGGCGCTCACTTGGGTTCCTGAGGGTAAGAGGAAAAAAAGGAAGACCAAAAGAAACACTCAGAAGAACAATAATAAGAGAAGGAAGAACGTTGGGCCTAAATAATGTGCAAGAGCTAAGAGGAGTGGCGTCACAACGAACGACCTGGAGAGCATTGGTTTCTGCCTTATGCGCCTTGTTTGGTGCTTAAAGAATTTATTATTATTATTATTTATCTTGGGGAAGTTAAGCCTGTGATGTGACTGTAATGTCTGTGTTTTCCCCAAAGATATTCTGTTCGTCGAGGGATGACGACAGTTGGTAATTGTGTATTCCTGTATTCTGTTAAAGGTAATACAGACTTTATTATTACTCTTTACGCATCGTATGCAGAACATTGTAAGGCTACTTGGCTGTGAGTATGGCTCACAGACTGTTTTGATGCGGAATCCATTAGGTGTGCTCAAGGGAGCCATCCTAAGACTATTTATCTACTTTTTTGAACAGAAGCCCAATGATGATGATATATATATATACATTGAGGGAAACCGCAGGTTGGCGGTAATACTTGTGCATGGATGATCATGCCTACCTTGAGGAATACATAGCTGGTTACAGATAGTGGCCCGCCATTTTGGCCAATATTTTTCAGCAAGAGAAGATGTACGTGGCGTATTATGCCAATTGAATTGCAGCCTTATTGTTATTGTTAGGCATATTTGAAAGCCCGCCTTTTGCTGTGCGGCTAGTCTACAGGGAAACTGACGTGTTCAGTCAGTCATAACTGGATGCGATTACAACTAGAACATCGAACTGACAGGCCGTTAATGTCCTGTTGTAATAGATGCTCTATATGTTTGAATGCTAGATGTCATCACCATCTTTATTATTATTACCATGAACTATGCTGCAACCTTGTGAAGTGACTGTGAGTGTAACGTCGTCTATGTCCGATATTAAATGCTTGTAACGTGACCAGTCGTTCACAACACGTCATTGACTTCTTCGTGTCGATAGATGGATGTATTGTGTAGTCTCTGAATCATATACACCTTCGCGTCTTCTGTATCCTACACTCACACATGATGTCAACACCTCCACATCTCCAGTACTACACATTTACAGCCATACATGGTGTCTGAGTTAGTGTCAACATCCCCCTCGTCAGCGCCCCAATAGTTGGCAACCTGACCTGGACAACTTAACACTGTACTGGAGCGAGGCAAGCCTTGTTACGTGTTAGTGGCAGTACTACATAAGCAGATCGTCAACACACAAGTCCATAAAATTGGTACCTATACCAGTCAGTAACATTTCTGCTGTATGAAAATCGACCTATACAAATCTGAACTTTACACTGAGCAAAAACGTCTGTGAGCCAGGATTGGCGTAAGTTGTGATTTTACATTTTATTTTTTATTACTAACATGTGAACTACAATAAATGTATATTACCATGTGAATTTTAATATGTGAAAATCCGTAGTGGATGTCCCAGTCATTTGATGCTGTCAACCTCAGCGTATAGAATGATGATTCACGAAAGCGTTTTTGTAATCACCAATTTTATTAAAGATGTTTCCATTATCTGATTCCTCTAGTCTACGCCCCTGGGGCTCTTGGAAATGTATTTTGGATATGTGTGTGTGCGTGCGTTTGTGCTTGCGTGCGTGCATGCGTGCGTGCGTTGAGATTACAGGCCATGTGGAAGCCTGCGCAATTCTTGAGAACATGTGAGTAACTGTTCAATGTTTTATGTTATTCCATTAGCGACTTAAGGCACGATTAATGAAGATGTCTTCGATGACATGACGATAAATGAATGTGCGCAAAGATAATTAATATAAACTAAATCTAAATATTTGCCTGACCACTGTGATGGCTTTACTGTGGATTTGAATCGTTTAATAAATGTATCAGGACTATCTACCTGCATTCACACCTTTATTGAAGAAATAATGTTTAATGAGAGGAAGAGGAAATTATGAACAGTCGTTATGTCATTGAATTTAATATTTGGTCATAGCTATATCCACTAAGTCAGTAACACTCATCCTTGGTAAGTAATACAAAAGCGATTCAATATTACGTAAAAGGATAAAATTTGACTGCAGAAATACAACAGCATTTTATTAACAGAAACTCCTGGCATTTGATCCTGATGGAACGCTCGAACTATATCAATTTTAATAACATTATATATCAGGTGAGAACTGGATGAACGAGATTTATATATATATATATATACCACACACAATATTTGTTGCGTACACCCGTTATCTTTAGCATACAGTGGTTTAAAAAAAAATTAGACAATCTTTGAAGGACCGAGGACTAGAATGGAACCAGGCCAGGAGGAAGACAGCCGATAGAATAGTCTGGCGCTCTCTCTTCCAAACCTCTACACCTCACGGTAGAAGGGGAACGACTAAGTAAGTAAGTAAGGTTTAAAAAAAAAACAAGATGACCAAAACGCTAAAGGATACATCACAAATTCTCCACACCTAAAGGTCTTTTATATTTGGACATGCGCCCTAATATAACCGACCAGGTTGAACGGGACGCGCCTCGCCAAAACGAGGCAAAATTTAAAAAAAAAAGTACTCTGGGTATGCGTTCAGGAGCCGCGGTAACGCAGTGGTTAGTGCACTGGCTTCCCAGCTTGGTGGTCCATGGTTCGATCCCCAGTTGAGGTGGGATTTTTTAGACGGCAAACGGCTCCGGGGTCGACCCAGCCTAAAAAAAATTTGGTACCAGAACAACTCTGGGAAGGTTAAGGCGGCCAGCGTGATGCTGACCACATCACCCCTAGTGTGCCGATGGTCAAGAAATTATTGGCCTAACATCATATTCCTAATGTGCCTCAATGGGCGTGAGACGGGATCCCCTGGGTATGCATTCAAAGCAAAACGCAGAAAAAGTCTTTTTTTTCAAATCTTTCTTCGCAAGACTCAGCATTTCTATTTTCTTGAAGCAGTCTGTCTTCTCTTTGTCAACTCTTTACCTCTACCATTTGTTCCAAATGGAAATTTTTGCTTTTGTACGCGCATAATTTGTATCTCGTATTATTATACGAAATGGTGTATGTGAGAACGTAATAATATGTATTCAACTTTAAAGTATGTAATTCGAAAATTTGTTTTAAAAGTGAAGATGTGTACGAAAATGAACCTACGTACTGGTATTTTTTACTTGTTTTTGTTCTGTGTATTTACGCTCTTATGCGATATACTGCTATATAAGTGTGTGTATGAAAGTAGTTTTTCAGAATGGACGGAAATGTACAACAATTTTACTGATACATAAAAAGTGGACTAATTAATTGCTTATGGTTTTCCCTTATGGGTGAGTGTCAGGATACGTGATGAAATTTAAGACAACTGACAGAAGGTTAGACAGGCCTGTGTGCCCATTTCTCAAGAACTTTAAAGTAAAGTTCGTTCGTTCGTTCGTTCTTTAATTTTAACTCTAATTACCACATCATTTTCTATTAAATTTTTTAAAACCTTGACACTTTTTATTTGGCTCTGATTCTATCTCACCGTATAATACAAGAATGACACTACACAAAGCAAAGCTGAAGATCTGGAAAGATCGACAACTTCTTCATGAAGTTCGCTCACTTTGTGATGTATGTACGTGCACTAAGCCAGACGCCCCCTTATATATCATATACCGACGTGTCTCGTTTACCCATTATGTTTATTAACCCTTTTTAATTCGATTCTATTTCTGTCTCACATCATCCAATACCATAATTCCCGTCGTAAGTACGTCGGTCGGTCGGTCACATCATGCACACCGTCATTTGCGCACTTTTCTATTTTCGAGAGAGTAAATTAACTTTCAACCCCATCTAAGGGGTGCAACTGTGGTTGAAAGTTAGACAATAATTCTATTGTTTCCCTTATATGTACTCTACCGAAAATAGAAACGTGCGCAAATGACGGTTAGCATGAACAGTTTGATTATGGAAAGATGCCAACAACACAATTGATAAACAGTACATGAACTGGAGACAGGAAGGTGCGGAGATGCAAATTAAATCAACAGACATTCAAGCTACTCTTCTGTCCAGTTTCATTCGGGAAACGAATTTAACTCATCATTTTTCTTAAAAATAACCTTAAAATGTATGTTTTTGATTGTTTTTTTCAAGACATGACATGGTGTCATAAAAGAAATGTTAGTTATTTAGTCAATTTCCGGTCCATTATATCATTATCACGTCTCAGCATGTCATTTAGGAAGGTTACTCCATGTCTTCAGACTTAATACATCCATATAATTTTCACTACAAATATCTAATGACGGACGCCTGCAATGAAATGACCACAGTAGTAATAGTACCGTCTGTAATACACTATAATTAAAAACCTGTCAATTTTGACGGGTTATTGCTAGTAATATAAGAATGACGCAACAAAAGGGAGAGCTGAAGGTTCAGGAAAGTTTGACAACTTCTTCATGAAGTTCGCTCGCTTTGTGATATATGTAAGTGCACCAAGCCAGACCTTCACTATATATCACCTACCAACCTGTCTCGTTTACCCATAATGTTTATTAACCCTTTCAATTCGATTATGTTTCTGTCTCATATCATAATATAAGAATAACACCATAGAAGGGAAGGCTGAAGGTTCAGGAAAGCTCGTCAGCTTAAATTAATGAAGTCTGCTCGCTTTGTGATGTATGTAACTGCACCAAGCCAGACCCTCCATACATCACGTACTGACGTATCTCGTCTACCCATTATGTTCAAGAACATGTCATATTCTTACACCTATGCTCCAGAAAATAAATAGATGGAGAAGAGATGTATATGACCCCGTTCAACCTCCGTTTAATTTATTGCTATACTTCTTCTTCGTAGTTTGTTCTCAAATAACCACATCAATATGAGAAGAAGAAGAGATCCTTAACCACCGACCGTCAAAGCAGTCAGTGGCCATCACGCCTAGTGGCGTCTTGTAGGGCAACAACAAATTGATTCCACATCAATATATAATAACCATTATTATAAAGCTGGCAGTCCGTCTCAGGCCTCTCTCGTCGCCATACAGTTTCTACCTTAATTGGGTTGGAGAAGGCCACTATGCCAGTCTGTTTCTCTCGTGGATGCCGACAGACATAGAGGACATGTTATACTGTTTGTTTGTTCTCCCCACATGTTATACTGTTTGTTTGTTCTCCCCACATGTTATACTGTTTGTTTGTTCTCCCCACATGTTATACTGTTTGTTTGTTCTCCCCACATGTTATACTGTTTGTTTGTTCTCCCCACATGTTATACTGTTTGTTTGTTCTCCCAACATGTTATACTGTTTGTTTGTTTTCCCCACATGTTATGCTGTTTGTTTGTTCTCCCCAAGTGTTATACTGTTTGTTTGCTCTCCCCATATATCTGTCTGTCAGATTTTAAGTTTGTTGTACAGATGGTATTTGAGTCTGCAATGGCCAGTTTTCGGTCTGAAAATTATCACTTGTGAGGAATTTAGTAAGCGACCCATAGCTTGACTGCTTGCGTCAGGGTCAGCGAACCAGAGCTGACCAAGACCCTACTCCACATCCAAGTGGTGGTCCTTGAAACAGGCTGCATCACTGCAGTCTGGCTGAGAGATTAGGGATCGAAGAGGGAAGGCTAACCCGGTCCCAAAAATGCCGTGACGAAAACGGATGTTTCGGGCCGAAAGGCGCAGATATCTCAGCTTTGCTGTAAACAGCGACACAACGTAACAAAAGTCTTTTTTAGGACGAACGCAGAAGAAGAAGAATCACTTGATCTCTTATTTCATCACGTTTCTCTACTCACATGCCGTGCCCCAAAGAAGACATGTATTGCGATAATGTTGGGTTGCGATGTTATTCCGTATTAAACTGTTCCAGGTGGGCAAGGGTTGACAGGACAGGTCCTTTTTAAATAGAAGGTAACGGCTATTTGAATATATAGCCTCAGTCAACCAAGCCAACCGTACCTGCTCGTGATGCCCCCTGCTTTTGCAAACACGGCTATGGCGAATGACGAATATCTGGTGTCAGATTACTGGTCCCCCCGAGTCTACAGGGTAAACACGGCTATGGCGAATGACGAATATCTGGCGTCAGATTACTGGTCTCCCGAGTCTACAGGGTAAACACGGCTATGGCGAATGACGAATATCTGGCGTCTGATTACTGGTCCCCCGAGTCTACAGGGTAAACACGGCTATGGCGAATGACGAATATCTGGCGTCAGATTACTGGTCTCCCGAGTCTACAGGGTAAACACGGCTATGGCGAATGACGAATATCTGGCGTCAGATTACTGGTCTCCCGAGTCTACAGGGTAAACACGGCTATGGCGAATGACGAATATCTGGCGTCAGATTACTGGTCTCCCCCCCCCCCCCCCCCCGAGTCTACAGGGTAAACACGGCTATGGCGAATGACGAATATCTGGCGTCAGATTACTGGTCCCCCGAGTCTACAGGGTAAACGCGGCTATGGCGAATGACGAATATCTGGCGTCAGATTACTGGTCCCCAGAGTCTACAGGGTAAAACAATAGATTATGGGTGGGAAATACTACAAAAACCCCTCGGAGGAGCATGCCCTCCCCCGTCTGTTAGGTTTGGAAACATTGAGCCCACCGGCGTGTGGACATGTCCCAAATTCCCACCAAGGGCATGCTCAGAGAACTTTCCTTGGTAAAAGTCAGGAAGTAAACCCTGCAACAACAACAACAACAACAAATCAGTGCAGGAGGAGCATGATAGTCTTAGTTGGACATCCACCTAAGAGAAGGAAAACTTCACACAAACCCTGGTAGGAAATACTCGTTAGTCCGGAAAGACAGCTTTCCTAGGAGAGGCAACTCTGATAACAAACAACTAGCTTTACAGGGAGGTCACGGAAAACCAAAGGCTGGGGAAGCAGTCCCAAATAAATGCATGATGTCAGATGCACTGGGCCGCAAGGCGCATAACAAAGTGCAACGCAGATCGCCCTGAAAGGCGAACGAGGAAGAAGAAGAAAACGAAACTGTTCCAACCTTTTGTTTTCTTTGTTGTTATATCAAGTTTTCGTGTCTTTACTGCATTGTTTTATGTAATACCAGAGGCCTTACCCGCTGTTTGCACGGGGGAATCTGTAAATAACTTCTTTTTTTTTTAATCAGACATAAAATTAGATAAAGGGAAAAGTAACCAAAGCTGAAATTCTTGTTTAAATAATAATCTTGTATTTATTTCAACTGTGTGACATACCTTTATATAACAGAATTTTTTATCTACAGTGCTATTGATCAAATCTGTTATTGACTTCTTTCCATGCCCCGATTTCAAACTGTCCAGAATCTTCTCTCTTTGTCGTCAACTGTCGCGAGTATATGGTCGCGATATACTCCAGGTTTCTTCTCATAACATGCCCCAAAAGAAAGTGGATTGCTAGGTAGTCTAGAAGTGGTCAAACAATTTTTTGCGGATGGAAAGACGGAAATTACGCTGTTAATTGATATATAATAGATAAGCCATGATGCCCTTAATTTACTAAGAACCTTCTTGGCTCTGTTTGACAGGTTAAAATGTTGTTATGTCTTCTGTTTTCTTATCATCATCATCATCATTTTTGTTTAGCTCTATGTTTCAAAGATGCCTAACATATTAGGAACAGAGCAGGCGCATATAGTCTTCATCAGCATCATTCCTGGAAAAGCTCTACGAAAATACCAACAACCTCAAACTGACCACGTCTTTCTTTGAAGATATTCAAATTGACGTCTGCAGGTGAAAGAAGAAGAAGCACCCTATGGAGCGTATAACCAACACTGCAGGTGCTCCTTGCACAAAGCAATCACAAGCTCTTACAGCAATGGCTTCTGTAGCAATTAGTATTACATGATGAGGTTGCCAGCCTCAATGCACAACCTCATATTAGAAGCCTTATACGACATGCTTTATGGAGCAGCAGTCCCATTCTTTATTTGTCCTACCAGAGATTTCGGTGATCTTGACGGGTCAGAAATAACTGACATCTGTGATAATAGCGACATCATATCCTTACAATTTTAACGTACGTCTAAGAAAATAACGACTTGAAACCTTACAATGGAAATACCTTACATCAATGAAAATAACGACATCTAACCGTACAATCTTAAGTCATTTATATCAGTGAAAATAACGACTTGACACCTTACAATAGAAGTCACGTGACTTGGTCTGGTTTGGCTTTAAAGACCATCTTCATTGTACAGGGACACCTCCATCAGTGCTCCGATCTACTCCCTTAGATGACACAATGCACGAACTCCGTAGCATTAGCGAGGATCCCAAAGTGTGAATAAGGTTCACATACTCTATTAATATTTTGTGGTGGGTAGGTGTTAAATGCAATTTTTATAAATGTTAATGTGTGTTTGTAGACCAGTAGTAATGTGAACGAGCCGTCTCTTAAGTGTGCATAGGCTCGACAAGGTAAACAGTCCTGACCGTCGCTGTATGCGTTGAAGCGTGACATATAGCGAAGGTACAGCTTGGCCAATGTAAATATTAAATGTAGAATGTACACGAATGACCAGTAGCAGTATAAATATGGATCAGCTCAATACAGGCTGACATGAGCGGTACAGTCCTTGGTTGGACGCAACAATGCTGGCATTCGTGTAGCTTGTCTTCATGTGTTGTCTTGAGTGAATCTCAATGTTTTGTTTTGCGAATGCGTGTTGAAAGTTCGTGGAAGTAGAAAGTAGGCATCAGAATGGACGGCACACTCTATATCTAGACATGTAGCAATTCATAGAGTGGTGGAACATCTCTGACGTTTACAGGACTTTATTTACGCCACAAGCGGCAGGTATGCCGACATTAATATCAACAGTCATTGAACAGGTCATGATATATTAATACAGTCATCATCCAGCTATGCATGAATTTAGTAAAGCTGATCTCGTACAATGTTCTCAATCATCAGCTTCAGGGAAGATATATCCCATATGTGAGTTTAAACAAACTCCACTCTGACATTAGTAAGTCAGACATTAGATGACTCCGACCGGCCGTGCAAAATGGCTATATATATATATATATATATATATATATATATATATATATATATATATATATATATATATATATATATATATATATATATATATATATATATATATATATATATATATATATATATATATATATATATATATATATATATATATATATATATATATATATATATATATATATATATATATATATATATATATATATATATATATATATATATATATATATATATATATATATATATATATATATATATATATATATATATATATATATATATATATATATATATATATATATATATATATATATATATATATATATATATATATATATATATATATATATATATATATATATATATATATATATATATATATATATATATATATATATATATATATATATATATATATATATATATATATATATATATATATATATATATATATATATATATATATATATATATATATATATATATATATAATATATATATATATATATATATATATATATATATATATATATATATATATATATATATATATATATATATATATATATATATATATATATATATATATATATATATATATATATATATATATATATATATATATATATATATATATATATATATATATATATATATATATATATATATATATATATATATATATATATATATATATATATATATATATATATATATATATATACTTCGGGCATGCACCAGCCTAGTGCATAATCAGAATACATAGAGAGCTTCCTTTCAAGGATACGTAGGTGGTACGTTTTCCCGCTCAGGGAAAGAATCATAAACTATCGATAATACGAGTCATGAAGATTCTATCAATAAGGGAACAGTTCAAAGAGTCAATTACCTTCTGTCCCTTCAGAATAAATATAACCTTTTCTTTTTTTTTTAAAAAACCTTTATTCAGGTCGTGATTACAAACACCATCAATGTTATTTACAAGAGTTTAACATGATGTAAGATATAAAATATATATAGTTATCCTACCCCCCCCCCCCTCCCCCATCCCTCAATATGCAATACAAACAAATCAATATCAAACACTCAACAAAATTACTCATCATATCAAAACTTTCCAAAAATTCCAAACAAACATAATATTACCACAAAGCAAAATTTATTTCACTCTAAAATTGTTCCATAATATAAGATATGAAAAACTTCCCTTCCCCCCCTTCCCCCCCACCCCCACTCCTAAAATAGCAGTACAACAATTGTATAACCAATGTGCAAATTATTATTACAAAATTATTACCAAACAAATTATTTAACATTATATAGTATAAACTTAAACGGGTGGAGGATATTTACATTGTGAAATATTTACAAACAAAGTTACATTACTTTGCATGACGACCCAAGGGTCAATAAATTTTTAAAGTTGTCTTGTTGTGTCTTGTGTTATCTGTTCGTATATTTGAGTAAATATTCTACTATCGTAATGTATGCCGTCATGTACCGCTCTGTTCCTACACGTCCATACTAAGTATCTGAATTCTGCTAATAGGGTTAGGAGTATAAGCTCCGTCTGTCTCGGTAAAGTCGGTAAAGTATTCAACATGACCGCTTGATACATGTTGAGTGATTGCGGTGTTTTGGAAGCTATCAGTGTTCTTAGTTTATTTAATGTAGGGGCCACTGTTTTACATGTGTAAAACAAGTGGTCCTCTGTTTCTATTGTGTTGTTACTGCACAGTTTACACTTTGTTGGCGCTTTGCCAGCTTTTTTTGCCGATCGCTCACTCACAATAGGCGTTAAACTGTACAGTAACCTGTATGTGACTTGTTTGGCTTGTGGCTTAACATCTAATGCATGAATGTTTGTGAAGCTTTGTGTGTAGCCTGTTATGAAAAGGTTGTACCCTCGTTTTATCCGTGTGCCTAAAAAAGATTCTTGTGCCCCTACAAGAAGTTTGTATATAAGTTTAGTGTCTTGCTTAACTAATTGTTCGTTCCCTTTTAAATTTTGTAAACATATTCTGTAGAAGGGTGGTGGGGTACCAAAAAGATGGGGTTAATTATTGTCTGGTTTACATAGTTTGAGTATTCTAAGTCCGATATAATAGTGTGCTAAAGGGTACAAACTTGGGTTCTTAATTACCTCTCCTATATATTTAATCCTTAGGGCTTTAATTTTAGTGGTGATGTCTTGCAGAGCTATCCCCCCCCCCCCTTGTGCTTAGGTTGTATTAGGGTTACGTGTTTAATACTTTTAAAGGTGCCCCTAAATATAAAATTTCCAATCAACACATTTATTTTGGTTACAATTGATTTTGGCATGATTTGGATATTTGCTGTATATATTATTTTTGGCATAATGAAACAGTTCACTATGATGCTTCTTCCAAAAATGGTGGTTGTCTTATATTTATATTTTTCTAACATATTTTGAATTTTCTCTGATAATTTTGCCCATGTCTCCATGTTGGGGTCGTGAGGGTTGCATGAATAATTTATTCCATAAATTTTAATTCTGTTAACTTGCGTTAACTAAAAAGGGAAGTCTGTTTTATTTGCCCATCTGCCTAATCCCATTATACTAGATTTCTGAACATTTAGTTTGGATTCGTTAGCGTATCCAAACTCTGTAAAGATTTCTAATATGCTTTTTATAGAATCCACAGTTGCTGGAAGGAATATTGTATCATCAGCATACGCCAACAATTTTCTTTCTCCTTTACCGGGGAAAAAGGTTCCCGTGATGTTCACATCTTGCCTTATTCTTTCCAGAACTGGTTCTAGTGATAATACATATAAAAGGGGAGACAAGGGGCACCCCTGTCTTACTGACCTTGTCAGCTTAACTGGGTCAGTTAAACTATGATTAATCAAAATGTTACTATGGGGTTTTTTGTATAAAATTTCCACCCATGTTCTAAAATATTCCCCTTTGACAGAGTATCGCATTCTTTCTTACATAAAACTTTACAAGCAAACAACATAGGGGAATAAATATAACCACACTCACATCGCCTCCAAGGCGCTAAGAATACACAGTAAACAATATACGACATCTTATTGAACCACAGAGGACTTATCAAGAGACATCTTGACTCTCTTAAACACCGCCCGATACTCTAGTCGGTAATGGCTTCTACAAAATCGCGCCACAAGTCACGCATGCGCACTGAGACGCAACCTTTTGAGCATCGCTCAAAGTAGACGGTTTGAAACCATATCAGGCAAAACTGACATCGGTTTTCAAAACAGACCACAGACATAACAGACAAGTGAGATCACTACCCTGTCAACAATCATCCCAACAAAAACCTGGATTAATGCCCTTAGACTAGGAAATACAAAATAATGTCCCCAGTTTTTAATCAGGCACTTTTACATGGAGAGGCTCAGAAAACTGACCGCTACAGTAGGTTTCCTCAATTTTTGCCAGGGAAGTGGACGAATGGCCTACTCTTTACGATTTCCAACTGCAGAGGGATTTTTAATATGCGCAACCTGCACACGGGACCTCATATTTTTTCGCCCTTACCAGAAAAGGCTAGGCATCCGATCTCACTATCTAGAAGATCAGTGGGAGTATGACATCATTAGGAACCAGTGGTTCAGAAAATAATGTCCATCAATTACATTCCCTATGCTGGGAGCAAACCCGGTACATTTAGAATTAGAGGCGGACGTCATAACTCTGAGCCCTCTGACCCCAGAGAAGTAACTTACATCTATGACATCACTCACGTGGAACTGATGACAAGTCAGACAAGTGCCAGTGGAACAAGAGATGAGAGGTAGATGTTGGCGATGAATAGGACACACATTAAGAAAAACCTTTGATAGTATCACAAGGCAATGCTTACTCTGAAATCCCCAGGGTAAAAGAGGTATAGGGAGACCATAGAGTACGTGGAAAAGAGAACAGAGACAAGAAGGGGGGGTGAAGAAGACACGAAAAGACCTTGTGCTGATGGCACAGTGCAGGAAAGCTTGGCTGACGTTTGTTGAAGGCATATGCTCCTAGGTGAGCTGAAGGGTGTGGACATCTATGAAAATAACATGACACCTCACAACAGAAGGGAAACTGGCTATGGATAAGGGAGAGATACTGAGAACAATTAATGATTGCCTGTTAGAGAATGACGCTGCAATAACTGAATCATCAAGGTTAAGCCTGATGGAATGTGGCATCAAACGCGTAAGGCTAGCATAGATGGACGTATAAGAGGATGGATACCTCGTGTATACAACCAGCGAGCTACAGGAACAGTTTGCTTTCACACTCTTCGACATATACTTACGGAGTCTGGGCACCTATGGGTTTCCCCGGAGTGCAATGATGTCGATTCTATTCAACAATAACACCAACGAAAATAACGGCATCAAACTTTACAGAAAAAGGCAACATGGAATAAAAATTATTTCAAAAAAAAAACAAAAAAAAAAAACCAAGGTAATTCAAGTGTGACGAAAACGTCAACACATTGTGATAACGTATCAAGATGGGAACTTCCCCAAGGAGCTGCTCTCTCGTGCCGCATATAAAAGTACTTCTTTTACACGTAATTCTTATTTTTCGCACTTGTTTATGATAAGGTAAGGGTTACACATCTGTGTATACTGTCTATCATTTTGATGTTCAATTTCCATGTTATTTTGGATGTAAACAAACCGGCAGTTCATTCAGTAACGAAGTCGAGTTGCTACAGTGAGTTACTCGGTAACATCGCTGAAACTTACTTCTAGGCTTAAAGGTAGTCCATGCAGATACAGCCGTATGGGGGTGAAGTATTAGAGACTTTACTTATACTAGGTCTCATCTTTATGAGGTGGTGGGTGATCGGTTCCTTTCCTAGCTGCCTTTGCCTCAAAAGCAGCGTCAGGTACCAATGTTACAACTAAGTAGACTAGATTTTGAACCCGCTTCCTTCGCCTCGAGAAGCGAGCGCTCAAAACACTCTGCAACGTGTGAAGTATGCATTACCCTCCGGCCATCTTAATCCAATTTCGTTTTTTGTTTGGGTCAATCCTGATATTTCTCATAACTTTAACCGCCAGAAAAAGTAGGAACAAGTTCAAATTCAAAACAATATGCTTCATACGTATGTGAAGCTTATATATATCATGGCGACAGTAAAGACAGAATATGAGAAACAGCTAATGAAAATAAAAATGTTCTCGTAACAGGCAAGACGGGATTTCAATGCGTTGGGAAATATATGGAAATCTACAGAAATAAAGAACCACAATATGAACCTTCAACTTAAATGTCACCACCCATCCTATTGTATGTCTGTCAAACATGGAGAACAACAACAATTAAAATGAAGAAAAAAACAGACTTTAATAAATTGATGTTTGAATAGAAGAATAGAAATGGTGTGACAAGATGACCAATGTAGAACTGATGACATGAACAAGACAAGTGCCTGTGGAAGAAGAGATGAGAAGCAGACGCTGAAGATGGATAGGTCACACACCGGGGAAAGTTGATCATAGCATTACAAGGCAGTCATTGTTCTGGAATCCACATGGTAAGAGAGACAGAGGAAGACAGAAAAACACATGAACAAGTGTGGTGGAGACAGAACTGAAATGGAAGAGGAAGACATAGAAAGACCTTGAGCTGAATGTACGGGACAGGTGGACTTGGTGTAAGTTTTTTGATGGCTTATGTTGCTTGAGGAGTTTAAGAGTAACGAATGAAAAGAGATCAAATTCAACACACAAATTAGAACCTTCAACTCAAATGTCAAGTCAGTCCTATTGTATGGCTGTGAATCATTCATTCATAACCCTCCACTCCCAAAGGACCATAGGCCTTCAACAAACACATGCCAAGTCCTCCTGTTACGTGCCATCATCTCAAGTTCTTTCCACGTTCTCCTCATCATTTTCACCTCTGTTTCCAGCTCTCTTCTCCATGTGCTTCTTGGTCTACCTCTGCCTCTCTTGCCCTGGGGGTTCCAGAACAAGGACTGCCTTGTAATGCTATCAACAGGTTTCCTCAGTGTGTGTCCTATCCATCGCCATCGTCTTCTTCTCATCTCTTGTTCCACTGGCACTTGTCTAGTTCTTGTCCTCAGTTCCACGTTGGTAACCTTGTCATACCATTTCAATCCCTCTATTCTACGCAAGCACCCATTTATGAAAGTCTGTAGCTTTTTGGTTGTTGTCTTTGTTGTTCTCCGTGTCTCAGAGCCATACAATAGGACTGACTTGACATTTGAGTTGAAGATTCTTATTTTCGTGTTGGATCCTATTTCTCTTGAATCACGGAGAACAACAAACATGGCAATCAGAGATATACAGATTACCAAAAATGGTTCTTTGCATATCTGAAATAGTACGTTGAGGTCACTAATGTAGAACTGATGGAAATAACCAGACGTACACCAGTGAAGCAGGAGGTTACGAGAAGAGAATTTTATCGTATAATACACACATTAAGAAAACCAGTTGATAGCATTACATGTCAGTCCCTGTTCTGCAAACCCCACGGTAAATGAAATAGAGGGAGACCAAATCATTTCAAGAAGAGAACTAATACAGACATCAAAGGGACAAAGAAGGCATGGAAAAAACTTGAACGGATGGCACAGGTGAAGAGGGCGTGGCATGTTTTTGTTGAGGAATGACCTGAGCTCCGCGAGGACCAGAAAAGTATGCATGATAATGTGAGAAGCTGTCGCATGTTTAGTATAAATTTACTTGTCTTTTTTCTCTTTCCTATCTATCTCGAAACTTGTTCATTTTTCTTTTTTTGTTCTTCTTTTTTTCTCTGTGTTCATATTAGAAAACTCGATCCTGTTTTATATGATGTACTCTTCTCTCTATAGAATTCCTTTACTTCTAACAAGAAATATTTTTGCTTTCCTTGGAAAGTTTGCCATCTTGTGGCGAGGTACGCCTGTCTCAGCCATAGACATAAACCCTTCGGTTATAATACAGCACAATTGGCAGTTTAAAAAAAAGATAGGCAGGCAGACAGATCGACCGACAGACAGACAGACAGATAGAATGATAGACAGATAGACATATAGACAGAAAGGTAGATAGATAGATAAATAGATAGATAGATAGTTAGATAGATAGATAGATAGATAGACAGACAGACAGACAGACAGAAAGACAGATAGATAGATAGATAGATAGATAGATAGATAGATAGATAGATAGATAGATAGATAGATAGATAGATAGATAGATAGATAGATAGATAGATAGATAGATAGATAGATAGATAGATAGATAGATAGATAGATCTGTGTGCCTTAACTCCAGTGCAGGTGTTGATAAACACCAAACCCTGAAATGGATTACTGGAGTTCTATCATCTAGGATGGTGAAGACATGAAAAGGCCTTTCACAGCTTCTGTGTATTTCAGGTTAACATTTTGAAGAATGCATTTTGTTCAGGGGTCTGGATTCCTATTCCACGCGATCGTAGTAATCTGCAGTGGCCGGTTCTCGGGCGGAAAATGATGGTCTGCTGGTGCTTATTGTCGTAGATTTTTCGATAGGAATTTAAGACATAGATTGGTCACTTCTGAATAGATTAGAATAGGTGATAGCTCAGTGAGAGGTAATGTAAAGAAAATAGATTTTCACGAGTGAGATGGTGGAAACTAGTTAGAGTCTGTCCCTGAAATCGAGAAGCTTCTCTCGTTCAGCCTATCTCTACAACAGAACTTAGTTAGTCAGATAGTCTACTAGAATATATATTAATATATATGTATCTATCACCACTCACATACACACACATAAGTGACGACAGTTAGACGCACAGACGTAAAAAACTACATCAATGGAATATGGATCTTTTGGGACAAGCTGACCGACACACGTAATAAAGTTTATGTAAATTTTATTTATCATAAAGAACTTTACCACAACAATATCTTTTGAATATCAAATCAAATACAAATAAACATAAGTTAATGAATTAATTTAAGAGTTAGACCCATAGGTGTAATCCTCCCTCCCTCTGTTGAGACAAGATCCCGTTATGAAGGAAGTTATTAACCCCCAAAAGAGTCAAAGGTTTTTACGCTATGGTCTGGGATTTCCCTCTACAATAAAGAACATAGTTTATACGTTAATCTACTCTGAAAGGGACAGCATTAGAAAAAACTTGCATTAAAAAAATACAAAGTTAGTACATGGGTTATACAATGACAGAATTATTTATCCCTGCTTTCTCTTGCTCTGACATACCTGTGATCACAACCATTCACTCTTACCTAATAGGTGCTTTCACTACATCTGGAACAATCATAAGGTACATGCAGCCCATCCAAGGTTTGGTTATTGGCGAATCAAGCCCCAGTTTCTCCAAAGAATAATTAATTCAAATGATGGGAAACGCTGGATTCGCGGCTGGTTGTAGGATGCTGATTATGTCACTTCAATTTTTGTCCAGGTAGTAAAATAATTTCTTCAGTCGTTAAATCGAGTGTCAGATAAATAAATCTGTTCAGGATAAATCTTCTTCACAACACAGTGGTTGTTATTCAGGTAATGTCAATGTTTGAGTTTATCGCCACAACTGGCTGAAGGTATATGGATATGGATATTCTATAAGTCCAGTTACAATGTATTCTTAATATTCTTTGGGTTTGGTACACTGTCTCTTTCTGGGTGTAAAACACGAGACCAGACAGGTCACCTTGAGAAAACCCGATATTTATATCAGAATGTTCTTTTTTGTAAAGTTATTCTCAGATTCATATGGAAGCCGCTGGTAAGGTTTAGGGTTTGAACCAAATACTGTATAAAGAACAAAAGATACCAATACTTGACATAATATATTATACACAATCCTATCCTTACCCCGCGTAACATAGAATATATTTATCCACTTCGGTTATTTAACTTTAAAGTATAAACTACAAGCGTAAAAATGGTCTTATCGTTTAAACTTCCGTGAAATAAATTCTAGACCTTTAACAAATCAGTCATCATGAATTAGAAATAAATACATATTTCGTCAATACTCATGATGAATCCGTGTATTTACTTAGTTGGTTAGAATATTCTCTGACTGGTTACTAGCAGTTAATAAAATTTATATTATAGCTGGAAGCGTTTAGCTAGAAATTATTATTAGTTCTGCTATCCACTGTAACACAATAAAACTTTGAAAAATGTAATTGTCGGACCTAACTAGTAAATCACTCTGCACAGAAAATAACTAGTAAAATATAATTGACGATTAAACTAGTAAAATCACTCAAACTACTAGTAAAATAATTACCACAAGCCAGAAATACAACGATCTCCAATCGAGAACTAAATGATACTTCTATTATAAGAGATCTTTATAATCGAAAGCTAGATGTTCTCTGAAATACTGACGGTACAGGATAAATTTTAGTTAGAAGGCTGGGATATATGTATCAGTAATAAAAGGAAATGCTATAACTATAACCCGAAAACCGACTCTCTGCCAGATGTTTACACCTACGGTGAATTCTACGTTCGGATTTGCAAATCAAAGATCTTTCTCAAATTATAAGCCGAAAACCAGAACCCTATTCATTCTTAGATCAGGCATCGGCAATTCGCTAATCAGTGTGAGTTTCCCTCGTCTCTGCTCGTCTTCTAGCGAGCAAGGTCTTTTGATCTGCTCGTTCTCACCGTGGTTTAATTACTTTCTAGCGACCAGTTTACAAGGGGCGTAATAAAAAATTTGTCTCCCTTGGTTCCAAAATTATCTCCACCTTGATCGCTGTCTGATCCCATTACAACGATCTTCGATCGCTGGTGTAAAATAATACAGCTCACGTTAGCTAATCGGTCTCTGGTAAACTCTCATCAAAGGGAATAGCGAACAGCAATAAAATATGCGTGCTAATGAGAAAGAGAGACGGATATCTGAGCATATGGGGGTTAAGTTAAAACGTGCATAGGTGGAAGAAAAGGTAAAAGAAAAGTGTAGATAATGAAAAAGATATATGAAGCTATTTCCATAATCTGTCACACTTATAAAGCTGGTGGACTGAGGCGGATCTGTTGTCTGTACCCTTTCGTTCTTCCATTTATAGTTTTTGTGGTTTTGGCCTATCAATAGGGCAATGGGTAGCTGAACTGCTCCATTTTACCCCCAGCTGGGACAAAACATTATCTCTTATTTACAGTGATTCCACATTGAGTAGGTAAACATTGAAGGATAACAGATAAGGATCTTTGAATAACGTTAATCCCCGGTGTGATGTTAGGAAGCATGTTGTTATTTCTGTAAAGTGACAAATATCGAGGTGTTGTCACGTGATGGCCTTCAAAGTATGTATACACTGCTTAGACAGCGCAGACTACGCTGGCTTGGCCATGTCCGCCGCATGGAAGATGGGCGCATTGCGAAAGATATCTTCTACGGACAACCGGCAGATGGCAAAAGAACAATTGGGCGACCGCAGCTGAATTCAAAGATGTGTGCAAGAGAGACATGAAGGCACTGGACATAAATCCAGCAGCCTGGGAGGATGAAGCTGCCGATCGCACCAAGTGGCGATGCTTTCTGAGGCACCACCTCAGATTGGGCGAAAAGAAGCTCACACAACAAGCAGAAGAGAGGAGAAAACGTCGAAAGGAGCAGCAGAAAAATAAGCAGCTGATGGCTGTCACCTCAGGGGCGCATTCCAATAGTTAGTTATGACTGAAGGGGCTATTATTATTATTACAGTATATTATTTCTGATACTCCGTTCTAATCCCAGTAGTGATCTGCAGTCTGATAGACAGATAACCTGTCACATAAACAATAAGCAATCAAATCCTTCGACATTTTCTGAGGGACACTGAGCGCCTTTTGGTTTGCCCAGAGTGTATGATATTGATCGTGAACCACAATAAAAATACTTTATTTTCGTCTTTTTACTGTTGTTTACTGAACGAAGAGTTATTTATAAATGCGTGTTGCTTTCTTTGGTACTGACTCAACGTCGAACTAACTTTTACGTGCTCACAATAATTTTTTTTCTTTCATCTACTTCTCTAGCATCTATTTTAGAGTTTTTAAAAACTAGTTTATCAGCCACCTACTGCCTGATAAGGAAGTCGTTTAACAACAGATACGCGTTAAAGAAACGCCTACCAAGATGAGCTTATCGAACTTGCTACAACAATCGCACCATGTAATCATTACGGTGGAGGGGACTCCTAAAATACGAAGATAACAAACAAGGCGAGCCGCAAGGTAGGTGTAGGCGTATATTTTTTGTGTTCAATTAATTGAAGTTTGTAGACGTCACGTGTTATTTATTTGACGCTATTTGGCGCATGGATATCCTTAATGTTTACGAGACGATTCTCGTGTTGCTGTAAAACATAATGGGGTTACTATGCCCTATTTAAAAAAAAAAAAATTGCTCTTACATTAAAAAAAAAAAAAGGAGTTTTGCTTCTTTTGGCAAGACGCGCTCCGTTCAACCTAGGCACAAAGTCCGTTATTTACATTAGTATAGGACGCATGTTCAAATGTAAAACACCTTGTGGTCTAGTACGGCGGTTAAAAATAGCTCTCGTCACTGTCAACAACGTCTTATCATTAGCATCATTCTCAACATCAACATCAAGCAATCGACACCACCGTAATCACCATTAACATAGTCATTAGAATTACCATGACCACCATCAACATAGTGATTAGAATTACCATAATCACATCCAACATCTTACTGAACGTCATCGCTGCAATCATCATTATTACCTTCGTCATATTCCAATATCGGTAAAATAACATTCATCATTATTAACACTAACGTCCGTTTGGCTAAGCGGATAGATCGCTTTCCTCTCGTGACACAGTTAGAGTTCCGGGTTCAAAATCTGGATGCGTTATGTTACAATCTACCCAGCTGCAAATGGATACCTGACTGCGCGGGAGTTAGGGAATGCAAAGGTAGCAAGTAAGGGAACTGGTCGCCCTACCTCGTTAAAAAGTTGCACCTAGTCTGGTGAAATCTTTAACACTTCACTCTCTTAAGTCAGTTTCTGCTATATGACTACCTTTACTGTTAAAACTATTCTAGCATCGCTGGATTGGGTTCAGACGGAAATTTATTTCAACTTTTTAACTATAGCGAATCAAATCCTATGTGTTTCTATTTTAATGCATTCGGATCAGTTTAATACTACAACTTTCATTTCTGTTCTGCGTCCGTGCGCGACTTATTCCTGAAGAAGACTCCCTGTTCGTAACATGAGCTGCTTCTTTTGTCCTTTCTTCTTAGCTCGACTTTCCTACTCCTTATTTTTCTTTACCTCATCACTGTATAAAGTCTTAATCTAGTCGTCCTCATATTCTCGTCAGTGGTTCTCAATCTCTTGAGATTGACACTATTGGTCCCCTTCTGAGCCTCATTTAGCTCTGTGGTCCCCCCCCCCTCTCCCCCAGTCGCTGTTAGCTAGAAAAATGGTACTCTACCATCTTACTGTGGCCCTCTAGAAATATGACAAGACCCCCTGGAGGCCATGTGACCGACGTTGAGAACCACTGATATACATCATCATTATAATTATCATTATCATCATTCATCTTTTTTTCTGTCACTAATTATAGAGCATAGAGCAGCCACTGCAACTGATCCTCTTGCAGGAAGCTTGCACCAAAAGCCTGCATGTGTTTTTTTTTTTGCAGTGGTGGGTTATGTAGCTATTAGTTTTACATGACTGGCTGCCAGTTCCAAACACAACCTCGTATTAGTCAGATTTTACTTCACGCCTGGGGAATCAGTCGGTTATTCTTTCTTCATCTGTTCGTAGACCCCCGGAAGCTACAAGGGATCACTACAATTGTAGACATCACAGCGTCATTATCTTCACCACAACTACCACCAACAGCAGCATCTTATACACCACCAAGACAATTATTACCACTGGAATAGGTCCATGCCAACAAGAACAACTCATAACACTAACTAAGGCCCTGCGTATTTCTCGGGGGTGTCTCTGATGAGACATAGAAAAAAATAAGACTACTGATGGAAATACTCATGTCATAAAAGTCCATTAAAATGAGATTGTGCCTGGGGATGGCAACTTCATCATGTAAATAAAGTGCTACAGAAACCATCATTGGAAGAACACATGAATGCTTGGTGCCAAATTCGTATACGGAGACCAGCTGCAGTGATAACTTCACGCGCCATAAGGAGCGAGTTGTCACCATCGACCTTTCTCATTGTTATGTACAAGGTAATGCGAGAAACAACAGAAGGTAGTCGGAAAAAACAATGCATGTATGACATTCAACTAAAGGTCGTGAGTTTGCAGATGATAAATGCCTTTTACTTCATGAACAACAGGTTTAGATCTAAAGCACCGTGACTTGAATGTCCAATCTCCAGTAAGAATTTGACCTGTTGACCGGAAAGGTCGTTTGGTCCAACGGGCTTGATTAAAAGCGCGCGGATAGACAGTCGTGAACAAGACAAGCAGGATAAGACAAACAGGCTCAGATCAGAAGCAGGGAAAAACAAGACTAAATACATCTGAATAAAGGGATTGGGGGGGGGGGGGAATCCACACAACTCTTATATTTAACATTTCTATAACAATCAGTAGTCACACGTATGTAGGATAAAGAGAGAGGGATAGTACCTCACGGTGAGAGACAGCCATGTCCTTTTTAGGATAGTCAGGATCCTATTTGGTTCTCCTCTCTTTGTCTAGCTCATGTATGGCTCCTAGAATACCGCTTGTGTACGGCGGTGGCCACATCCCGGGCAACAGTCTTGGCTGACTGGCTAAACTACATGGGTGGAGTAGGAGCAATCTTACTCAAGGGAATGTCCATCCCTAGTACACAAAGACTGAGACGGTGAGTGAGGCGGAGGAATCTGAGAAGATCAACGGCTCGCAAAGCGAAACAGCAAAGTGTGTGGCGCACTAGAGGCATGTCGGACATAGAAAAAGACAATGGCTAGCCACCGTGGAAGAGATTGGGGCCTTACCACGTACTTCCTACAGAAAGTAATGGAATCACAACAACAAGATAAGAACCGATATGTAGAGAACTCTCTGTCCCCTGGGGAAGAATCTACTGTACAAATTAACAGGGAAGAGGCAACTCCTCTAATGAGTAAGGAAGTACATAATGACGAGTGTTCCTTAAATTCTGTTGAAAGGGAGCATTCTGAGAAAGACCACCTAAAAACTAGTAGGAGAAGCCTAAAAATAGGAACATGGAATGTTAGAACTTTAAACGGAGAAGGAAAGCTGGACAATCTTATATTAGAGGCAACCGACATGAAACTCGATATACTGGGAGTTGCAGAGGCAAGACTTTGGATACAGGCTACATAACAAGAGACCAGTACACGCTTATACACTCAGGAGGAGAAAAACACGAAAGAGGGGTAGGAATGTTGATAAAGAAGGAGTTAGAAAAAATACGTATGTGGATACTGGACACACAATGACAGAATGATGTTACTAAAGATGAGAGCAAAGCCATTCGACATATCAATCTTACAAACTTATGCACCAACTAAAGATTACAGCGAGGAAGAAATAGAAGAATACTATGAAGAGCTACAACACACACTTAAACCAGTCAAATCTACAGATGTGTTGATAGTAATGGGTGATATGAATGCAAAAGTAGGAAAAGGAAAATACAAGAAAATAGTAGGACAGTATGGATTAGGGACAAGAAATGATAGAGGAGACAGACTTATCCAGTTCTGTGAAGAAAACCAGCTGGTCATATGTAACACCTTTTTTGAACATCACCCAAGGAAATTATACACATGGAAAAGCCCAGGAGATGTAACATGATAAAACATAGATTTAAGAACAGTGTCACAAGTGCAAAGACACATCCTGGCGCCGACATAAATTCAGATCACAATCCAGTTGTCATCAAAGTAAATATAAAGCTGAAAAGAGCAGGAAACAGAAGACAGGAGGAACCCCAGATAGAAATATCAGCGCTGAAACAACCAGATATAAAACAGAAATATTTAATCGAAGTCAAAAATAAATACCAACAGTTATTGACAGAAAGCATGGAGCAGTATAGAAGAGAAAACCCAGAAGAAAAAGCAACCGCAAAATGGGAATGCTTAAAAACAAGCATACAATCAGCAAATGCAAATTTACCTAAAAAGGAGTCTAAGAAAAATCAAATTTGGATGACAGATGACATCTTGAATAAAATGGCAGAAAGAAAGAAAGCAAAAAATACTCCAGAATATAAAACAATAGACAATGACATACGTACTATGTGTAGAGAAGCAAAAGAACGGTGGATAGAAACAAAATGTAAGGAAATAGAAGACTTGGAAGCGAAGCACATGACAAGAGATATGCATGAAGAAATAAAGAAATTATCAAATCGGTCGCGGTTTGCACAAGGAGGAAGCTGTATCAAGAACAAAAATGGTGTAATATTACTTGATGAGAAAGACATATCAAACAGATGGGCAGAATACGTAAAAGAACTATTCGAGGACAACAGAGGTAAAAAACCATCACCAGATTCTAATGAAGGCCCACACACATTCTCAGATCAGAAGTAGAGAATGCCATTCATATGATACAAAAAGGAAGATCAGCAGGCATGGATAACATAAACATTGAAATGATAGAAGCTCTGGAGAGCTTTGGTATAGATACAATCACAGAAATATGCAATGATATATACAATACAGGATATTTACCACACGACATGAAGACATCAGTTTTTATAACATTGCCCAAAAAACCAAATGCAACAGAATGTTCAGACTTCAGAACAATCAGCCTGATGAGTCATGCAATTAAGATACTGCTCAAAATCATACAGGAAAGAATAAAAAGTAAAGTAGACAGCGAAATCCAAGAAGAACAGTTTGGTTTTAGACGGAACAGTGGAACAAGAGAGGCAATATTTTGCCTAAGAAGATTAGCAGAAAAATATACAGAGGTCCAAAAAAGTATGTATATGTGCTTCATTGACTATAAGAAGGCTTTTGACAGAATCCATCATGAGAAAATAATTGAATGCCTCAAAGACATAGGTATTGATGGAAAAGATATAAGAATACTCAGTAACCTTTATTGGGAGCAAACTGCCACAGTAAGATCGGGAAGGAATTATTCACCATACATAGACATAAAAAGAGGTGTCAGACAAGGTTGTGTGCTGTCCCCCTGCCTATTTAATTTATACACCGAAAAAATTTTCAAACAGATACAGGAAATACCAGGACTGAACATCAGTGGAAGATCAATAAACACAAGAACTAGTGAAGCAAGTGAACAGTATAAGTCATGAATATGGACTCGACATTAATATTGAGAAAACTAAAACTATGATAATTAGCAAAACAGACGATAAACCCACATTAAAGATAAGCGTAAATGGGAAAATCCTGGAACAAGTCAAGAGCTACGTATATCTTGGTCATATAATAACAGAAGATGGCAGATGTGAAACAGAAATCAAGAAGAGAATAGGAATGGCCAAAGCTACATTCAACAACATGAAACATATACTGACATCCAAACAGTTATCTCATAAATTAAAACTGAGAATCATAAAGTGTTATATATATTCTGCATTTCTGTATGGTGCAGAAACATGGACGATGAATAAGCATTTGGAAGAAAGAATTGAGGCTCTTGAAATGTGGATATATAGAAGAATGGGGCGTATCTCATGGAAAGAGATGAAAACAAATAAGGAGGTCCTAGAAAATCTAGGTATGAAAAGAGAACTAATGAGAGAGGTCAAAGTTCGGCAGCTAAAATACTTTGGCCACATAAAAAGGCATAACACCTTGCAGAAGACCATAACAGAAGGGAGAGTTGAAGGTAAACGTGCAAGGGGAAGACAGCGCTATAAGTGGGAAGATAACATCAAGAGATGGACGGGAAAGAGTCTATCAGAGTGTACCACCAAGACAAGAGACAGAAGACGTTGGAGATCCATTACAGCCAACCTCCGTTGTGGAGATGGCAACTGATGATGATGAGTCACACGACTGAAGTACTTCTCAGCTTTATCTATTTTGTTAAGTAGCATCGATAAAGAAGAAGGAACGAACCAGAATTTCTAAGTTGGAGTATATACAGCTAGCTTTGCCTTTATCTTAGCAGGTAGACGGTTGAGTTGGGCAGGCCAGGTCTTCAGAAGCGACCACTTCATCGTCACCAGAAATGCTACGCTATAGACACCAGAAAAAGGGGCAAAAGACCATAAACCAGAGTTAGGGCACTGCACGAAGGATGGCCACTGATAGAGCAAAGTGGAGAGAGTTTGCAAGACGCCACTACGCAGGTTGGCCACTGATTGCTTTGTTAGTCAGCGGCTACTGATTGCTTTGTTAGTCAGCGGCTACTGATTGCTTTGTTAGTCAGCGGCTACTGATTGCTTTGTTAGTCAGCGGCTACTGATTGCTTTGTTAGTCAGCGGCCACTGATTGCTTTGTTAGTCAGCGGCTACTGATTGCTTTGTTAGTCAGCGGCTACTGATTGCTTTGTTAGACAGCGGCTACTGACTGCTTTGTTAATCAGCGGCTACTGATTGCTTTGTTAGTCAGCGGATACTGATTGCTTTGTTAGTTAGCGGCTACTGATTGCTTTGTTAGTCAGCGGCCACTGAT
This sequence comes from Oreohelix idahoensis, assembly GCA_024509875.1. NCBI lineage: Eukaryota > Metazoa > Mollusca > Gastropoda > Stylommatophora > Oreohelicidae > Oreohelix > Oreohelix idahoensis. The sequence goes on along the minus strand of JAMPIV010006122.1, from coordinate 244,124 downwards.
TGCTTGTTAGTCAGCGGCTACTGATTCAAGAAAAAATATTGCCTTTTAGCTCTCTCCAACACCTAAGGAACTCTACAACATTTCGGCCCGTAAAATACAGGGTGTCCATAAAGTCTCTTTACAATTTAACAAATTTATTACAAAGGCAATTGATGAGATATCTTAATCAGATTTGTTCTATGTACTCAGTGGTTATCAAAGTTTTAAATCACATACCATAATGTGAGAATCTGGGGATCAGAACACCCTCATGTGACTAGGGAACTTCACCGAGATAGTCCAAAGGTGAATGTGTGGTGTGGGATCATGAGCAATCGAATCATTGGTCCATTTTTCTTCAACGAGACATAATTTACTGCAAATGTTTACCTTGACCTTTTGACTGAATATGTGGCACCACAACTAGATGACCTTCAACCAACCATCATTTTCCAGCAAGATGGTGTACCACCACATTGGGGACTGCATGTTCGTGGGTTCCTAAATCAAACATTTCCAGACCGGTGGATTGGAAGGGATGGCCCAATTCCCTGGCCACCTCGTTCACCAGATATCACTCCCCTGGACTTCTTTCTATGGGGTTATGTTAAAGATATCGTGTATCGAACAAAGATACGGGACATCACTGACTGTTGCGTGCATATTTTGACGCACATATTACAAAAATCGGTATGGCTATTTAATATGGGAAAAATATAGACATTCATTCATTTGTGTATGAAAATGCTGTCTATGGTAAAAGCGAGAGAATCCATGTTTGATTCACACTTTTGATTATAGGAGTAATCGTTCTGGATATTGATCCGGCGCAAGGATATTGCGCTTACGTTTGTACTTATTTTTTAGGGCCAGAAAATATATTAATTTGCTTATTGTGTTTATGGCCTGAATTCATATGTATTACATATTATTAGTACAAGTAGAATCAGTCCTATATTGTATATTTTGGATGGGTAGGAGGGACTAGATTCTTGTTATTCCGGTCTAGCGGAAGTATGAGTTGTCTTGACAAGTCGTGATGAGTTCCGATGTACCGTGATAATGGCGGGTACGCACTTTTCAAAAGGCTGGTAGATTCTTAAGGAAATATGATTCATGAAGTGGTTTTCTTCTAAAGGAGATGGTATCTCTACTATAGTTTATGTTAGAGACTCTCCTAAGGTACGGTACAATGTATAATTCGGACTCCATGTATTGCCAGACCCTATTTTGATGATCTCATGTCGATTCGACCTAGATGGAACATTGTGCTTCGTATCGCTAGGGTCGTGTTTTGTATCGACGAAGATGACAGACTTTCCTGCAGCGGTTATGGCTACGTGAATTAACCTGATCACCGTAGAGCTGTATGGGAACATTTATGAAATCATTTATATACCCAGTATAAATTAACTCTGGCTTATATTCTCCTTCCTATGAATGAGTGAACGACAACTCAGGGAGGCGACCATGTTAGATTTCGGTCATCATATGTTTTGATCACTGCCAAGAGAACAGATTATTTATCCTATTATCGGACAGTGACAGGGAGATCTCAATCTTGCTAGAAACCCCCTCTTTCGTGGTTTCATAATATATACTACAAACTATGGACGTCAAGTAACTTTAGTTATTTACCGATCTGCCTTCACTGACGCGTTTAGTCAGATAGGGGGATGCGGCCATAATATATCATGACATTGAACTTTTGATGTACTGCCCATTATTTCTGAATGTGTCATGACTTCAGATCTGCTATGTATACCTACAAATTGATATGTCAACATACCATGATGTACTCGTATGTCCCAGTGTGTACGTCTGAATAAATTGAGTAAACAAAGATTCCAGCAGTCTGCATTGGTGCCTTGTAGACACAAGTGTATGAGTGGTTATATTGGTCAGCACACGAACAGTACACCATTCGCGGTAATCACACTCTACACTTCTACTTCATACATATACCATCCTGCGTCGGTTGAAGTGACCAAGATTAGGGCCTGCTTCCCCTGGAGCCTTTGCCTTCCCTAACTCAGGACTAGGGTGAGTTACCCATTTACAGCTGGGTAGACTGGAGCATGCCTGATCTCAACAACACACCACTCTTCCTTACAGAGCATACAGACTGACACTTTACAGAGTGGAAATAAAGAAGAAACTTTACAGTGGTGAGCCAGATTCCTGGGTCCAGCTTACGCAGTTTTGTGTTGAGAATCACAGTTTACAGCTGAAAGAACATTTGTTTGACCACATCAACACCAGTAGGACAGCTATACAGTCGATGTCAGCTTGACCTGTATTACCGATAGGATGCTGTATCTAGGTCAGCGCTTGTTGACAGTTTTTCGCTGTACAGACAGTATTACACAGGACAGTGGTATCAAGTGTAGAAAATATCTGGAGCAGTATTGTTGACATTTCTCAACGTACAGAAGAATCACAGTGTTGTTGAACATAAAGTGCATAGTTCATCGTTGGATCTTCATATGCTCAACAGAGAAAAATTGACAGTGTAATAGTTTAAAATTAAATCTATTACTGAATAAAGTGGCAAGTTATTAGTATTAAAATAAACTGTGCCTGCTTTACAACACTATACCTGCAACACATTCCATTCATGACATAAATTATATTGTATGCTATATGCTATTTATGCTTACATGTTATTTGTTATGTATTAAATTAGTTTATGTTCTGTGTGACTAGTACAAGGTATGCCGAGTGACATTGGTCTGGTACTAGTATTCTATAGGTACACATTTTCTTAATTGGAAATTTGTTAGCAACAATTTGCTGCTATTTCTGTTAGTTGTGATGAGGTGCTCTTTTCTTCGTTGTTTTTGTTAATAATTTTGTGTTCCTTAGTTTTGTTTGATTTGTTTGTATAATTGTAGGTCTCATCTTTCCTTTCATTTCAGTTTTTTTACACCCTTATGTTTATACACTGTGGCGTTATTTGTCTTGTTATATTATGGCAGTTATCATCACGGTTTCTGTGATCATTTTTTTCATTTCTCCTATTTAATTTAATTTGATCTCTGCAAATGTGTTCATATTGTCTTTTCTTGTTTGTCCTTTGTAATGTCTTTAGTTGACATATGACGTATAGTGGTATACACTGATAGTATAGTACAGTTCAGTACTTTATGATTGTTATTGTTATAAAACAAAATGTACAAGACCTTTGTAAGGCTTGTCTCCCAAAGTGATTGGTAAAGGGAAATATTTTTTCCACAGGTACTCAAGTGATCTTTGATTACATTGAGGTATACAAGACCTTTGTAAGGCTTGTCCCCACAGTATTTGAGATACAGTTATTGTTGTCCACAGGTACTCAAGTTATCATTGGTTATTATAAACCATACAAGTTTGGACTAAGACTAAGTCTATGGTATAGACTTGTCTCCCATTAAAATGAAATAGGGTAATTTATTTACTTTTTCAGGTTTCTGATTTAAGAAGACAATATGTCTACATTAGATTATTTCATTGCACAGGGAAAATCTCTTGATAAGACTGGAAAAGACTTAGAACAATGGGCTGTTGCTCAATATGACAAAGCATTAGCTGCAGAAGAGAAAAAAAACTGCTGCTGCTGTTGAAGAAAGAAAAGCTGCTGCTGAGGAAAAAAAAAGCAGCGGCTGAGGAGAGAAAACTTCAAATAGAAGAAAAAAAAGCTCTGGCTGAAGAAAAAAGATTAGAAAGAGAAGCTGCTGCTGAAGAAAAAAAAGCTCTGGCTGAAGAAAAAAGATTAGAAAAAGAAGCTGATACTGCTGCTGAACTAAAGAATTTGCAGATGCAAGTGGAGGAAAGGAGATTTGAGGCAGAACAGAAGAAATTAGAAGCTGATGCAGAGCAGAAAAAATTAGAAGTTGCTGCAGAACAGAAAAAATTAGAAGTTGCTGCAGAACAGAAGAAATTAGAAGCTGATGCAGAACAGAAAAAATTAGAAGTTGCTGCTGCTGCAGAACAGAAAAAATTAGAAGTTGCTGCTGCTGCAGAACAGAAAAAATTAGAAGCTGCTGCTGCTGCAGAACAGAGAAGATTAGATAGAGAAGCTGAAGAGAGAAAAGCAATAAGAGAACATGAGTTTGAATTAGAGAAATTAAAATTGACATGTATGAGTAATGTTAATCAGGCATCTGGTGGTAATGGTAAACCCTTTGTGTACAAGGTCAAGGTACCAGCGTTTAACCCTACCAGTGATGACATAACATTTTGGCTTTCTAGATTTGAACGGGCTTGTCGATCTCATAATGTTGACAAATCACAGTATGTGAATCAGTTGTCTGAAAATCTAAAAGGGGAGTCTCTGAGTAAGTTATATTTTGTTGAAGAGGCCGACAAAGATAATTATGATGCTGTTAGGGCAGCTTTGATAAAGAGATATCAGCTGTCTGAAGAAGGTTATCGTCTTTTGTTTAAAACAATGAGACCTGAGGTAGGTGTAGAATTCTCAGATTTCATCTCAAAAGCACGAATTACACTTTCACGATGGATTGAATTATCCAAAACAGAGAAAACATTTGATGGTCTTACGGATTTATTGCTAAGAGACAAGGTTATGTCTTCTGTAAATAAATCATTCCTAGAGTTCTTACATGAGCGTAAACCTGGTACAATAAAGCAAATGGAAGAATATTGTGACCAGTATGCCACGGCACACCCTGACATGATTCTTAGTAACTCTAACATTAAAGAGAGTATGCCAGTTGCTTCAGCAACAGAATATAATCAGAATTACTCACACAAATTCCAAGGAGCTAAAAATAAATTTGATAAAAAGGTTAATTGGAATAAGTATCAAAACCAAGATAACCACTCAAATCAGGGTTCTTCTTCGAAGAACTGGAATCGGGCTGATAGTCCTCGACACGCGAGGGGTACCCATAATGTTAGAAATTCTCGGAAAGGGAGTAGCTATAGGAACTACCCAAGTGCTTCATGGAGACAAAAGAAACAATATTACAGGGATACTCAATATAATGAGCATGATGATTATGATCATGAATGTTATGATTCAAACCCAAATAGGGGTTATAACAGAGGCAATAATAATTATAGAGACAATTATAACCGAGGTAGATCACAACACAAAAGACATGGTAAATCTTATTACCAGGCTAACTCTGCACAACAGGAGTTCCACGACACCGATAATCAGAATAATGATAAAAAAGACTCCAACAGTGTAGCAAATTCCGCTTTCGATTTTGCTAGAGCATCTGAGTGTTCGCAATGCAAAACATTATTCGATCCAACCACAGTTTCTACTTTAAGCTGCGGTCACCCGCTTCCCGCTCTCCATGCGTCAATTGCGCATAATGGAAGGGGTGCTCTTGTCTTTAATAGGGGCCTAATAGATGGTACTCCGGTATCAATTCTTTTCGATTCGGGGTGCACTACCATTGGAGTGAGGCAATCACTCGTAAATCCTTCTCGAGCTACAGGCAATATAGTCAAATGTGTAACATTTGGTGGCACATTGGAGAAGTACTCCACTGCCATTATCAATATTGCTACGCCTTTTTTTTACAGGAGAGGTGCAAGCATGTCTCTTGCCGAATCCGATCGCTGATCTTATCATCGGTCGCATTCATGGAGTGAAAGAATGCACTCCACAGCAAATTTCTAATTGGGAAAATGTTAATATGCAATCTGCTAATGCAGTAATTACTAGGGCTCAAGCTCTTAATATGCCACAATCTTCACATTCTGAAGATAATGATGCGCAGATCCAAGATGATCCCTTGGAGATTTCCCACGATTCCTTTATCAAACAGCAGGAAGATGATCATACTCTAAAGAAATTCTTTACTCTGGCAACAAAAGGTGATCCGAATAAGGATACTAATCGTAAATCTTGGATTACGATGAAGAATGGCGTACTTGTACGTATGGTACAAGACTCCGCTAAGTCCATTCATTCTCAAATCCTTGTGCCTAAAAATATGAGAGTTAAAATCTTACAGCACGCTCATGATTCGCAGTGTGCTGGACATATGGGTTTTTCCCGTACTAAAGCTAGAGTTCTTCAATCTTTCTTTTGGCCTGCTGTGAATAAGGACATACGAATCTATTGTCGATCTTGTAAAGTATGTCAAGAGATTAAATCCAGAGGTCCACGCCATGATGCACCTATTCAGGCTGCAGACATTCCCATTCGGCCATTTCAAAAAATGGCGATAGACATCATTGGTCCATTTAAGATAAAATCTGCTAGAGGACACCAATTTATTTTGACGTGTGTTGATATGTGCACACGTTGGCCGGAGGCTGTTCCTCTAAAGAGCATAACTACTGCTGATATCGCAGATGCTCTTTGGTTAATATTTTCTCGTCTGGGGTTTCCAGCAGAAATATTATCCGACCATGGTACCCAACTCATATCGGATACCATATCTCAAGTAATGTCGACTCTGAAGATAGAGAGATCGCTGAGTAGTATTTATCATCCTATGTCCAATGGGATGGTGGAACGTTTGAATAGAACTCTGAAAAACCTACTAGGTAAGATAACGGAAGATCATCCTCAGGATTGGGATAGGGTTTTACCCGCGGCTCTCTTTGCATATAGAGAGGTCGCCAACGAACATACAGGATTTTCTCCCTTTGAACTTGTCTTTGGCGCGAAACCGCGAGGTCCTATGTCCTTACTTCATGATCTTATAACTGCTGATAATATTGTCGATGACACAAAATCCTCTTATGAATATGTCATCGCACTTAGACACAAGATTATTGAAGTATGCAAATTGGCAACTGCTTCTTCTGAATTTGCGAAACAGAAGGCAAGGGAATTTGCCAATAAAAAGAGATGTTTGCGTCAACTTTGTCCAGGTGACAAAGCATTTGTCTTGCTACCTTGTAGGGAAAATAGACTTCTCATTTCTTGGAAAGGTCCGTACGATATAATATCAAAAGTTTCCGATGTTGACTATATCGTCGATATTGACGGGAAGCGCAAAACCTTCCACATCAACATGCTCACGGAATTCCATGAACGTCCTGATTATTTACAACCTGTTTTCCAGGCAACGGACGATTTTCCAGTCCAACATGGACAGTACTCATCTCTGTCAGTAATACAGGATGAGGAAACGAGTTTCTCGGATGTAAATTTACCTTTTCCAATGATTCCTCTTCACTCTAATGAATCATGGAAAGATGTTGCAATTTCTCCAGAATTATCTCCAGGAGAGCAGAAACAAGTTTCTACTATGTTAGAACAATTTCAGGATGTCCTTACTGACATTCCTGGTCAAACGGATGTCATTCAACATGACATTATTCTTACTGACCATAGTCCTATAAGAGTCAGACCGTATCCTATCCCGATACATTTTCAAGCACAGGTAGAGAAAGAGTTAGATGAGATGATAGAGTTAAAAATTATTGAACCATCCACATCAGCATATTCTTCGCCGATGGTTATAGTACGGAAAAAAAGACAATAACATACGTCTTTGCGTGGATTATCGCAAATTGAATCAAGTGACTAAATTCGATGCTGAACCTATGCCTTTACTAGAAGAGCTACTTACGAGACTATCGAATTCTCACTTCTTTACTAAACTCGATTTGTCTAAGGGATACTGGCAAGTTCCACTATCCGAACACGCCAAACCGTTTACTGCTTTTTTCGACGCCTAGGGGTCTATTCCAATGGAATTTCATGCCTTTCGGTCTTATGAACGCCCCTGCAACATTTGTACGCATGATGCGTCGAATCCTATCTCATCGCTCAGATGTCATTGCGTATCTTGATGACATCTGTCTTTTCAGTGATACTTGGAACGATCACTATAATGGTATAAATGAACTATTGTCTATCTTACGCGAGCATAACCTGACAGCGAAACCATCGAAAGCATGTATTGGTTTTAGCGAAATATCTTTCTTAGGACACCGTGTTGGTCATGGGTTCCTAAAAACAGAAGACCATAATACAAGTAAGATACTTAACATTTCTATTCCTAAGACTAAAAAGCAAGTACGAAGTCTCTTAGGTCTAATACAATTTTATGGACGATTCATCCCGAATCTGTCCTCCATTATGTCACCTCTTTCTTCCTTGCTAAAGAAAGGGTCTCCTAATGTAGTCCATTGGACTCAAGAATGTCAATCCTCTTTGGATAAGGTTAAAACTATGTTTTCTACTTCACCTATCCTAGTATTGCCTTCTAAGGATAAGACATTTATTCTTCGTAGTGACGCTTCATCCACCGGGATTGGAGCTGCACTAATGCAAGAGTACTCTGGAACTCTGCATCCTGTGATGTATATTTCTCGGAAATTAAATGCCGCAGAGAAGAATTACTCGGTCCTAGACCGTGAATTATTAGCTATGGTTTGGTCAATCCTTAAACTGCAAAGATTTCTTCTGGGCGCGCATTTCATTGTGGAAACTGACCAGAAAGCTCTTACGGCTATTCAGAGTAAAAATCTGAAGAGCGCGAGATCAACGCGATACGCGATTGCTCTACAGCCATTTCATTTTTCGGTGCGAGCTATCCGTGGGTCAGAAAATGTGATGGCAGATATTTTGTCTAGATGCCCACATGATTCATAACTGTTATACAACTTTGATACAGTTGTTTCTATGTTGAAATGTGTACACATATGTAATATATCATATATTGATTGTAACACTACTTAGCGGTTCATTGATATTTATTCACCGCTGATCTTTCAATGTTTTTCGTCTTTGATGATCATGATGTTAAGATATCTTAGATGAAATTTATGTATAAACTAATGTGGAAATTGTGTCATTGCTAATATTGTAGTATGCGTTGGTGACACCTCTCTGGAAATATTTATACTTAGAGAAGTACTTTCTCTAAGGTCATAAAACTTATGCTTATCATCTGCGCTTTGTATTGGTGCGTTGTGAGCCTATTGTATGTTGCTCCTAGATGGATTTCAAAAAAAAAAAATGTACCTTTTTTTTTTCCCGAGGGGTGTGGTAATCTGTTGCGTGCATATTTTGACGCACATATTACAAAAAATCGATATGGCTATTTAATATGGGAAAAATATAGACATTCATTCATTTGTGTATGAAAATGCTGTCTATGGTAAAAGCGAGAGAATCCATGTTTGATTCACACTTTTGATTATAGGAGTAATCGTTCTGGATATTGATCCGGCGCAAGGATATTGCGCTTACGTTTGTACTTATTTTTTAGGGCCAGAAAATATATTAATTTGCTTATTGTGTTTATGGCCTGAATTCATATGTATTACATATTATTAGTACAAGTAGAATCAGTCCTATATTGTATATTTTGGATGGGTAGGAGGGACTAGATTCTTGTTATTCCGGTCTAGCGGAAGTATGAGTTGTCTTGACAAGTCGTGATGAGTTCCGATGTACCGTGATAATGGCGGGTACGCACTTTTCAAAGGGCTGGTAGATTCTTAAGGAAATATGATTCATGAAGTGGTTTTTTCTAAAAGGAGATGGTATCTCTACTATAGTTTATGTTAGAGACTCTCCTAAGGTACGGTACAATGTATAATTCGGACTCCATGTATTGCCAGACCCTATTTTGATGATCTCATGTCGATTCGACCTAGATGGAACATTGTGCTTCGTATCGCTAGGGTCGTGTTTTGTATCGACGAAGATGACAGACTTTCCTGCAGCGGTTATGGCTACGTGAATTAACCTGATCACCGTAGAGCTGTATGGGAACATTTATGAAATCATTTATATACCCATTATAAATTAACTCTGGCTTATATTCTCCTTCCTATGAATGAGTGAACGACAACTCAGGGAGGCGGCCATGTTAGATTTCGGTCATCATATGTTTTGATCACTGCCAAGAGAACAGATTATTTATCCTATTATCGGACAGTGACAGGGAGATCTCAATCTTGCTAGAAACCCCCTCTTTCGTGGTTTCATAATATATACTACAAACTATGGACGTCAAGTAACTTCAGTTATTTACCGATCTGCCTTCACTGACGCGTTTAGTCAGATAGGGGAATGCGGCCATAATATATCATGACATTGAACTTTTGATGTACTGCCCATTATTTCTGAATGTGTCATGACTTCAGATCTGCTATGTATACCTACAAATTGATATGTCAACATACCATGATGTACTCGTATGTCCCAGTGTGTACGTCTGAATAAATTGAGTAAACAAAGATTCCAGCAGTCTGCATTGGTGCCTTGTAGACACAAGTGTATGAGTGGTTATATTGGTCAGCACACGAACAGTACACCATTCGCGGTAATCACACTCTACACTTCTACTTCATACATACACCATCCTGCGTCGGTTGAAGTGACCAAGTTTAGGGCCTGCTTCCCCTGGAGCCTTTGCCTTCCCTAACTCAGGACTAGGGTGAGTTACCCATTTACAGCTGGGTAGACTGGAGCATGCCTGATCTCAACAACACACCACTCTTCCTTACAGAGCATACAGACTGACACTTTACAGAGTGGAAATAAAGAAGAAACTTTACACTGACCTAAAGCAAAAGATCACTGATACCATTGCCACCATTGATGAGGCTATGCTACAGCGAACATGGCAAGAAATCGAGTACCGTCTTGATGTGCTTCGTGCAACTAATGGTGCCCATATAGAGGTGTATTAAATGAGGCAAAAAAAACATCAATATCTACTTCTCATTTTGTAATAATTTCCACATATTTGTCTTTTCATTTGCCTTTGTAATAATTTTGTTAAATTGTAAAGAGACTTTATGGACACCCTGTATTTTACTCGATGGTTCTGAAACATGGCTTGTCACTAAGAATACTTCTTATGAAATTCGAACTTTCGTAGTCACGTGTTTTTTCTGCATCCTTCATGTCAGACAGCCAGATGTAATGTAAAAAAACACACTTACCAACGGAAGAAAACGAGACAAACTACCGACCAGAATAACCTGATATGGGCTGCTGCTACGTCCACAGGGTAAGATAGGAATGGGAAAGAAGGAAGCGAAAGGTACATATATTCATAAATGGAGAGGGAGAGAGAGAGAGAGAGAGAGAGAGAGAGAGAGAGAGACAGAGAGACAGACAGACAGACAGACAGACAGACAGAATGAACGAACTTTATTTTCAAAGGGCTAAGAATTGTGCGCGCAGGCCTGTCTAATATTCTGCTCTTCCACTATCACTTACCTTGCGTACTATATCCGTTCATTCCCACTTGTTACTTTAAGCATTAATTTAAAGACATGCAACATTATAAAGGTAATATAACAGCATTCATTTACAGTATCCAATCATAATCAATATTAAGTATGTTTTATCTAAAAACAAACAAGAAAAAATGAAAAGAAAAACAGCAACAAAAGAAAAAAAAAAAAAAAAAACAAACAAACAAACAAACAAACAAACATAAACAAATAAATCCAACACATTCATACAGTAAATAGATATAAATTCGAGTATCATCACATTAGGGTGGCATAGAATCAGATTCATAATATATTTAAACAGTCTTCCATTGAATAGAGAGATAGATAGATAGAGAGAGAGAGAAAGAGAGACAGGGTGTTGAAAATAATGTAATCATATCGTGCATCTGTATTGGTGGCAGACATCGTAAACATCTCGCCTAAATTTAGTTTATTGTGGAAAAGTTTATCTTTCTGAGCTTTAAAATAAAGTAAACTAAAATTGTATCCAGCGTTTAAGAATTATAAACTTTTAAAATGTGTACACAGACTTTTGGAACACCCCCTGTAAATCTCGAGAGTGATAAAGATATTTCCAGCATTTACCAACATCGCGAAATAGATCACTGAAAGGATTCCGTCACCCGATTATTTCGTTGTGCCAGATTTCAAGGTGCCCTCTGCAGCCATTGTGATTGTGACTCACATATCGACAGCATCTTTTTTTTTTTCCTTAAATACCTTGTCACGAATTAAAAATATTTCTGATAATGATCCATTTTTATGCATCTGTGTACATCCGTGTAATGTGTAATGTGTAATGTAATTAATAATAATGTACGTTTTGAAAGGACCACTTTAAAAACCTCGTAGACAACATCGGAGCTGTCAAGACCGGAAGGGAGGCATCAAAGAAGAATTGGCTACACGAAGAGCAGCAGCTGGGAGACTTTTTAAGGCCATAAATCGAGGATTGCTCAACAAAAGAGAAGTTGGCAAGAAGACGAAGATGGCCGTATACCGCTCCCCCTATGTCCCAGTCTTGGTGCATGGATGCGAGTCATGGGCAATGACTACAACCCACAAAAGCCAGATCCAAGCCTCAGAAATGAGGTATGTGGGGAAGGTGATTGAAGTAACAAAAAGAGACATGGTCCGCAACCTGACGATACTTCAAAGCCTAAAAACCCAACCCCTGCAGACCCAAGTAAAACAGCCCCCAACTAAGATAGTTTGGCCATGTCTGCAGAATGGGAGAAGATCGGCTACCACGACAAGCCGGGTAAGCCACTCACGTCTGTTGTTTTTCTGTTGTCTAGTTTTCTACTTCTTTATTTCTCACGAGTGTCTGAAAACATACCTTTATGTTTGTCTAATATTTATTTACCACGACAAGCATGGGAAACTAAGAGCCAGGGATCCAGACCTCCAGGACTACCCAAAGTCCGCTGGGAGGACAACATTAGACAATCCTTAAAGGACCGAGAACTAGAATTGAACCAGGCCAGGAGGAAGACAGCCGATAGAACAGTATGGCGCTCTCTCTTACAAACCTCTACACCTCACGGTAGAAGAGGAACGACTAAGTAAGTAAGGTTTGAAAGGCAGCAGAGTTTTGGTGCACACGTTTCCCAGTGAGCTTTCCCCCCACCCCCATTCCCCCACCCTATCCCCATAAAATCACGTGTATCATGGACATAAAGTGAGCAAAAATACATTTTAAAGTTTGTTTTAAATAGCGAAGGGCATAAGCTATGATATGTCTGCCAATGCCATTAACATTTGTGTATATAACATAACGTTCGCGCAGACCACACGTGTGGAATCAAATCAACTATCCCGTGCATAATAATTTATCTCAACTAACACTTTATGTCAAGCTGGTGAAAAGTAATTGAAACATGAGTATGGAATCCAGAACGGTTGGGAACTTGATCTTAGATGTTTACCTTGGGTTTATTTTACGTCTGCTTAATTCTCAAAGCGGAGGATTATCCGGTTCAAACTAGTCCCTAAAGCGGGGAATGAAGTTATGCACGGACTGGCAACCTCCCGCATGGATCATTACCAGGGATCTTGTGTTTTTTCTTGAACTTGTTGGTCAATGAATGTGTTGTTTCTTCAGCGGTGAGACTGATTATGAGGTGTAAAGATTAATCTGTGGGGTGTAATAATTCCACCCCATTGACCCAAAAACTGATATCTGATGTTATGAGTTGTTTTTGCTAAAACTTTTGATTGGTTGTAACTAGAGCTTGATGACAGTTTCTCATCGTCTGTGTTTTCTTACTAGCACATCACGTCTGGCCATTCCACTTCGCGAATGGTAATTGTCACATCGCGTCTGGTAATTAGTATATCACGTGTGGTAATTAGTATATCACGTGTGGTAGTTAGCACATTACGTCTCTTAATTACTACATCACGTCTGGTAATTACCATATCGCTAAAGGTAATTATCACAACGCGTCTGGTAATTAGCATGTCACGTGTGGTAATTAGCATATTGCGTCTCCTAATTACCACATCCCGTCAGGTAATTACCACGACGCGTCCGGTTATTATCACGCGTCGCGACTGGTAATTAGCACATTACGTCTCTGAAACACAGACCAGCTACTGTAGCTCTCTAGCAAGTCCTGCCCAGGGATTTCTGCTGTGCAGCCCAACCACCTTGCGGCGGAAAAGAGAAGTTACGTACGTGTGACTAAGCCTCTGAACATGCTCTTTTGTGTGATCTCTCACACCTTCAGCCCTCCGGCAGTATCCTTTCTTTTTCTTTAGTTTTCTCACTCATCGCTTTTATTTGGCATAAATCATGCCTTTTCATTTGTATTTTCACTATTTTGCTCTATGCTGGACATAGCATGGTGAAGTCTCTAACACGCCACTCCCCTATGGCAGTATTTGCTACGGGAGTAATTTTTATCTTATTGTGTCGGATTCACGCTTTACGAAGACGTGTTAAGTTACGCCAGGTTATTAGACGGTCAGCGACAGTATTTTATCACAATATCGGTCTGACCATCTTTTCCAGCGACGAGGCGTGTTTATCCAAGGAGTGTTGAATAGAACCAGATTTGTTTGTCTGGCGAAACACATGATAACCCATGCACGAGGCGGAACTTATGACATAAGCGCTTCCAGATCATCCTTGATACACCAACATTTTTGTCAGTGTGACACATGTGGGCAGACAAATGTGATATAATCGCTTCCGGTCGTTGGTTAAAAAAGTGATCATGGATTTATTACTTATATTGAGTCCACAAATGTGTTGATGAGAGTGTATGCAAGACATCATATTACCATATATGGGAGACGTGACCTTTTGCAAAATTTTCCGCGCAGGAAATATTTGGAAAGTGCCACTCCCGACCTGTTTGAAATGATTGGATCTTTCTGATTAGATTCATAACATCATTGGAGGGAATATAGGCTCACAATTTCAGTTTTATTTCTCTGTGATTTGCACGCTCGCCAAGACAACATCAGACCTTCGCCAGAGTGAAGAACTAGATTCATTATTCCAATTTTTAACCGGACCTTTTATTGGAGAACCAGATAAGACTTACAAAAGCACAGGAAATCTCTACATTTTAATAAGAAACCCCGGGACTAGAAAACTGAAGAAACACGGAGTTAGAAGGGGCTATCTATTGTAAAATTAAAAGAAATCCCAGACACGTGTAAGAGAAAGATTCGTCTCTTTTATTCATCTGTGCGACAAGTCTGTAGCCAGGATTGGCGTAAGTTGTGATTTACGTTTCATATTTTATTACTAACATGTGAACTAACATATATATGTATATATTACCACGTGAAGTTTAATGTGTGGAACTCGCTATTGGATGTCAAAGTCATTTGGGGCTGGCAACCTCAGCGTATAGAATGATGATTCATGAACCACCACTGCAAGGGCTGGTGATTGCTTTATTGATAGTTTCGTAAAGAGAACTAAAAACATAAAGTAGTTCCAGGTTCCCTATGGAGCAGGGAGGGAAAGATGAAAGAAATGATGTACATTCTAAGCATAAGACTTACATTTTCAAAGCAGTGTAAATGTCCATATTAATATTCACTTTAAAATTAATGTAAGTTTTCAAGCTTTAAACTAGTGTAAATGTCTATGTGACAATATTCATTTTAAATTAATAGAAGTTTCAAACTTTTCCATAAGTGTAAATGTAAAAGAAACATAAATGTGTGACAAAACGTCTGAACATGCTCTTTTGTGTGATCTCTCACACCTTCAGCCCTCCAGCAGTATCCTTTCTTTTTCTTCAGTTTTCTCACTCATCGCTTTTATTTGGCATAAATCATACCTTTTCATTTGTATTTTCACTATTTTGCTCTTTGCTGGACATAGCATGGTGAATTCTCTAACACGCCACTCCCCTATGGCAATATTTGCTACTGGAGTAATGCGTATCTTATTGTTTACCAATCCTCAGACGTATTATTGTAGCAATACCCAGTCGTCAGACCGGTCATCCGCTTATCGCAAAATCTGTCTGACCACCTGTGGAAACGTGTCCGTCAAACATTTGACCCCATTGGAAAGCGGCTGATCGTGTTGACACAAGCTAATATAAAAAAAGACAACACAGTCTGACCAGACACCTGTCTGGCGGAGGCACGCAGATAAAGAGAATAATTAAATAATCTGTCTGGATAGACATCTGGGCGGAAAACATTACCCAGGGAACACAGGGTCACAACATTGTGATTGACAGAGGTGCGCTGGGAGTCTTATGTAACGATCTGACATCACTGTTGTAAGAGGCCATGCGTGTATATTAAATTTAATATTTTCAAATACGTGTGGAATGAGTAATGATAAACGTCCCCACCCAAACAGTGCTAAATAGATTTGATTGGTTCGCCAGAAGCTGCAATGAATTGATTGGAACATTCAGAAGGAAACACAGCTGTGATTTGAAACTCCGGATTGTGGGATATACTGTAGAAATCAGACACAGAACAACACAGACTGCATCGCAGCGTCAACTAAACACCTACTACAAGCCAGAGGAAAGAGGATAGGACTTACAATTCCACAACTGTAAGTACCAGATAAGTGCCATCACCGTTGTCAATACCTTGTCGAGGTACGGCGGCTTGCGTACCCTGATTACCCCCAGAGCTATGCCAGCTGGAGTTTTACTCCTAGAAGGTTCTACCAAGCTGGATAGGTTTGCGCAGGCAGGGGTCAGACTAAAGCAGACACCCTGGTCCTCCTTGTTGGGGGTTTTAGCATAGGGCTGACACCCCTGTCTATGTAAAAAGAAATGAAGTTACGGAAACGACAACAAATGAACAAACTTTGCTGCGGGACGGACATCCGGAGTCTGAGGCTCGTATGTCTGTCAGTGGTGAAAGCCGAAAGGAAGCCACTGACACGAAAACGGACGTCCTGACCACAAAACGTGAAACAAGAATAGGATTTTGGAATGTCAGGACAATGAACGAGACTGGTAAACTAAAACAGGTCACAACAGAAATTAGAATCCATAGATTACACATTCTAGGGACAAGCGAGAGCAGATGGACAGGGGCAGGAAAAGTTAAAACAGCAACAGGAGAAACAGTACTTTACTCTGGAAGAGAGGATGGACAGCTCAATGAAGGTGTAGCCATTATTCTACAGAAAGGAATAGAAAGGACATTACTGGAATGGAAACCCATCAACAACAGACTGATAAGAATAAGATTGAGAGGGAGATTCCCCAACACTACAATAATACAATGCTACGCACCAACGAATGACAGCGATGATGAGGTCAAGGATGAATTATATCAACAACTGCAGAAAGAAATGGAAGACACACCTAGATATGATCTTATTATAGTAATGGGAGACCTCAATACGAAAGCTGGTACACGCAATACATATAATGAAAGAGTAATGGGGAAATGCGGCAGCGGAACAGCAAACGAAAATGGGGATAAATTAATAAGTTTCTGTAGTATTAACAACCTGGTCATTGGAGGAACACTTTTCCCACATAAAGAAATTCACAAATTAACATGGGAATCACCAAATGGTCGGGACAGGAACCAGATAGACCACATTATGATTAACGTTCGATGGAGACATGCATTACAAGATGTGAAGGCAAGAAGAGGTGCGGATGTGGGAAGTGATCCCCATTTAGTAGTATCAAATCTGAAAGTGAAACTAATAACGGCTGGACCAACTGTAACTACACAGAAAAAGTTTGACATCAGCAAATTGAAGGACTCCCTTACCAGAAACGCTGTTGCGGCTGATATAAAGAAGCGATATCAATTTGCCAAAAGGCAGGAAAAGACATTGACTGATGATATAGACCTGAAATTCAACACTATTTCAACAATATATAATGAAAGCAGCAAATAATGCTTGGGATTCCAGGAAAGGAAAAAGCAAGACTGGATAACACCAGAAACATTAAACACCATAAAGATGAGAAAGGAAATGAAAAGAAAGAAAACAGAAGCGAAGTCCCCCAGGTTAAAGCAACTATATAGCGAACAGTACAGTCAGCTGGACAAGGAAGTTAAACGCCAAACCCGAGCCAACAAAAGGAATTTCCTAGACGATCTCGCAAGACAGGCAGAAGAGGCAGCACTGAGAAATGAACAAAGCACAGTATACAAAATAACTAAAATCATCAGCGGAAAACGAGGTGCAAACAATATTACATTAGTAAGAGATAAGCAAGGAAATCTCATCACGACAGCAGAGGGATAGAAAACAAGATGGGCAGAGCATTTCAGAGAAACTATCAACAACAAGGAACCACCAGAGACACAATTGAATGTTCCTGAGGCTGAAAATGATCTAGATGTTAATACAGACATTCCACGAAAAGAAGAAATCATCACAGCAATCATTGGGTTAAACAACGGAAAGGCTCCTGGCCATGATAACTTAAATGCAGAGCTATTTAAAACAGACCCTGAGCTAGCAGCAGAACTATTAGAACCACTATTTGCACAAGTCTGGAAAACAGGGACAACACAAACGGAGTGGAACAAAGGAATAATTATCAAATTGCCCAAGAAGAGAAGTCTTGCAGACTGCAATAATTGGAGAGGAATAACTCTTCTCTCAGTTCCCAGCAAAATACTAGGCAGGATAATTATACAGAGAATTTCAAAAGCAGTAAACCACAAACTGAGGAAAGAACAAGCAGGATTTAGAAAGAACAGAATATGTGTAGATCATATATTTACCCTCAGGAACATTATAGAGCAGTGCTCAGAATGGCAATGACAGCTGTACATTAATTTCGTTGATTTTGAAAAGGCTTCTGACACTATACATAGGGACAGTTTATGGAAAATACTGAGGGCTTATGGAATTCCAAGCTGCATAGTGTCAATCATAAAAAGCCTCTATGCCAACTTTACGTGTAGCGTTGGGCAGAGAAACCTAACCTTTCAGGTGAAGACAGGAGTACGACAGGGATGCCCCTTATCAACCACTCTATTTTTAACAGTCATAGACTGGGTGAAGCGCCAGACAACAGAAGGCAGGCCAAAAGGAAAAAGATGGACTACATTTTCTACATTGGAAGATCTGGAATATGCAGACGACATTGCACTACTAGCACTTTCACATCAACACATCCAGGAAAAAAACGGATAGACTTAATAAGTATAGCCAGCAGATGAGCTTGAACATCAATCTAAAGAAGACAGAGGTCATGACGCTCAATGTGAGCAACCCTGAGCCCATATCAGTAAGGAATTTGCAAATGGAACAGACAGACACCTTCACATACCTAGGATGCATAGTAACACTAGACCGCGGACCAAGCAAAGACATCAACAACAGAATGAACAAAGCAAGAACAGCCTTTTTTAGTCTAAACAACATCTGGAAGTCCTCTCAGTAAATCACAAGCACAAAATTAAGATTATATCAGAGCTTTGTGCTTTCTGTTCTTCTCTATAATGCGGAATGCTGGAGAGTTACAGAGAAGGAAATGTCGAAATTGTCCTCTTTTCATACAACATGCCTAAGAAAAAGTCTCCGATCCTATTGGTCGAATACCATCACCAACCAAGATCTGCTTACTCGGAGCAAGCAAGAGGACATGCACACCATCATAGCTGGCAGACGCTGGAGCTGGGTTGGCCATGTCCTCAGAAGAGACCCCGATGCCATCACTAGAACAGCTATGCTATGGACCCCTGAAAGAAAACGAAAGTGGGACCGACCAAAAATACTTGGCGGAGGACTGTGGAGGCTGAGATGCAGGGAGTTGGGGCACTGTACGAAGGATGGCCACCGACCAAGCAAAGTGGAATCAATTTGTTGTTGCCCTACAAGACGCCACCAGGCGTGATGGCCACTGACTGCTTTGACGGTCGGCGGCTACGGATCAAAGAAAATGAAGAAGGAGTACCAGATTGAGTATTGGGCAACTTTGGAATTTACAAGTAAACCCGCAATTTTAATACAAGACTGGAAACTTGGGAATTTTATCACAGGAAGTCATAAGAGGAATTTATACAAAAGTTTTCCCAAGCAGGATTCAAAGAACACCAGCCGTCAGAGGAATTAACTCATATTTCCCAGACCAAGTCATAACAGGAATTATACAAACAGTTTTCCCAGGCCAGGAATTTACAGAACACCAGCCGTTAGAGGAATTAACTCATATTTCCAGACCAGTGATTCGAACAGCATCTAAATACAGGGCTGTGGGTCCATTCTAATCAGTGTCAGGAGAAGTGTGTATTCCCACAATTTTGGGTTCGTGGTTACAAGACATCAGACTTAATTACTGAAGTTCCTACGCCACTAGTGAGAGAAGAGTATCACCACTAAACGCCTACAGTGGACGAATTATGTGGAGAAGTATACTCATCACTAAAAAGAAGTGACGGAAACCACAGTTGCAGGGCTCATCTGAAGCTAAGTGTTATATAACAGGTTACAGCAAAAATACGGACATTATTATTAACGCCCTACCTAAACATCAATGAGGAAAAATTTAATATAACTTTCACCCCATTTAATCCTTATTTTAACTTGTTGAACTAATTGACTATTAAAATTGTTGTATGTTATTTTACACTAAACAATAATAGTTGATTCAGTTTATATGTACGAAAGCAAACGTATGAGCCAGTTTTTCTTGATAAATACACACACACACACACACACCCACACCCACACACACACACACATATATATATATATATATATATATATATATATATATATATATATATATATATATATAATAGAGAGAGAGAGAGAGAGAGAGAGAGAGAGAGAGAGAGCCATTACTTATAAGAGGGCATTCGTTGGATTACTCGAACTGGGGGTTTGACGGACCAGAATCATTGCATAAACCCTTCACAAAAGGCGACGGGCCAGATAATAGGTTAACAAATTTGCTCAGCCCTTAAGCAGAGTTTGTTCTTGACTTCTGGGAATATGTTGTGAAGGCTCCCCTACGGTAGAAGCGCCATTCATCTTTTATCTACATTTTTGCCAAGAGTAATCTTGCGCGAAGATAGATACCTTGGACGACCTACTTTTAGATACGCTTACGTTGTGACCATTAGTGGACTAATACTGCAAAGCAAGGGGAGGCAAACCCGTGACAAATGAATTTATATTGTGAACACTTTTCAAACAGTGGAGAAGTAAATGTAAAACATATTATATATATATGTTTAACCTTTTCATTTAAATGCAATGTAAAGCTAAAGCTATTCAGTTTACATGTAAAGGAAGTTTTATCCCGAGGGATTAAATTTAATTCTCATCGAGGGTAAACTCTGACATGGGATGCTAAAATAGAAGAAGGGGAGGGGGGGGGGCCACATAACTGTGTCGGGAGAACGCCATACTCAGATGAGCGTTTCGTTTCTATTTCTCTTACCAGTTATTGGTGGTACCAGCAGAAAGGACCATTTCTGTCACACGCAGGGACAAGCGGTTTACGCATTGAGGCGGCAGACCAGCTTTGAAGACTCTCCTAGACTTTCCTGGGAAACGAGCTTCACCCTACAAACCTTGACCAGAGACGAGTGACAGCAGTGTACAGAAAACCTACCCATCAGGAGGAGGATTAGAATCATCTCTGGCAGCTAAGTTAACCTGTATACTGCCACTTGAACTTTTTATAACCCCACACTACCATCACCAACTTTTCTTGATTCATAACTATTCAAATTTTTTTCCAACTGTTAAAACCTAATGTGATTATTTAATTTTGTTATTGGTAATTGTAAAGTCCTGTGTAAAGTGGTCATTCGGTAAAGAAGGGTGGTGTATGGTGTTACTGAGATCAGGCATGCTCCAGTCTACCCAGCTGTAAATGGGTAACTCACCCTAGTCCTAGGTTAGGGAAGGCAAAGGCAGCTGTAAGCAGTAGTTTCCCTCTAAGGCTCCAGGGGAAGCAGGCCCCTAAACTTGGTCAATTCAACCGACGCAGGATGGTGTATATATGGAGTAGAAGTGTAGAGTGTGATTAACGCGAATGGTGTACTGTTCGTGTTCTGACCAATCTAATCACTCATACACTTGTGTCTACAAGGCACCAATGCAGACTGCTGGAATCTTTGTTTACACAGTTTATTTAGACGCACACACTGGGACATAACGAGTAAATCATGGGTACAGGTTGACACATCAATTTGCAGGCATACATAGTAGATCCCAAGTCATGACACATTCATAAATAATGGGTAGTACATCAATAGCTTCCCATGTCATGATACATAATGGCCGCATCCCCTATCTGACTAAGCGCGTCAGTGAAGGCGGATCGGTAAGTAACTAAAGTTGCTTTATGTTCACAGTTTATATCATATTATGAAACCATGGAAGGGGTTTCTATCAAAATTGAGATCTCCTTGCCACTGTCCGAATAGTAAGATACATGCCCGTTCTTTGGACAGTGATTCAAAAATATGATGACAGGAATGTAACATGGCCGCCTTCCTGAGTTGTCGCTCACTCACTCACAGGAGGGTATATCTAAGCCAAAGTTAATTTGAAATGTATAAGAATAATTTCTTAAAGTTCCTCCAAACAGTTCTACAGTAATCCAGTTACTTCACGTAGACATAACTGCTATATGGAAGCCCGTCATCTTCGTCGATACAAACGTGACTCTAGCGTTGCGAAGCACAAAATTCCAGCTAGGTCTAACCGACATGAGATCATCAAAAATAGGGTCTGGAATTACCTGGAGTCCGAATCATACATGGTACCGTACATTAGGAGAGTCTCTAACACAAGCTCTAGTAGAGACACAATCTCCTACAGAAGAAAAACCACTTCGTAAATCATTTTTACTGAAGAATATACCAGCCCTGGAAAATGCGTAACCGCCATTGTAAACGGTACCTCGGAACTCATCACGACTTGTCAAGACAACTCCTACTTCCGCTAGAGCGGCATAACAAGAATATAGTCCTGCCTACCCATCCAAAATATACAATATAGGACTGATTCTACTTGTGCTCATAATATGTAATACATATGAATTCAGGCCATAAACATAATAAGCAAATTAATCTATTTTCTGGCCCTAACAAATAAGTACGGACATGGGTGTCATATCCATGCGCCGAATCAATATCAAGAACGATTACTCCTATAATCAAAAGGGTAAAACAATCATGGATTATCTAGCTTTCCCATAGACAGCATTTTCATACACAAATGAATGAATGTCTATATCTTTTCCATATTAAATAGCCATATCGATTTTTGTAATATGTGCGTCAAAATATGCACGCAACAGATTACCACACCCCTCTGGAAAAAAAATGGTACATTTTTTTTTTTTGCAATACATCTCGGAGCAACATACAATAGGCTCACAACGCACCAATAACAATGCGCAGATGATAAGCATAAGTTTTCCGACCTTAGAGGAAGTACTTCTCTAAGTATAAATATTTCCAGAGAGGTGTCACCAACGCATACTACAATATTAGCAATGACACAATTTCTACATTAGTTTATACATAAATTTCATGTAAGATATCTTAACATCATGATCATCAAAGACGAAAAAAACATTGAAAGATCAGCGGTGAATAAATATCAATGAACCGCTAAGTAGTGTTACAATCAATATATGATATTACATATGTGTACACATTTCAACATAGGAACAACTGTATCAAAGTTGTATATAATTTAACAGTTATGAATCATGTGGGCATCTAGACAAAATATCTGCCATCACATTTTTTGACCCACGGATAGCTCGCACCGAAAAATGAAATGGCTGCAGAGCAATTGCGAAACGCGTTGATCTCGCGCTCTTCAGATTTTTACTCTAAATAGCCGTAAGAGCTTTCTGGTCAGTTTCCACGATGAAATGCGTGCCAAGAAGAAATCTTTGCAGTTTAAGGATTGACCAAACCATAGCCAATAATTCACGGTCTAGGACCGAGTAATTCTTCTCTGCGGCATTTAATTTACGAGAAATATACATCACAGGATGCAGAGTTCCAGAGTACTCTTGCATTAGTGCTGCTCCAATCCCGGTGGATGAAGCGTCACTACGAAGAATAAATGTCTTATCCTTAGAAGGCAATACTAGGATAGGTAAAGTAGAAAACATAGTTTTAACCTTATCCAAAGAGGATTGACATTCTTGAGTCCAATGGACTACATTAGGAGACCCTTTCTTTAGCAAGGAAGAAAGAGGTGACATAATGGAGGACAGATTCGGAATGAATCGGCCATAAAATTGTATTAGACCTAAGAGACTTCGCACTTGCTTTTTAGTCTTAGGAATAGAAATGTTAAGTATCTTACTTGTATTATGGTCTTCTGTTTTTAGGAACCCATGACCAACACGGTGTCCTAAGAAAGATATTTCGCTAAAACCAATACATGCTTTCGATGGTTTCGCTGTCAGGTTATGCTCGCGTAAGATAGACAATAGTTCATTTATCCCATTATAGTGATCGTTCCAAGTATCACTGAAAAGACAGATGTCATCAAGATACGCAATGACATCTGAGCGATGAGATAGGATTCGACGCATCATGCGTACGAATGTTGCAGGGGCGTTCATAAGACCGAAAGGCATGAAATTCCATTGGAATAGACCCCTAGGCGTCGAAAAAGCAGTAAACGGTTTGGCGTGTTCGGATAATGGAACTTGCCAATATCCCTTAGACAAATCGAGTTTAGTAAAGAAATGAGAATTCGATAGTCTCGTAAGTAGCTCTTCTAGTAAAGGCATAGGTTCAGCATCAAATTTCGTCACTTGGTTCAATTTGCGATAATCCACGCAAAGACGTATGTTATTGTCTTTTTTCGTACTATAACCATCGGCGAAGAATATGCTGATGTGGATGGTTCAATAATTTTTAACTCTATCATCTCATCTAACTCTTTCTCTACCTGTGCTTGAAAATGTATCGGGATAGGATACGGTCTGACTCTTATAGGACTATGGTCAGTAAGAATAATGTCATGTTGAATGACATCAGTTTGACCAGGAATGTCAGTAAGGACATCCTGAAATTGTTCTAACATAGTAGAAACTTGTTTCTGCTCTCCTGGAGATAATTCGGGAGATATTGCAACATCTTTCCATGATTCATTAGAGTGAAGAGGAATCATTGGAAAAGGTAGATTTACATCCGAGAAACTCGTTTCCTCATCCTGTATTACTGACAGAGATGAGTACTGTCCATGTTGGACTGGAAAATCGTCCGTTGCCTGGAAAACAGGTTGTAAATAATTCGGACGTTCATGGAATTCCGTGAGCATGTTGATGTGGAAGGTTTTACGCTTCCCGTCAATATCGACGATATAGTCAACATCGGAAACTTTTGATATTATATCGTACGGACCTTTCCAAGAAATGAGAAGTCTATTTTCCCTACAAGGTAGCAAGACAAATGCTTTGTCACCTGGACAAAGTTGACGCAAACATCTCTTTTTATTGGCAAATTCCCTTGCCTTCTGTTTCGCAAATTCAGAAGAAGCAGTTGCCAATTTGCATGCTTCAATAATCTTGTGTCTAAGTGCGATGACATATTCATAAGAGGATTTTGTGTCATCGACAATATTATCAGCAGTTATAAGATCATGAAGTAAGGACATAGGACCTCGCGGTTTCGCGCCAAAGACAAGTTCAAAGGGAGAAAATCCTGTATGTTCGTTGGCGACCTCTCTATATGCAAAGAGAGCCGCGGGAAAAACCCTATCCCAATCCTAAGGATGATCTTCTGTTATCTTACCTAGTAGGTTTTTCAGAGTTCTATTCAGACGTTCCACCATCCCATTGGACATAGGATGATAAATACTACTCAGCGATCTCTCTATCTTAAGAGTCGACATTACTTGAGACATGGTATCCGATATGAGTTGGGTACCATGGTCGGATAATATTTCTGCTGGAAACCCCAGACGAGAAAATATTAACCAAAGAGCATCTGCGACATCAGCAGTAGTTATGCTCTTTAGAGGAACAGCTTCCGGCCAACGTGTGCACATATCAACACACGTCAAAATAAATTGGTGTCCTCTAGCAGACTTTATCTTAAATGGCCCAATGATGTCTATCGCCATTTTTTGAAATGGTCGAATGGGAATGTCTGCAGCCTGAATATGTGCATCATGGCGTGGACCTCTGGATTTAATCTCTTGACATACTTTACAAGATCGACAATAGATTCGTATGTCCTTATTCACAGCAGGCCAAATGAAAGATTCAAGAACTCTAGCTTTAGTACGGGAAAAACCCATATGTCCAGCACACTGCGAATCATGAGCGTGCTGTAAGATTTTAACTCTCATATTTTTAGGCACAAGGATTTGAGAATGAATGGACTTAGCGGAGTCTTGTACCATACGTACAAGTACGCCATTCTTCATCGTAATCCAAGATTTACGATTTGTATCCTTATTCGGATCACCTTTTGTTGCCAGAGTAAAGAATTTCTTTAGAGTAGGATCATCTTCCTGCTGTTTTATAAAGGAATCATGGGAAATCTCCAAGGGATCATCTTGGATCTGCGCATCATTATCTTCAGAATGTGAAGATTGTGGCATATTAAGAGCTTGAGCCCTAGTAATTACTGCATTAGCAGATTGCATATTAACATTTTCCCAATTAGAAATTTGCTGTGGAGTGCATTCTTTCACTCCATGAATGCGACCGATGATAAGATCAGCGATCGGATTCGGCAAGAGACATGCTTGCACCTCTCCTGTAAAGAAAGGCGTAGCAATATTGATAATGGCAGTGGAGTACTTCTCCAATGTGCCACCAAATGTTACACATTTGACTACATTGCCTGTAGCTCGAGAAAGATTTACGAGTGATTGCCTCACTCCGATGGTAGTGCACCCCGAATCGAAAAGAATTGATACCGGAGTACCATCTATTAGGCCTCTATTGAAAACAAGAGCACCCCTTCCATTATGCGCGATTGACGCAGGGAGAGCGGGAAGCGGGTGACCGCAGCTTAAAGTAGAAACTGTGGTTGGATCGAATAATGTTTTGCATTGCGAACACTCAGATGCTCTAGCAAAATCGAAAGCGGAATTTGCTACACTATTGGAGTCTTTTTTATCATTATTCTGATTACCGGCGTCGTGGAACTCCTGTTGTGCAGAGTTAGCCTGGTAATAAGATTTACCATGTCTTTTGTGTTGTGATCTACCTCGGTTATAATTGTCTCTATAATTATTATTTCCTCTTTTATAACCCCTATTTGGGTTTGAATCATAATATTCATGATCATAATCATCACGCTCATTATACTGAGTATCCCTGTAATATTGGTTCTTTTCTCTCCATGAAGCACTTGGGTAGTTCCTATAGCTACTCCCCTTTCGAGAATGTCTAAAATTATGGGTACCCCTCGCGTGTCGAGGACTATCAGCCCGATTCCAGTTCTTCGAAGAAGAACCCTGATTTGAGTGGTTATCTTGGTTTTGATACTTATTCCAATTAACCTTTTTATCAAATTTATTTTTAGCTCCTTGGAATTTGTGTGAGTAATTCTGATTATATTCTGTTGCCGAAGCAACTGGCATACTCTCTTTAATGTTAGAGTTACTAAGAATTATGTCAGGGTGTGCTGTGGCATACTGGTCACAATATTCTTCCATTTGATTTAATGTACTAGGTTTACGCTCATGTAAGAACTCTAGGAATGATTTATTTACCGAAGACATGACCTTGTCTCTTAGCAATAGATCCGTAAGACCATCAAATGTTTTCTCTATTTTGGATAATTCAATCCATCGTGAAAGTGTAATTTGTGCTTTTGAGATGAATTCTGAGAATTCTACACCTACTTCCGGTCTCATTGTTTTAAACAAAAGACGATAACCTTCCTCAGGCAGCTGATATTTCTTTATCAGAGATGCCCTAATAGCATCATAATTATCCTTGTCGGCCTCTTCAACGAAATATAACTTACTCAGAGACTCCCCTTTTAGATTTTCAGACAACTGATTCACATACTGTGATTTGTCAACATTATGAGCTTGACAAGCCCGTTCAAATCTAGAAAGCCAAAATGTTATGTCATCACTGGCAGGGTTGAACGCTGGTACCTTGACCTTGTACACAAAGGGTTTTACATTACCACTAGATGCCTGATTAACATTACTCATACTTGTCAATTTTAATTTCTCTAACTCAAATTCATGTTCTCTTATTGCTTTTCTCTCTTCAGCTTCTCTATCTAATCTTCTCTGTTCTGCAGCAGCTTCTAATTTCTTCTGTTCAGCATCAAATCTCCTTTCCTCCACTTGCATCTGCAATTTCTTTAGATCAGCAGCAGCATCAGCTTCTTTTTCTAATCTTTTTTCTTTAGCCAGAGCTTTTCTCTCTTCAGCAGCAGCAGCAGCTTTTCTCTCTTCAGCAGCAGCTTCTAATTTTTTTCTTCTATTTGAAGTTTTCTCTCCTCAGCCGCAGCTTTTCTTTCCTCAGCTTGCATCTGCAATCTGAAATTCTCAGCATCTATCTTCTTTTGTTCAACTTCTGCTTTCCATTTATTCTCATCTTTTTGTTTTTTCTCTTCTGATTTTAATACAATAGCAAATTGAGCAGTTGTCCATTCTTCTAACTCTTTTCCAGTCTTATCAAGAGATTTTCCTTGTGCAATAAAGTAATCTAATGTAGACATCTTGTCTTGTTAAATCAGAAACCTGAAAAAGTAAATAAATTACCTTATTTCACTTTAATGGGAGACAAGTCTATATCATAGACTTAGTCTTAGTGAAAAAACCTGTATGGTTATTTTGTTTATCATATAACCAATGATAACTTGAGTACCTGTGGAAAACAATAACTGTATATCTCAAATACTGTGGGAGACAAGCCTTATAAAGGTCTTGTATACCTTAATGTAATCAATGATCACTTGAGTACCTGTGGAAAATAATATTTCCTATACCAATCACTTTGGGAGACAAGCCTTATAAAGGTCTTGTACACTTTTTTTTATAACAATAATAATCATAAAGTACTGATCTGTACTATAATATAAGTGTATTCAACTATACCTCCTATGTCATATGTCAACTAAAGACATTACAAAGGACAAACAAGAAAAGACAATCTGAAAACATTTGCAGAGATCAAATTAAATTAAATAGGAGAAATGAAAAAAAAATGATCACAGAAACCGTGATGATAACTGCAATAAGATAACAAGACAAATAACGCCACAGTGTATAAACATAAGGGTGTAAAGAACTGAAATGAAAGGAAAGATGAGACCTACAATTATACAAACAAATCAAACAAAAATAAAGAACAGAAAAATGTTACAAATACAAATATGAAACAGTCGTCACAGCTAACCAAATATTTGCAAACTATGTTGCATGCAAATTTCAATTAAGAAATTGCTCCCTATAGAACGCCAGAACAAGACCAATATCACTTGGTATTTCCTGTTCTAGTCACCTCCCATCCAGGCCCGCAAACACATAACAATCACACATATAAACAAATAATATATAAACATAAATACATATAAATCATCAATGTGTGTATCATATAATGAAATGTGTTGCAGTTGTAATGTATTGTACTGTATGCTCAGCTTTAACAAATTAGACTACCACTTTATTGAGTAATAGATTTGCTTTCTAATTGTTACACTGTTCAATTTTTTTGAGCACATAAGAAGATCCAACGATGAAATTTGCACTTTAAGTTCAACATTGCTCTTCTATTTCAGCAGGATAAACAATCACTAGTTTAAAACCCTGACTGTACTGTGCCAAATGTCAACAAGTGCTGACCCAGATATTGCTACACTTGTCAGAACAGGTCAAGCTGACATTGATTGTATAGCTGTCCTACTGGTGTTGATGTGGTCAAACAAATGTTCTTGCAACTGTAAAATGTGATTCTCAACACAACAAAACTGCGTAGGCTGGACCCAGGGATCTGGCTCACCACTGTAAAGTCCTGTGTAAAGTGGTCATTCGGTAAAGAAGGGTGGTGTATGGTGTTACTGAGATCAGGCATGCTCCAGTCTACCCAGCTGTAAATGGGTAACTCACCCTAGTCCTAGGTTAGGGAAGGCAAAGGCAGCTGTAAGCAGTAGTTTCCCTCTAAGGCTCCAGGGGAAGCAGGCCCCTAAACTTGGTCAATTCAACCGACGCAGGATGGTGTATATATGGAGTAGAAGTGTAGAGTGTGATTAACGCGAATGGTGTACTGTTCGTGTTCTGACCAATCTAATCACTCATACACTTGTGTCTACAAGGCACCAATGCAGACTGCTGGAATCTTTGTTTACACAGTTTATTTAGACGCACACACTGGGACATAACGAGTAAATCATGGGTACAGGTTGACACATCAATTTGCAGGCATACATAGTAGATCCCAAGTCATGACACATTCATAAATAATGGGTAGTACATCAATAGCTTCCCATGTCATGATACATAATGGCCGCATCTCCTATCTGACTAAGCGCGTCAGTGAAGGCGGATCGGTAAGTAACTAAAGTTGCTTTATGTTCACAGTTTATATCATATTATGAAACCATGGAAGGGGTTTCTATCAAAATTGAGATCTCCTTGCCACTGTCCGAATAGTAAGATACATGCCCGTTCTTTGGACAGTGATTCAAAAATATGATGACAGGAATGTAACATGGCCGCCTTCCTGAGTTGTCGCTCACTCACTCACAGGAGGGTATATCTAAGCCAAAGTTAATTTGAAATGTATAAGAATAATTTCTTAAAGTTCCTCCAAACAGTTCTACAGTAATCCAGTTACTTCACGTAGACATAACTGCTATATGGAAGCCCGTCATCTTCGTCGATACAAACGTGACCCTAGCGTTGCGAAGCACAAAATTCCAGCTAGGTCTAACCGACATGAGATCATCAAAAATAGGGTCTGGAATTACCTGGAGTCCGAATCATACATGGTACCGTACATTAGGAGAGTCTCTAACACAAGCTCTAGTAGAGACACAATCTCCTACAGAAGAAAAACCACTTCGTAAATCATTTTTACTGAAGAATATACCAGCCCTGGAAAATGCGTAACCGCCATTGTAAACGGTACCTCGGAACTCATCACGACTTGTCAAGACAACTCCTACTTCCGCTAGAGCGGCATAACAAGAATATAGTCCTGCCTACCCATCCAAAATATACAATATAGGACTGATTCTACTTGTGCTCATAATATGTAATACATATGAATTCAGGCCATAAACATAATAAGCAAATTAATCTATTTTCTGGCCCTAACAAATAAGTACGGACATGGGTGTCATATCCATGCGCCGAATCAATATCAAGAACGATTACTCCTATAATCAAAAGGGTAAAACAATCATGGATTATCTAGCTTTCCCATAGACAGCATTTTCATACACAAATGAATGAATGTCTATATCTTTTCCATATTAAATAGCCATATCGATTTTTGTAATATGTGCGTCAAAATATGCACGCAACAGTAATGTTACAAATTTAACTTGATTTAATCTTTTAAATGTACATCATGTTTGTCTCAGTCAAAGTTGCTAAACACACACTCTAAATAGACCTATATATACATAATAATAATAAATTCCACTGATTAACTCAGCGGTGGGGGCTTAACAAGCTAGAACAACCATTGCTAAATTCTTCATAAAAGTGTCGGCAGATTATAGAATTAACGTGCTTAGCGACAGCCAGCATTGTTTTCGCTTATCTGAATATCTTACGAAGACTCCCATGTGATATAAGCTTTACCACTTATCTATCGACATTTCTGCCAAAAGTAATCTTGCGTAAAGATAGACTCCATTGAAGCCTATAATAGATACTCTTGAGTCTTGGCCACTGTTGGACCACTACTGCAAAAGCAGGGGAGGCAATATCGTCACAGTACTCTCGATAATACAACTGCGTATCTTTTCTAGGACACTTGTAAATGCTTTATGGCATAATGAGTTATCTGTCACTTTTAAATATAATGAGTGTTCATAGCTGATTGTTATTGTTGATCAGAATCGAACTCATTGCACTCAGGGAAAACCCGTAGGTGCTCAGTCTCCCTCAGCAAATGTCGAAGGGTATGCGTGCTAATTGTTCCCGAAGCGCGCTGGTTGTAAACCCGACGGATGCATCCTCTCATATGTCCATCTTTGCTAATCTTACGTTTGATACCGAATTCCAGCAATCTTAGCCTGATTGATTAATCGATTACAGTGTCTTTCTATAGCAGGCGATTAGTTATTGCCTTTAGTATTTTTCGCTTATCCATATCCAATGTCCCCACTATGGGTGATCTAGAAGGTAGTCTGTCAGCTCTCTTATTACGGCATCCCCTGCATGACCAGGACAATAGATTCACGCCAGTTCCTGAAGATCCCAGGCTTCTATGTGTATTTACCTTTCATGCCGAAGCCATCTACTTTGGACCGTCCAAAGCATGGACTGAGAGTCTGACACAATAACTGCCCTAGTTGGTGGAGTTTCAGACAGACATCTCAGGGCTGCGGTAACTACCTCTATTTCCATTCTCATGCTGGAGGTTGTTGGGTCATGTAAGCTCCGCTCTGTTCGGCGACGACCGTGCCCCTTTCTCTAGCGAGAATCCCCATCCTCATCTCCCCCACGAAGTACAGACCCATTAGTGTACAAAAAATGGCATCATCATCCCTGGCATAATCATTTATCAGTTGATTAATCTCCAGCTCTGTTCTATCACTGCCCCGAGCTCTGCTGACGATTCCTTTGGCAGATGACATAGCTGATTATCATATAGTTGTATTCATCTATGTCTCGTGCAGTTCCCGGGGGTCTCTTAATAGACAAAGAAAGAATATGATTACTGCATCCTCATGTAATGTCGTACATGCCGACTAATATGAGTGTGTGCATGGCACTGACAGCCTCATCATATATAACAAATTGTCACAGAAACCGTCGCTGCAAGAGCATATAAATGCTTGGTGCAGGCTTCCTGCAAGGGGCCAGCTACAGTGGTGACTCTTTGCTCCATAAGGAGCGCAAAGGATGATGATGATGATATTGATGATGATGTTCATGATGATGATATTGATGATCATGATGTTCATGATGATGAATATCCATCTACCAATGTCGAACTAATGTGTTTATTTTGTTCACCAACGAAGCCCTTCTGGCGGACACGTTGACTTCTTTAGTCTTGTGAATCTGTACAATATCCCCGCAGAATTTTCCCGTTAACATTTTAAGTGAGCATCCCCTTATAGATTTTACATAGAAGCAGACAACTTTCAATAAAAACGTAACTGTTATACAGTAAACAAAATTAACTATTTTAAAACATGTTGCGGGTAAAAACTGTTGGGCATGACGAGTGTTCATATGTAATGAACATCACCATAAAACACGAACGAAGACAATAACAGTACGAGGTGTATGTGTTCAGCATCATTAACTACATCTGTTTCTTCTTCGAAACCGTCATTATTTCAGGTACACCCTCTTCATTGGCACCTATATGTTATCAGTCTCGCATTATATCTACAACAGTGGTCTTCAATCTGCGATACTTGTAGAGTAAATGCTTCTTCTTCTTCCTCGTAGGCGGTCAGACTTCTACATTAAAGCAGTAGTCAGCTCAAGGTTCCTGACATCTCCAAACAGTTTTTCATGGAAAGAAGTTGGTTGTTGCCATATGCTACTCCATTCACTGCTGAAAGTTGGGCAGGATTGGAGCAGGCTTTCGGTTATCATGGGGCTGGTGCCACAGAAGCAGAGATCTGTTGAACTAATCCTGTACTTGTGAATGATATGGTGACAAAGAAAGAATTGGCGTACTGCTACGTAGATTGTTTCGGGCGAGCAGCGCTCGGGCCCCAAGACTCAGAGGCGCCAAAGTATTTCACAAATAAATAAATAAGTAAAAATAACATAAAATTGATCAATCATAGATGAGAACTGCTGGGTTTTTTTTTTTAAACTTGACTTTCCGTCCATGTCACTTTTGTTTTGCTTATCCTCTTTCTTCATCATTATTAAAAACGGAAATACTTAATAATATTATAAACGTTACTTCTTTACATTAATGACTGTATTTCTCTCTTTAAATCAGGGCTGTGGAGTCGGAGTAGAAATCGTGGAGTTGGGGTCCGTAAAAAATGTCCGGATTTCAAATTTTATGTCACATGACTAGTAAAAAACTGTACGTACTCGGAGTCGGAGTCCGTAAAAAATGTCTGGAATTCAAATTTTATGTCACATGACTAGTAAAAAAAACTGTACTCGGAGTCGGATTCAGGAATCGCAGTCGAACTTCTAAAATTTAGGAATCGAATAATGTTTATGGTCGACTCCACAAACCTGCTTTAAATATTGGGTTGCAAATAGCAAAACACAATATGGGAAGATTTGCTCTACTCAAATATATTATATCAAAATATATGTAGAGCCAGAAGTACCAAGTAAATAGTTTTTCGGGGGAAGGGGGTGGAATTGAACCCTGTTTGCTCGTGCGACTGAACCCTGGTGTACGAGATCCCTAGGATGTTTTTGTGCAGACGAATGGCAACCTCATCATGCAATATGAATTGCTACAGAAATCACTGCTGTAAGAGTACATGAATGCTTTGATACAAGTTTCTTTAAAGAGGTCCAGCGGCAGTGGTGGCTCCATGCTTCACAAGGAGTGAAATAGGGAGAAGAAGAGATACGAAGAGCGTTTCGATGAGGTGTTGTTGTCGTAGATTTTATTGAGATAGGTTGAAGATGTTTAAGGTCCCGTCTGAGCAGAGGTGATAATGGTAAACTATGTGAGAATAAAGGGTAAGAAATAGCTTTATTTTTCACAGGGTGAGAGTGTAAGAGAAAGGACAGTCTCTGGATTGAGTAGTTGCTCTAATCCAGCCTATCTTACGACAATATTTAATTAGACGCACTTTCTCTCCTGGTACACATATATATATATATATATATATATATATATATATATATATATATATATATATATATATATATATATATATCAGTTACACTTCACTTACATATACACAATTCTGTGACATAATACGTACAGACGTGAACCAAGCTATGGATAACATATATTGGGCAGGGGTTTTTGACCAACACGATAACTTAAGGTTTATAATGTTTATTATCTAAAAAATCACAACATCAATATTATCTATCAGAACGTATAGTTTACAGACATAAAAATGCAAGAACATTTTTTTAGCCCAATAGGCCCTCCTCTCTGGTAAAGGAATCCCAAAGTAGGTCCCGACAGAGGTAATTAACCCAAAAGATTACAGTTTATAATAAAGTATAGGGATAGACGATAAAGTAAAAGAACTAAGTCTCTAGTTAATCTATCCTGAAACAAAGAAGAAAAGAAATGATATAACAGTATTTGCGAACCCGAAAAGACAGAAGTGAGTATAATGATTATGTAAAATATGAAATATTCATTTCTCTTTCGTACAATCTGTCAGTCTGTGGCCACAAGCAATCACACTTACCTACTACTCTTGAACATATCTGTGTATCTTTGACATATTTCAGGGTGGTGCTATCCAAGGGACCCCAGTTCCTCCAAGAATGATTAATTTTTCCTAATGGGGAACGTTTGCTTAAATAGTGCTAATTGTATGTGTCAAAGTTCACGTCAGGTAGTGCAGGTAAATATATATTGAGATCAAAATGTTCACCATGGGCAGCACACAGAAGTCCAATGTTTAGGGAAAATGTCTGATGGGTACACTGTTAGAAAACCAATAAGGATAAGCAAAGGATCTCCTATCTGTTTTTATCTCTCACTCTGGGGTTGGGTGCCGGTTACGGACCCAAGTATTCCTTTTTCTGGATAAATCCACTTGAGAAAAGAAGAAAAACTACGATAGTCAATATTCTGGAACAAATGTTTATATATAGATATTTGGCCACCCCAGGCGGATCAGATTTGCTGTGAACAATCTGGGTAATTTCTTGTCCAGTTCTGATTTTTTTATTCTTTAAATGTTTATATGTGGGGACTCTCTCTCTCTCTCTCTCTCTCTCTCTCTCTCTCTCTCTCTCTCTCTCTCTGTAAGAAAACAAGAGGACCGCACAGGTCCAAATCTAAGACCCAATAATATTTTAAGAATGTTTCTGGAGCTATTCAGACCGCTAGATTGCAGGGTTGATCGCCTAGATATAGAAAAACAAACATTTTAACAATGATATCATTATTATATTCTACACTCGTTAGGTAAGACCTCTTGACCACTCTGGTATTAAATTATATTTAAAGCCCAGAAGAGTCTAGCTAATATTATCGCGCTTTACCACGAGATATAAACTCTAGTAATTCACAAAATTACGCATTGTGAATAAAAGTAGATTTATCTCTAATTATCAATCGCCTAGCGTATATTAATTAACTTAAAGCGTCTTTTACTGGGGAAATTGCAAGAAATTAAATTTACTTATTACAGCTGGAACTATTTAATATGCTTATTTAACAAACACAGAAATCCCAGTGAAAAACTTTTAACACGTTAAAACACTCAAAATTCTAATATATATTATGATTACCTCCACGCAAGGAAAATGACACTCTCCACGAATCTAAGAAATTATCTCTATATAAAACTCCAAGATTCGCGCTAGCAGATATCACCAATTCCTGGGGGCAGACTGATAATGAGTTTTAGAAGACTGCGCATATATACTGAATCGGCCCGATGTCCCCATGTCTGGCAAAATCGCACCTCGAGCGAATTCTTCGTCCATTCTATTATCAGGTGTTAATCAGAGGTTTCAGATCTCGGCTCTGACATCGTAACCTGATCGCCGGTGGCCCGCCTCTGAGAAGACAACAAAGGGCGAATGTCGTGGCTGCTAGCACGATAACTTATTGCATACCAACCACTCGAGTTTTTTTTTTTTTTTTTTTTTTTTAAAGAGAGAAAGGGGTGACTGAGGGATTAAAGTGTAGCTTCGTTTTCATCTTTCACAGCTGTATACTATATAATTGGTAGTATGACGGTATTCCCCTTACGGTTTGCGTACAGTTGGTGATAAGGAAGGTTATGATTGTGATATGTGTACAGTCTGTGATATGTGGAGGTTTTGATTGTGATATGTATACAGTCTGTGATATGTGGAGGTTTTGTTTGTAATGTGTGTGTACAGTCTGTGATATGTGGAGGTTTTGTTTGTGATATGTATACAGTCTGTGATATGTGGAGCTTTTGTTTGTGATATGTGTACAGTCTGTGATATGGGGAGATTATGTTTGTAATGTGTGTGTACATTTTGGGATATATAGAGGTTTTGTTTGTAATGGGTGTGTACAGTTTGTGATATGTGGAGGTTTTGTTTGTGATGTGTGTGTACTGTTTGTGATATGTGGAGGTTTTGTTTGTAATGTGTGTGTACAGTTTGTGATGTATGAGTATAGTTTGTGATTTTTGGAGGTTTTGTTTGTAATGTGTGTGTACAGTTTGTGAGATGTGGAGGTTTTGTATGTGATGTGTGTGTACAGTTTGTGATATGTGGAGGTTTTGTTTGTGATGTGTGTGTACAGTTTATGATATGTGGAGGTTTTGTTTGTAATGTGTGTGTACAGTTTGTGATATGTGGATGGTTTTTTGTGTCATATGTGTACAGTTTGTGATATGTGGAGGTTCTGTTTGTGGTACGAGTACAATCTGTGATATGTGAAGGTTCTAATTGCGGTAGGTGTACAGTCTGTGATATGTGGAGGTTTTGTTTGTAATGTGTGTGTACAGTCTGTGATATATGGAGTTTTGTTTGTAATGTGTGTGTACAGTCTGTGATATATGGAGGTTCTGATTGTGATTTGTGTACAGTCTGTAATATGTGGAGGCTTTGATTGTGATATGTGTACAGTCTGTAATATGTGGAAGTTTTGTTTGCTATGTGTATACAGTCTGTAATATGTGCAGGTTTTGATTGTGATATGTGTAGTCTGTAATATGTGGAGGTTTTGATTGTGATATGTGTACCGTCTGTGATATGTGGAGGTTTTGATTTTGATATTGTACATTCTGTGATATGTGGAGGTTCTGCTTGTGGTATGTGTACAGTCTGTGATATGTGGAGGTTCAAGTTTGTAATGTGTGTACAGTCTGTGATATGCGGAGATTCTGATTGTGGGTTGAGTACCAACAGTAATGTGCGAAGGGTCTTCTAACAGTCCACGAAGGTGTTCAGACATTAGAGTTTTTTTACACGCTGTTATTTAACTTCACTTGTATGTCACTTTCAAGTCTTGCAATTGACTTTTCAATCACTTCCAGATGAGCAATAGCTCTGAAACCTGGCATAGTTGTGTATCCCCGATGACAATACAATAATCAGTCAATTTAGTTTTGATTTTAAAACACATTTTTAAGCAAATTAAAATAGATATTTATAAAAAATATTGACAACCTGAACATAAACTCCCGTTTACCATATTAAGTTATAAAAAGGGAATCGTACGATGCGTGGAAGTCCATGTGGGGCCGTCTACATGAGTGCGTCGAGAATTTAATGGATCGAAACACTTGCCTGACGAAATTTCCACTGCTGACTGAGTTTGAAATCTCTGTATAAACTATGTATTTAGGTAGAACAGGAAGTAAGTTTTCTATTATATAAATTTTCTATATATAGCTTAGCAAGTTCGTCAAGAGATAAATTAATATTCGGACAGACACAAGACTGACACATGTAGACGAACACACCAGCAGCAGACAGACATATTAACAGATAGACAGACGTTCGGACATACAGACGGACAGACAAATAGACAAGTCGATAAGATACAGGTGGATGGATGGATGTATGGACGGACCGACCGACCGACAGACAGACAGACAGGTAGACAGACAAACAGACGGACGGACGGACAGACAGACAGACAGACAGACAGACAGACAGATAGATAGACAGACAGACAGACAGACAGACAGACAGACAGACAGACAGAGATAGAGATAGATAGATAGATAGATAGATAGATAGATAGATAGATAGATAGATAGATAGATAGATAGATAGATAGATAGATAGATAGATAGATAGATAGATAGATAGATAGATAGATAGATAGATAGATAGATAGATAGATAGATAGATAGATAGATAGATAGATAGATAGATAGATAGATAGATAGATAGGGACGTACGTAAATAGTTCGGTATGTAGGCAAGCAAGATAGTAGGTAGGCAGTCAAGAAAGTACATAGATAAATATGTAAGCAGACAGGTAGCTACTCAGGCAGGCATGTAGGTAGGTTGGCAGGCAAGTAAGAGGAGAAGGAAGCCTGGCCGGCAGGTAAGTAGGCAGGCAGGTAAGTAGTTAGGCAGGCAGTTAGATCTTTTTATATGGGACCGAAGACGTAGCAAAAGAGATGAATACAGTCAGCGACTCATAGCTTGACTGCTTGCGTCAGGGTCAGCGAACCAGAGCTGACCAAGACCCTACTCCACCTCCAAGTGGTGGTCCTGGAAACAGGCGGCATCACTGCAGTCTGGCCGAGAGAGTAGGGATCGAAGAGGGAAGGCAAACCCGGTCCCAAAAAATGCCGTGCGGAAGTCGGATGCGTCGGGCCGAAAGGCGCAAATATCGCAGCTGCGCTGTAATCGGCGACACAACGGCACTAACGTCCTTTTCAGGACGAACGAGGAAGAAGAAGAAAATCCTTTTATTATACAAAAGCATAACACAAAACTAATGTCACACAAAAATGTAACATGCTCTCTTACCTGTATTTGGAGCATAGTCGCCAATGTATCGCTTTGTAATGTATCGGACGGTAAATGCTGAAAATAATAAAAAAAATGTTGTCAACGTGCAATGAAAACTTCTTGTCTTCTGTGATGAAGTAATTTTCGTTTTTTGTTTTTGTATTGCAGTGGCGTGCTCCCTGTAATTCCCAGGAAGAGGGAAAGGGGGGTGGCGGCTTTGAAGAAACAAAGAGACAGATAAAGAATAGGACTAATATGAAGTTCTCATGGGTCTGGCAAACTCATCGTGTAAAACAAATTGCTATTAAATAACTGTTGTAAGAACATGTGAATGCTTTTGGTGCAGATTTTTCTGCAAAGAAACCAGCTACAACAGTGGGCCCATGCTCCATATCGAGTGAAATGTTAACTGATAATGATGATAGTGATGGTGATGATGATAATGATGATGATGGTGCTGATGGTGACGATGGTGGTGATGATGATGATTATTATGATGATTGCGCTGGCACATACATTTTATCTATATACTGTTCAAAAAAAAGAAACGCAATTTTTTTGGTGTTACTTTTATAAAAGATATTCGCTGATTGGACATCAGCCAACCTATCGACGGTGTCGTTGTACTCACAGACTGGACAGTCAAAACAACATTTTTGCAAAGTGTATGTGGCCTTACTGACACACAAAACTTCTACCATATTATTGGTTATAAAAGAACGCTCCTCGAATAAATTCAGTTGAAAATTCATTAGGCTTGAACCTTCATCATTGGACAGACTGGACAGTCGCAAAGTGTAGTGGCCAGACAATTTAATGTGGTTAGAAGCACCATTAGTTGCCTTTGGAGGCGATTTCAAGAAACTGGCTCAGTGGCAGACCGGCCGCGCAGTGGAAGACCCAGAGTCACAACTCCTGCCGAAGACCGCTTCATACGGCTTCGTCACCTCAGGAATCGACTTGCATCTACGTCCTCCACAGTCCAGTCAATGTCAGCAGCTCGTCGAATTTCCGATCAAACGGTCAGGAACCGGCTGCACGACTCTGGTCTTTGGGCTAGAAAACCCTACAGAGGTCCTGTTCTTACGGACCGGCATCGCCAGAACCGACTGCAGTGGGCGAACCAGCATCGTCAATGGACCGTTGGGAATGACTGGAGACGGGTTTGGTTTAGTGATGAATCATTTTTTGTGCTCCAGCGACACGATATACGGAGAAGAGTTTACCGCAGAGTCCATGAGCGCTACGCCCAGAACAGCGTTGATGAGGCTCCTCCACATGGTGGTGGAGGTGTACTGATGTGGGGAGCGATCAACTTCACGGGAAGAAGTGACCTGGTGCAAATTGAAGGACGCCTGAATGCCCAATGAAACGTCGCTGAAATTCTTCGTCCTCACGTCCTTCCACTTCTGGCTGCAGGAGGGTCGATTTTTCAGCAGGATAACGCTCGACCTCATGTGGCCCAACTCACCACCCAGTTCCTCGCTGACAACAACGTCCAGTCCATTCCGTGACTAGCCATGTCATCAGACATGAACCCCATAGAACACTTATGGAATGAACTCGACAGACGACTCCGCCAGCGAGACGTGGTTCCAGCCAATCTCCGACAGTTGTCTCTTGCACTGCGGGAAGAGTGGGCAGCCATCCCACAACAACAGATCCAACGGCTAATCGGATCCATGTCAAGGAGATGTCGTTCTCTGATAGAGGCCAGAGGAGGCCATACACCTTACTGAAACGGAGGCCTCAGTCGCAAAGAATAAAAGTCCAAACCAAATTTAGTGAACATCATTTCATTGTTAAAGTCTGAAAGTTTCTTCATGCCAAGATTGAAACATTAATTCCGTAAAATAAAATTTCGGTACAAGTTTGAAATTTGGTGTCCATTACCACTGCAATAATGTTGCGTTTCTTTTGTTGAACAGTATATTTAAGGAAGTGAACAAGATATAATAAATGCTAGTGTCCTGCTGCCGCTTATAATAAAAGATAATGTGCTGCTAGCGTGATCATAATAATAATGATTATTTTAGCGATAATAATGATAATTATAAAAGTGCTGACGAGCACGTCGATGATGATCTATCAATTCCACACGATGGCATTTAGAATCTGTACTGTAGCAAGGTCTCTGGTTACGGCAGTCTCGATTTACAGCAACTGGCCGATACGAACGAATCATGAGGCCTATTAATGTTAAATTTTGATTAAATGTCAGTTAATTTTCAACTACTGTCCACCATTTCTTAACAAGGTTTGACACACCACCAGTAGCAACTTCTCGAGTTCCATGATGTGTTGATGTCGTTCACCGAAACTACTGATGTTTACGCATAAGGTAGACATGCCACGATGTAAGATTCTTTTGTTTTCAGTTTCAATTGTTTGTGTTTATAATTTACTGTATCTAACTATATTGTTAATATTAATCAGCTTAAGGCCTTTTTCGGTAAAATAAATGTTTTAAAGCAGTATAATTGCCAATGTTTTATTAATGAACACTTATAAAAACACTTTCTGTACGTACAAATTCCGACTTACGTACAAAATCGGGTAACGAATGCCCGTAAGAACGGAACTCTTTCATAATCAGAGACCTTATAATAATCTTCTTTCATGATACCACGTCTTCATGACTCTATTTAAAAAAAAAAACACTTTAATGTCAAGATTATTCAACCAACCTCTCTAGAGACATATACGGTAGGTGCTGGAACTGGCTATGTCTACTGAGAGTTCTGGTGAAGTTCACGAAATATCTCAGGAATCTGAAGTCTGGGATTTACATTTTTATGCGTCATAAGATATATACGGCATATGTAATACCATTTTTTGATCCAGGTTTGTTGGAACACCATGAATACTTAACATATGCAGAGAGTAGAGTCAAGTTAGAATGCAACCAAATCTGTTACTATCCGAAGCTTTCAACAACAGAAAATCTGGCTTTGGGACATGGTGATACTAGAGAAGATAAGGGATAAACGGTAATAACATTACGAAGGAAAACAGACTGACGCTAGCTAAATTTACGTACAATTAGGTGGCCGAAGACAGATAGACTGAAGCTGGCAAATTCCATTGCGAAGAGGTGATTTAAAAAAAAAAAGAGTAAATAGAAGGCAGTTTTACATAAGTATAGTTACATTGTTTTACATACAGCCTAAGTTACGACTAAAACTCTCTTTGTTAAGTAGGTGGGACGAAGGAAAACGGCTTAAAGTCTTAAGGAAAAAAAAACCAGTACAGAAAAACAAAATAAAATGTGTTGTGTGGGTTCTTATCAAACTGGTCAAGAGACGATGGCGCTACTCCAGAAGTGTATCGGTCACTCGTCTGCCATTTAAAGTCTCTCATTTGTTTGTATCAACACGTTCAAAATAAACACAGTTTACATGAATCTCTGGTGCGTTATCTCCCACATACAGAGTTTCCATAACGTTTGTAACCAATAATGAAAAAATTCCAGCAGCTTTTCTGGAAAATACTGAAACAGTTCGAATTGTAACGTGAATACGTAATTAAACACCCATTAAAAGAACACGCATGTCGAGCAATATTTTCAGGGTGCATTTGGGGCTAAATATAGAAATGGTACGCCTAGCACCGTGAACGTTAAATTGAACACCTATTAAAAGAACACTTCTGCCTTTCAATTATTTCATGTTGAGAAATCAGGATGTGGCTTCTCTGCTAGAGTAAAGGGCAGAATCGTCGCTGAACATAGCAGGGCTTACATGACAACAACCTCCAGCATGAGAATGAAGGTAGAGGCAGTTACTGCAGCCTTAAGGTGGTTGTCTGAGACTTCATTAACAAGGGCGGCTATTGCATCCGACTCACAATCCATGCTTCGGAAGGTCCAAACTGGATGGCTCCAGCATGAATGGAAAACCTCCATAGAAGGCTCAAAACGTCAGAAACTGATGTGGGTCTACTGTCCTGGTCATGCAGAGGTATGCGGTAATGAAGGAGCTGATAGACTAGCGTCAAGAGCACATATAAAAGGTGCACTGATTATGGATAAGTGAGAGATACTGAGGGCAATTAATGATCGCCTGTTAGAGAATGACACTGCAATCGATAAATCATCAAGGCTACGATTACTGGAATTTGGCATTAAACGGGATGGACTAATGAGAGGATGCCTCCGGCGTGTATGCAACCAACGCGCAACAGGAACATTAACATTCATACCCTTCGACATTTGCTGAGAGAGACTGAGCACCTATGGGTTTGCCCGGGGTGCAGTGATGTCGATTTTGATCATGGTGTCATGCTAAGTTATGATAAGTTTGACTACAAAGATGCAATGAAGTTGTAATGTTATGGAAAGGAATGACGTAACGACAGGAAAAATAATGCCGTCATCGGGACACGCAGTAAAAAGATCAGAACATAATTTTTTGCAGTCATTTTTGAGCATATATAATATTTTATCGTTTTGTTCCGTAAACTGCGTTCGCGCTGGAATAAAAACACATGAATTTTTAACGCCTTCTTTTCATTCCACAAACAAAAATATGTTGCAAGGTTACCGGCATACGAAAACACGTTCTCTTCAAACAAGGTTTTGTTATTAACAATCCAGATAGAAATATAAGAATACTGAAAGGATGGAAAGAGAATATTCGTCTCCTTTGCGACAAATTAGATATAAGCAAAGAGTTTTCTCTTTTTGGGGAATTAAGTGATTACGAACGAGAGAACTCGCGTGTTTTGAAGAATGAGTAAATTCAGGTCTTCTTTTTTTTCAAACACCTTTAGACGTCTACTTGAATGATTTCGAAGACAACAGTGGTCAGCTTCGGGCTATTTGTATCTCCATATAGTTTTTTTGTTTCGAAAATGGTACTGGTGACACCAAATGTGCTTTTTATGTTCCTCGTATGTTGCAGATGTTTAGCAGTCATTTTATTATTGCCACATTTACACTCATCGGTAATTCCTATCTTTAGCTTGTTGAATAGATGATATCCCAATCTGTTGTGGCACGTGCAGAGTTGGGAGATTATCACTTGTTCCTCTCTGCTGCGCTGGTAACATGCATCATTTTGTGTGTGTCCTGGATTTTCTGCATATCAATTGTTTCTGTATCTGATTCTGATAAAACCTACATTTGCCGCCTCGAAAGTTAAGCTTGTATCAGGCTGAGGTAGCTTTCCACCTTCCTTCGCCAATCTGGCGGCCTTTCCATTGCCGGGGATGCTACAATGAATTGGGATCATTGTATCACAACTCTTGAATCGTTAACATAGTTTGTGGAGCACTTTCCTAGGTCATGCAGGTCTGCATTATTCTGGCTCCTCAGCGGTGCAACTGCGGAAGAAAGCAGCTTGTCTCTCGATGTTTTCCTCTGCCATTAGAACCACTACTGCGGTTTTCAAGGTCTCTGCCTCTGCTCTGAAGTTTACTTGAGAATTTTTCTGTTGCCACTTTGTATACCTGTGCTTAAACGCAGAAGCACACCTTCACCTCCATCTTCTATTGCATTTGTTGATGATCTATCGGGGTATGGATCTGTCCAGGTGTTGCTTGGATAATGTTTCTCTATGTATTTTGTCGTTACGGCTTTTCAGTCGGTTGTTGCCTGTCTCTTCTGTCTCTCGATGTCAGGAATGTTTTCTGTTATTTCAGTAAAACGATGTTGTTTCCA
Source organism: Oreohelix idahoensis (assembly GCA_024509875.1). Taxonomy (NCBI): domain Eukaryota; kingdom Metazoa; phylum Mollusca; class Gastropoda; order Stylommatophora; family Oreohelicidae; genus Oreohelix; species Oreohelix idahoensis. The sequence continues at coordinate 199,149 of JAMPIV010006122.1, read as the reverse complement.
AACTGAGAGCTTGTGTGCAGCGTAGATGGATTTAATTGTTGATACGGCATTTATGAGAACTGCTCTCATCTTTGTTGTGGTTGATTTTTCAAAGTTGCTTCGCTTGAGTCTTTGCCCTCGGAGAGCAATTGTTCTATGGTACATTGGACGGTATGTTAGTTCTTGACTTTTTCAGCTTGTTGTTGCACCCTGCTGTTTCTTTTGTCCTCCATTGGCTTGCGGTATGCAATCTTTTCGAGTTCTTTTGTCGGTGTTGACTCCCGTTATCATTCTCATTGCTTGGTTTTTCGGAGTCTACTGATTTTATCGAAGTTTGACTTAGCTGCTGTTGCCCATGCTGCATTGCCACATTTAAAGGCTGGTCTTACTCGCCCTATGTATAATGTATTTAGCACTCTCTCTTCTGCTCCTCATGCTGTTGCATTAAGTTTTTTCATGACTGCCATTCTTGCCTTCATTTGATTTCTTTCAACCTTTTATTTTTTCAAGCGAAACATCAATCATCATCATCTTCTTCTTCATTCACTCTCAAACGTCAACTTGAATATGTTGAAAGAAAGCAGTAGTCAGCGCGACAAGGCCAAATCATCTGCAAAAGAGGCATTGCGTGTTCTTCTTGGAATATTTTCTGTAATATCTTTTATATATGCAAGGAATAGTGTAGGTGACAGGACTCCCCATGGGGGAGGGAAGGGGGGGGGGCCATACTCCAATATAAATTACTTACTAGTCTGTCCTTGTAGCTATACTCTGGCGTGTCTATTCTCAAGGTAGTGACCAATATATTTGTACATTCTGTCTCACACACATATACACACCAGTTCTTTGCAACTTGACTATCAGTCCCTCTTTCCACACTTTATCAAACGCTTTTTAACAAAAATCTACCCAAACCACTAGCAGACTCAGGTATGAGTTGTTTTTACTTATTGGAGGAGCTTCGTTGCAAGACTTGCCCCGTGTAGTCCCCCCGGGGAGGTCTCTTATGAGACAAAGAAAGAATAGGACAACTGCTCCCTCAGGCGACAACCCAGGGGTTGTGGGTGGGGCTGGCAACCTCATTATGTGAAGCAAATAGCTAGAGAAACCACTGCTACAAGAACATATTAAAGCTATGTGCAGGCTTCCCGCAAGGGACCATCTGAAGAGGTGGGTCTATGCTCCATCGGGAGCGAAAAGGCAAATTATGTTAAATGATGAGGATTGAAGTGCTTGCAACACCCCCCTCTTTCTCTCTCCGCCCCCCCCCCCCTCCTTTCCAACTCGCAGTATCTAACGTAGAATTTGTATACGATTATTTTAAACATTAAGTTACTAAGTGCAAGAGTATTGTATCTTTAAAAAAAAAAAAACAAAGAGGAAACAAAACTGCATATATGAGAAGTCTCAAAGTAAGGAGTGAGATTTCCAGTGGCCAGAGCAGTTAGAAAATATGTTAGAATTTTGAGCAATCAGTCAAATAATGTGGGTCGTTGAAGACACCAAGAAGAAATGTGACCACTGTTCCCTCATGCGTGTCGTACAAGACGACTAATATGAGACAGTGCATGGTGCGGGCAACCTCATGATGTAAAACATATTGTCACAGAAACCTATGTGCTCCGAGCACCATATGGAGCTAAAATGATGATGATAAGTGACAGAATACATTTGATTGAAATATTTCTAGCTCCGACTGACAGAGTGGTTAGAGCGCTGGCCTCTCGTGGCAAAGGTTCGGGGTTCGAATCAAGGTACCGACACGCTCCAGTCTATGAAGTTGTAAATGGGTAACCAGATTTTGAGTTAGGGAAGGAAAAGGCAGCGAGGAAGGGAACTGGTCCCCCCCCCCCCCCCCCACCTCTCGATGTTGGACCTAGTATTGTGAAGTCTCTAACACTTCACTGCCTTACGGCAGTATGTGAAATGGGACTACCTTGTTTTTTATGTCTTACTTTTTTTTCACAAATACTGTTGAAAGACAGTGAGAAGAACTAGATTTCTGTTACTGTGCCAGATGCGTTACTGTAGGCCTAATTAGTATAGTTCAATTGTACAGAACTTTTGTGGTTTCAAGATTGCTTCATGACGTGTGAGAGAAAAATGCCTACGCCAAAGCACACAAACTCTGGTAGTGGTTGTTTCTGTAGCAATCTGTTTTACATGATGAAGTTACCATACCCTTGCACAACCTTATGTTTGTTGCCTTTTACGACATGCTCTAGGGAGCTGGAGTCCTATTCCTTCTGTGTCTTTTAACAGACCCACGGGGAATTAAACGGGAACTCAGTTAAATGTCATCACACCTGATCTATTAAAAAACTTAAACGGGAACTCACTTAAATGTCATCACACTTGATCTATTAAAAAACTTAAACGGGAACTCACTTAAATGTCATCACACCTGATCTATTAAAAAACTTAAACGGGAACTCACTTAAATGTCATCACACCTGATCTATTAAAAAAACTTAAACGGGAACTCACCTAAATGTTATCACACCTGATCTATTAAAAAACTATCTATTAGGCCAGTGGTTCCCAACCTGTGGTCTGCGGTCCACTTATGGCGCACGGCGCATTATCAGGTGGTTCGCGGCTGTCTTATCGATTTGGTATTAAGGGTTTTGATTTTGCTCTGATCCTCCCTACGCGTTTATTGCTTTAAAAACAAGACACAGAAACGGTTTGCAAGTAGAACCAGCTTTGAGACTGTCTTTAACTTCTATGATGCCTAATATTGAAAGTCTAGTGAGCGAAATGCAAGCACAAGGTTCTCATTGATTATTTTGTAATTTTAACCGTTGAATTGTATGAACATATAGTATTTAACCGATATGTACGTAACCAGTATGCATGTAACCAATACATTGTATGTATAATTTATTTGTCATTACTTTTACCTTACAATTTCCTTGTCATATGGCAAATAATTAACAACTTGTGTTATTGAATTCGTTTATTGAATAAAAATAGTTAAGTGTTTATGGCATTGCGAGATTACATATAAGCTGGTGGTCTGCAAATTATATGTAGTTGGAAAAGTGGTCCTTAGATGTAAAAAGGTTGGGAACCACTGTATTAGACGAATATAAACAAGGTGTGCATTACTCCTATAACTTTAGCACGGTAAATCCTGGATCGAGGCTATAGATGACTCTTAACTACTGATCTGATCTTGCGCTCCAAGACATCATTTTTGGAAAGGAGACAACAATGTGACCTATAAGCTTGCAGTACAGATGAAACTTTGAGAAGCATTCTACAGGAGCAGAAACTGAGAGTAGAGAAATAAAAGAAAAAAGAACATTTCGATTCGTTCTAAAGATTGTATGTTCACAAAAAAAAAAAAAAAGCGACGTTCTGTAGCGTCAGATTAGTTCATTTAAGTGATACAAGAAAAATGATCGTCAGGAAGAAACAGCATTTTCCTTTCCGCTCTCTGTGGAGGGCCGCGGTAGCGCAATGTTTAGTGCACGAGCTCGCTGGTCCATGGTTCGATCCTGGGATTTTTTTAGACTGCAAACGTCTCCGGTGTCGACCCAGCCTCATGGGTACCAGACCAATTCTGGGAAGGTTAAGTTTAAGGCGGCCGGCGTGATGCTGACCACATCACACCTCGTGTGCCGATGGTCAAGAAAATATGGACCTAACACTATATTCCAAATATGCCTCAATGGGCGTGTAACGGAATCCTTTTCTCGATGAAGCATCGAGCCATCACTGTAGCTGACCCCTCTTGCAGGAAAGCCTACACAAAGTATTCACATGACCTTGAACTGTTGATTTCTGTAGCAATGTGTCTTACATGATGAGGTTGCCAACCCCCCCCCCCCCCCACACACACACAACCTCATATTAGTCGCCTTGTACGACATGCATGCGGGAACAGTAGTCCTCTTCTTTCTTTGCCTCTTAAGAGACCCCCGGGAAATACACCTGGGCAGACAGATGTAGACTTTCATATACTTGTGCAGACCTGAAAGATTGAAATGGTATGAGGAGATCACTAACAGGGAGTAGACTGAAAACACCTGACAAATACTACTACTTATTTGTAAGAGAGAGCGCCATACTATCCTATCAGCTGTCTTCCTCCTGGCTTGATTCCATTCTAGTCCTCGGTCCTTCAAAGATTGTCTAATGTTGTCCTCCCACCGGACTTTGGGTTGTCCTGGAGGTCTGGATCCGTGGCTCTTAGTTTCCCATGCTTGACGTGGTAGCCGATCTTCTCCCATTCTGCAGACATGGCCAAACCATCTTAGTAGGGACTGTTCTACTTGGGTCTACAGGGGTTGGGTTTTTTAGGCCTTGACGTATCGTCTGCTTGCGGATCATGTCTCTTCTTGTTACTTCAACCACATTCCTCAGATACCTCATTTCTGAGGTTTGGATCTGGCTTTTGTGGGTTGTAGTCATTGCCCATGACTCGCCCTGAAAAATACAAGTGGAACAAAATATGAGAAGACACTGGTTTTGTAAATGGCCTATAATGAGAAAACTAGTTGGTAGCATTACAGGGCAGTCCTTGTTCTGGAATTTACAGCACGTGGAGAAAAGAATTTTTTTTTTTTTTTTTAAACCAGCGGCACTAGAGTTTTCCAGCCCTTTTGGCCCAATGACATGTCATTGCGGGGCTGGGAGGGGGGGGGGGGGGGGGGGCGGGGGGGGTGGGGGGGGGGTGGGGGGGTGGGCGCGTCAGTGGACTTTCCGTCCAACCCGGTCAGGAGCTTCGCCCCTTCCCATCCACAGAGGGTTTATGTGCAGGAGCCGTTCAGGTTATTCAGTCAAATTCCCGGTCGTAAACATTCCTTCAAACGCTGACGCCCGGGCTTGAACCTCGAAAACCTGGTCGCCAGTACAACGTTGTAGCCATTACACCAGCGCGGCTCCGGAGAAAAGAATTAGAGATGATAAAAAAGTCATGGAAGACCTTGAATGGATAGCACAGGACATGAAGGCCTGTGCTCTACGGTAGGCTGAGAGGCAGTCAACGAACGAATGAACAAACGAACGAACGAATGAACCAACGAACGAACGAATGAACCAACGAACGAACGAATGAACAAACGAGTGAACAAATGAATGAACGAACGAATGAATAAATGAATGAGCGAACGAATGAATAAATGAATGAACGAACGAATAAATAAATGAATGAATGAACGAATGAACGAACGAATGAACGAACGAATGAACAAACGAATGAACATGTGAACGAACGGACTAATGAACGAATTAAAGTATGAAAGAACGAAGGAACGAACGAATGAACAAGCGAACGAACGAATGAGCGGACGAATGAATGCATGAACGAACGAATAAAGAAATAAATGATAAGATACAGATATGATACTAGCCTGTCCTAGTTTTGTATTATTGTAGTCCTCTGTCGTAACTTAAGACAGAAAGATGGAGAAAGATACAGAGAGAGAGAGAGAGAGAGAGAGAGAGAGAGAGAGAGAGAGAGAGAGAGAGAGAGAGAGAGAGAGAGAGAGAGAGAGAGAGAGAGAGAGAGAGTGAGAGAGAGAGAGAGAGAGAGAGAGAGAGAGAGAGAGAGAGAGAGAGAGAGAGAGAGAGAGAGAGAGAGAGAGAGAGAGAGAGAGAGAGAGAGAGAGAGAGATGATCTAAAAAAAAAATATATTGACATTTTTACTGTATACACTTGAACAACAATGTTCAGAAGAATTTTTTAAAAAAACATGTTCTAATTAAAAATTCATCTATGGACTGGACATATCAGTAATTGCATCCATACGTTTGCGACAAGTCAAGTGCCTTATAAATAACAGTATTTTTACAGGCTTTTCTTTAACTTGCAACGTATGTCACTCTCTTGTCACCTTAAAATCTTGCATTGGATTTTTCAATCACTTCCAGATGAGCAATAGCTCTAAAACTTGGCATAGTTGTGTATTCCCCATGACAATACAACAATCAGTCGTAAAAATAATAAAATTAAAATTATTTATTTTTTGTATTGTATCATCAGTGAAATGGGCGATAACTGCAAATAATCTAGGTGTATTCTTTCCAACAAGATTGTCTCTCTTGGAAGAAATATTGAAACCTCTCCTCCCCTTTCCACACACACACTATCGCACGCGCGTGCACAGACATACACACAACTGACAACTACATTTTAAAAAATGTAATTTACAACTCTTATCAAAATTTTTTTTAATAACACAAAAAAATGTATTCACTTTCCGTGTAATATACTGAATAATGAAATTCCGCCTCCTGTGCTCTGGACTCGTTTATCGCAAACTGATAATGTCATTTGCGGATCGATTACATGGGACTAAAATTTTTTTTTAAATAAAATAATAACACTAAAAAGAAGAAAAAAAAATAAAAATTATTTTAATCACAGGCTTTTAATGCACTACTTTTAAAGCCACAAATAATTTTTCAAGGAGTTTATAGCTTGCAGTCAAAAAATGGAACATCAAATTGACAAAAAGCCTGGGGCGCAGATTGTACATGAAATTAACTTCTGCTTTATACTTCATTACACACTTATGGATAAAATATATGATAAGCGCCTAACCGCCCCACGCTTTTTGTCAATTATTTTTATATTTTTTTTTTAGCTAGACAAGCTCTGCTGTGTACAAGCAATATCTGCAGTGCTAACTTCATTTACAATAAACATGGGCTCCTCTCCTTCTGCATGATTCTCCCTTCATATGTTTCATTCTCTGCCATCTTTCTTTATATCTTATTCAGTTATTTAACTCAGTCGTATTTGTTTTGGCAAAAAGGTGATAAAAATTTCACCTTCTTTTGCAAGTTTTTGGCTTATTTTTACGTCCTTTATTTGCGCTAGCTAAATGACATGGAGAAAATGGTCTTTTATGCCGGCGTGACTTCTGCAGAACTGAGATACCTTATCATAATGTGTTGACGTTTTTGCCAGACGTGAATTACCCTGGTTGTTTAGTTTTATTTTCTTTTGCCCAATAAGTTTAACGTGTTTCTATTGTAAGGTTTGATGTCGTTTTTTTCATAGGTGTATGTTACTTCTATTGTAAGTTTTGCTGTCGTTTTTTTTTTCCATAAATATTGGTTACTTTTATTATAAGTTTTGAATGCGTTTTTCTTTTTTCATAGATGTATGTTACTTTTATAGTAAGGATTGATGTACGAGTATACCTCGCTTTACTGCGCTTCGCTTTACTGCGCTTCGCTTTACTGCGCTTCGCTTTACTGCTCTTCGCAGATATTGCGCTTTTTTTCAAATTATTTAAATTTATTTATTAGAACGTGCCTTCTTCTTCTATAGATTTTGGCTCAGATGATGAAGATTAGCATTTTTTTTTAAGCAATAAAGTATTTTTAATTTTACAGTACATTTTTTGTTTAGAGCTAGCGCTATTGTGCACTTAATAGACATAGTGTAAACATGATTTTAGGCTTTTAAATGCACCGGGAAGCCAAAAAAATGGGTATGGCCCGCTTTATTGCGATATTCGCTTTATTGCGGTGTTCTGGAACCGAACCCGCAATATCTCCGAGGTATACCTGTAATTATTTTCATAGATGTAGGTTATTTCAATAGTACAGTTTCAAGTTCTTTTTTCATTTATGTAAGTTATGTCTCTTGTTAATTTCGATGTCGTTATTTTCGTACGTGTAAGTTCTTTATATTGTAAGGTGTGGTGCAGTTATTTTCATAAATATAAGTTGTTTCTATTGTAAGGTTTGATATTGCTATTTTTTTAGGTGTAAGCTACTTAAGATTACATAGTTTGATGTCTGTAGAGTACTGTTTTTTACCACGATGTAAAATACTGTTTTGTGGGAAGGTCGAGTCGTGCCTGGACAGTTCAGTGTTGCGGTGTATTTAGGTCAGCAGCGTGAGGCGCTGCCAGGGTGTACTGCAGACACTCACACATAAAACAGCATACATGTTTCTCAGGTGTGTAGAACTCGTAATAGGATGTGGTAGAGAGTAAAGGTGTTTGTAGGAAACAGCAGATCGTGAACACGAAGTCGTATAGGCTCTTATTCATCTACACATCAAACTCACTCCACCACAAGTAGAAGTCATAGACGTGGATAATGCAGATGACTTTTCTTCAACATTTATTACGGCAACAGTACGCTGACAGACGACACAGTCAATAGCACAAAGGATCATGGACATTTCATGTGTGGTAATGATTATCAACATCAAGCATCATAAATCTTGCATAGCTCATGTATAAGATGCTAGTAGAGCTGGCTTGACAATTTACGTTCGTTCATACTGTAGCCCAGGGCCCCTGACTAAACGCGTCAGGTAGTCCTTTAACAAATATCCCGCACGATAAAGGCGGTCCCAGTTGCTTAATATCAAAGTCTATGAACTTGTTTAATGAAAGTCAAGACTTAATCTGGCTTCACACGCCAGACACTATTTCTTCTGCTCAAAGATGTCGGCCGTAATATCGGGCCTCTATAATAATGTGAACAACTGTGTATTCTTCATAGGCAGGCATAATCATCCATGCCGAAACATATACCGCTAACATACGGTTTTCATAATAATTTCTCTTCACTGGGCTTCTGTAATATAGTTAGACAAATAGTCTTAGTTGGCTACATCGAGCACACATAATGGACTCTGAATCTCATAGAACTGTGAGCTTTACTCACAGGTCGACACAAAATGTTCTGCAACTTAGACATAATAAATAAGTTTCTTTTACCTTTGACAGAATCCGAGAAATACACAAATAATAACTGTCGTCATTCTTGACGAACAGAATAACTGGGGAGAATCACTAACATCACAGTCACACTGAAGACTATCTTTCCCCCAGATAATGCAGAGAAGTACCAAGGACATCTTAGTCCGGTCAGAACCCAGATCATCACTCTCTGACGGAAGTCTATCCATTCGCGCTCAAAAAACCTGCGCATGCGTAGACAGAACAGATATGAGAACAGCTAACCCCCGACTTAAGACAGGTCAACACAATGAATAAAACAAAGGGAAGATAACCCCCAAAAGGGAAGATAAGTTTCCTACCTTAATCAACCTGTCAGGGCCGGAGTTAACATACAGTTTTCAGAATTATTTTTGTACCTTAGAAGCATCATAAAAAATAGTTTCTGAATAGATTATACATCACAGTCTTGTAGAATTAGAATATGAAGGATTTTTAGTCATATTCTACATATAGTATTCAGTTATGAGTCATAATGAATATACGGAACAAATTTCACAGAACACAAAAGTGACGTTCCCAACGTCGTTTCGGCTTCTAGGGGTTTTGTGGATGTACGCTACCAGCGTCGTTCCGGCCTTTAAGAAACCGTCAAAAACGACAGCAACAATGTCGTTATTTTAATAGATTTTATTTCTGTTGGAAGGTTTGATTTGTTATTTTCAAAGACTATATTATTTCTATTGTAAGGTTTTCTAACGACGCCATTCGTGACGGGAACCCATGATAACGATTCCTCTCTTTCTTCTTCGTGTTGTTGTAGCATTATGTTGTGACAGAATTGTCCGTTCTATTTTCCAGATTTTCTCTTCTCTCCGTCATAATTAATCTACCTCTCATAATGCGTACTGAATTCTGTGCGCCATTCATTGTTTACACTTTTTTCCTTTAATTCATGTCATGTCTGGGTTTAATTGGCCATCCCTTGTGAGATTAGACACAGGTGGGGCAATATGATGTTAATTTCGTAAAGTGATACTAGGTGTTTATAGGAAGATAACGACAGTGTATAGGAGCACACGGATTAAAACGTAAAGCCAAGATGGCCTCGTGAGTTTGTCTTATTGCTTATACGGCTATTGTTACTCCCAACGTTCTGTCTGGGAAAATACATAACAAACCATGAGTTGGAGACATGACCAACTCAATGATTTACACAACACAGGCTGTTGCCTGATAGTTTTTTGTCTGGACATAAACGTGTCGGAAAATATCAATCTGGTGACTTATTAAAGACACTCATTTAATATAAAGAGTGGGATTTTGGAGCACGAAAGTAATGTATTCGCTTCCGGGCAGATTTGTTGTAGGCAATAGTTACGATAAATTGCCTATCTGTAAAGATATTATCAGTGTTAAATCTATAAAGTGGTGAGTTGTAAACATGATCAAAATCAACAGAATAGGCAATACTTTATATGGTAGTGACATGAAAAATCGCATCTTATGTGTCACGCAAGTTGATTGCTATTGGTTTGGCATTTGATATGTTAAAATACAATCTTTCTAATTGGACTTCACCTTCACGTAGTAATGTGGATGTGTGGGCCGAGTGTTGCTTGAAATCTACACTATTTTAAGATTACGGCACCGCTAATTCAACTGGTCAAGAAGATAGTCAGACAAACCAGGATAAGGCATAGAATCCGGATTCTAATTTAAAAGACAGGACAGCGTATTTGAGAATATTCTGGACTTAGACAGCAAGAAAACTCTACATTTGCTAATATGGAAAGCCTGGAATCCTAGGAACCTGAACGCGAAGTCATAGTGGGATCCTATTGTTCAGTAATACCCCAGACCAAGTGTAAGAGGCATCTTAAGCAAGTTGCCGAAACTATTTCCCTGAGCCAGAGGACTATATTGCTCAAAGCATTTGGGGTGAGTTGTACATTTTATCATTCTATGTTTTGTAATATTAACGTGAGAAAATTGCTAGTGGATGTCCAAGTTCATACAAGGCTGGCAACCTCAGCCTATAGAATGATGGTTTCATGAACCACCACTGCAAGAGCTGGGTAACTGCTTCATGCGGGTTTCTCATGGAGAACCAAATGCAGAGGTAATCTCAAGCTCCATATGGAGCAGGGAGTGGATGATGACAGAAATAATATACATAATTATTATATTAACCTTTTCAACTAGTGCATATTTATATGTAAACATGTTTTATATAAATGCAATGGGCGTTTTTCGCTCACTTGTATTAACATTAATGCTCAAAGAGGGTAAAGTTCTGAGGCAGATGGGATGGTGGAATAAAAGGGAGGAACACCTGATTTTCGTTTCAGGAGACCCAATACTCAAGAAGGATATTTGTTTCTCTCTCATTTCATGATAATAGTCGGTGGTACCAATTGGTGGTACTAGTGTGTGGTATAAGTTGCCTTCAGTCAAAGCTAGCCACTGTAGTAAAATCTGTGAGAACAAACGCTAAATTCCAGGAAATTGTACTCCCAATGCTAATGTATAGAACCAGCCCGTGTGTGTCTGACTGGCTTCTTCCCATACGCCAGCAGCGCGCTCAAATTGTATACCGAAGTAATGCCTAAACGATTTGCCGTTTGCTAGCGTTGGCTTTGTGACGTATTACAAGCGCCGTTCGGTCTGCATGCATACGGTAGTTTAAAAATAAAAGGAAAAATGCAATTAACGTGAGATGTTTTTTTGAATGTGTAATACTAAATAGGGTGTGAGACGGAGTGACCTTAGTTCGTGTTTACAAATTTAAATTGAATACGAGAGGAAATGTTTTATTTGAAGCATTGTAGGACATAAAACGACACTAGGCATTAGAAAAACATACAAGAATAAATATGTACTGACTGTGTAATAGATAACAGCAGGATTAATAAGTATGTATTAGTATTTAAAACTAGTAAGAAATAAAGAAGTTGGACTGAAGACAGATAGACAGATGGACTTGAAAATCTTTCTCAGTTTCGCCAGTAGGTGGGGTTAAAGGGGAAGGAGTCCTTATTTTTGAATATTTGAGGTCAGTTTTATTTGAAAAGGAACGCTATTCACTAAACAGTCTCTGATTGGCTATAGTATAATAGACAAACGGTTGTATAAAACCAATTAGTATTGAGTGTAGGGGGCCACTAGATGAAAAATTTCTTACACTAAAGAGGTTGTTGTTATAGACAAGGCAAGAGTACTGTCTTGTTTGCTAATTCTGCACGAGCAGCGATCTGGATTTGTTACCATATATCGCAATATTCAACTAATTGGTGTTTAAAATTTCTTTGATTGCGGTAAGAATGAAAACCTTTATATTAACATTTATATTGTCATTTTTATCATGTATGCATTGTCGACTCTGTATGAACCTTAAAGGGGAAACATTTATCTAGAGGGTAGCCAACATCAAACTCTGTGTTGTTTCACAGCGTTGTTAGGAACTGTATTAACCTGGTGTAGAAAAGCCAGGCAGGCTTTCTTCCATATAGGGAGAAAAGAAAATTAAATATTTATGATGAAAAGAAAAAGTTGTGTTATGACATAAGACCAGGAAGACCACTGGCCGTCTTCTTCAGCAAGTCACCGTGATTGTACATGACTTGATAGTATTAATGTAAAATGTTTCCTTTATCAAGGAAAAGGTCAAACGGGGGTTTGAAAGTTATTTATCCAGAAGGGGGTACCAACCAAATTGAGAACGTTAACTAATTGTTTAGTTACCATACTGATGTCTGATGATATTGCCATGTTAGAATAATGAAAGAGAGAGATTATTAGATGCTGAGTGGGACACATTTGTATTGTTCCAGAGTTTCATCTACGAGTGAAAGTGAGCCCAGGTGATCTAACACCTGTCCCTAAGTTCTGCAGTGAGGCCTAACTACTGAGTGCCTACACAGTGATTTACCTATAGAATCAGAATCGTGTCTTGGCAGTGGATGCTGGCGTTTTATACATACTTCAACCAGCCTGGTTCCAGAGACCTCAGATAAGACTTGTCTGGGAAATTGATATCACAAACAATCCACTCTCTCAGTTTTCACAAAAGCTAGTGTATCAGACAGTGAGGAACAAAAACGTTCAATAAACTTGTACCCTTTTCTAGGAGCAAGAAATACTTGACATTTTCCCAGCTTGAGACATATAAATAATTGTGGGATAACACCGATTCAATGACAGTTGTAAAATAATTGGTTGTAAATAATTTCATTATCATGTTGAGTTGATTATTCCTGTGTCAGAAGAATAACTAGATACAGGAAAATAAATTGAAAAAAAAATAAGTTACATTCCAAACTTTACCCAGTGAGTTGTTTAATCATTGTTTATTAGTAATAGGTGTAGTTGTTGTCCTGTTCATACACTTCATCACATTGCATATACCCTAGACACTTGCTAGACAACATACACACACCAATACACTTCAGTAGGGGAAGATATATAATCGGGTGAGGTCGTGGTGGAAGCAGACAGGTACTCTGTAAACTTATTTGTATTTAATAAACCTCAGGGACTTGCATAGCTGACCTCACACCAGATACCATTAATATAATATTTAAACCAATAATAACAACTAAAGCACCACATTAATTGGGACGCTCTTCCGGGATTTAAAGGTTCTTAGTACCCTACATTAAGTGAGTCACTAGTCCCAGTATTTGTAAAATCTAATAGTAAAAATAATTTGAGAGTGGTTTGAGATATCATTGCCCTTTGTCTTGTGTTTAGAGTTGGTTAATTAGTTAAGGTAGTGGATAGTATTTCATATTGTTAACTATAAAATGGCGGATATGGCTAAATACAGATCTGCTGCTGTGCAGACTGCAAAGGAAATGAATTTAGATGGGCAAGCTCTGATTCAGTATGTGACATCAGAGTGCGATAAGTATATGGAAAGGGAAGATAACAGATTAGCTGAGGAGAAGAGAATTATGTTAGAGGATGCTAGGGAGCTTAAGAAATTAGAGGCTGATATGGAGGCTGAGATCAAGAGGCTGCAGTTGGAGGAGAAGAAGATTGAGGCTGAGGCCAGGAAAGAAGAAAAGAGGTTGGAGGCTGCCAAGGAGGAGAAGAGATTACAGATGGAGGCTGAGAAAGAAGAGAAACGGTTACAAAGGGAACATGAGTTGCGACTAAGGGAGATGGAGTTACAAGGCCATGCTCCTGATAATGGAAGTAGCTCATCCACCTCCAACTCTGCTGCAAGCCAGGTCGCCTCAACCTCAGCCATGGGGTTCCAGTTGGACCCATTTGTAGAAAAAGATGATGATATTGAGTCATTTTTATCTAGATTTGAAAGGTTAGCTACTATGTATGGACTAGAGAAAGAGAGATGGAGTATGAAGGTATCTCAGGGGCTTAGGGGAACCTCTTATGAGGTCTTCGCCAAACTGAGCAAGGATGATCAAGATGACTACGACATTCTTAAGCAAGCTCTTCTAGTTAGATATGAGAAAAATAGTGAATTTTACAGAAAGAAATTTAGGAATGCCAAACTGTTGACTGGAGAGACTTACCACCAGTTCTCTGCACGCCTGGAGACATACCTGGAGAAATAGACTGCTCTGGGGAAAACCCAAGATTTAAAGGAAATGATTATGACTGAGCAGTTAAGAGAGTCCATGGCTCCAGACCTGAGAAAATTTCTCACGGAACAGGGTGCTGAGAGGCTGGGGGAGATCTTAAATGTGGCTGAGAGATATCAGGCAGCCCAGTCTGAGATAGCAAGTTTAAAGAAGAAGCCTATAGACCATAATAAAGCTCCACAAAACCATAATCAACCTAAATTTGAGCACAGAGATAAATTTAACAAGGGTAAGACCTATTATGATAAAGCCAAGTTTGACCAACGAGATAGAAACTCGCAATTCAATGATAAGAAAAATTTTCCTCAGGGAAATAAATGGTGTTAGTTGTGCAAGAAAAATAATCATGACACCACAATGTGTACTCGAAAACCTCCTAACTTTGCTGCAATGAAAACGGGGAAAAAGGGACAAAAGGTTAAACCTGTTGGACAGCAGGAACCTTACCACCCCCCCAGTGTGTGAGGATGTTGTATGTAATGGTGTCATCATTAGGTGCCTTTACGATACGGGATTGGATTTTGATTCAGTTGTGAGTTCTCACCTGGTGCAAGCTGATCAATACACCACAGAAACAGTGGAGATCCAAGCGGCAACCAAGGACGTAGCAACCATGACACTTCCCATCGCTAGAATACATGTGAAAACTCGCTATGTGGAAGGAGTAATCAAGGCAGCAGTGTTAAACGAACCCATCTACCCTCTGATATTGGGGTGTCGTTATGTATTCTTGGGGAATCCCAGGAAACCTGTGATCATGGCAACAGTGCAGACCAGGTCACAGTCACGAAAGGAGGAGGATGAACCCATAAATACTCATCCAGAGGAGATGAGGAAGGCACAGGCGGAAGATAGGTCACTCAACCCGTGCTTTAAGAAATTACCTAAGTGCCATACACCTCCTACGAAAGGGGACTACTATATGAAGAATAAACTGTTGTATAGGAAGGCCGGAACTGGATCAAATGGTCATGGCCAGCTGGTTCTTCCTACTTCATATAGGAAGAAAGTGTTGGAACTAGGGCACGCGATTCCTTTCAGTGGTCATATGGGGATCAGTGCAACAGGACAGCGTATAGCTTGTCATTACTTCTGGCCAGGGATAACTGAAGATATAAAAAGATATGTGAAATCCTGTCCAGAGTGTCAAAGGGTAGCTCCAAAGCATTGGACTGCTCCTGCAACTCTAGGGGAGATGCCCATAGTGGGAACCCCTTTTGAGAGGGTTGCAGTGGATATTGTGGGACCTCTCACTCGAACCAAGAGGAGGAACAGTTATATTCTCACTCTGGTGGACACTTGTTCGATGTGGGGAGAGGCTGTAGCCCTGTCATCTATAGATTCAAAGCATGTGGCAGAGGCATTACTCACCATATTCACAAGGTTAGGTTTCCCGCACCAAATCTTGACTGATAACGGCTCTCAGTTCAAGGGGAAACTAACGGAAGAAGTTTTCAGGCTCTTCCAGGCCAAGCACTTTCATTGTAGCCCGTACCATCCCCAAGGGAACGGCCAGGTGGAGAGGTTCAATGGGACTCTCATTTCTATCCTGAGAAAGCTGGCACATGAGAAACCTGATACATGGGACCAATTTTTGCCCGCTGCGTTGTTTGCGTATCGGGAAGTTCCACATAATTCAACCGGGATGGCACCCGCAACCCTGTTATTCGGGAGGCCAATAAAAGGTCCATTAGAAGCCTTGTTAAGGACATGGACTGATGAGAAGGCAGAGGAAACTGTTACCTCATCTTATAACTATGTGAACGAACTGACCACTCGTCTTAAAACTGGATGGAAACTGGCAAATGACAATCTCAGACAAGCCAGAAAGAAACATGCTGCTGCTTACTTTAACAAGAAAGCTAAGGATAGAGAGCTTCATGTGGGAGAGAAGGTGCTCCTTCTTCTACCCGGCAGCAGTAACAAGTTACAAATTGGATGGCAAGGGCCATACACGGTTCTAGAAAGGATATCTAGAACTAATTATAAAATCGACAAAAAAGGTAAGGAGAAAATTTATCATGTGAATCTCCTAAAGAAATACCTGGAAAGAGAGATCCAGGATGAGACACATCTCATGACCTTGTCGATAGCCACAGGAATGAAAAAGGAACCACTTGCCTCTCACGAGTATCCCTTAAAAACAGAGGAAACACAGGCACAGGTGAAGATCAGTAGGCACCTGACTAAAGCCCAGAGGGAGCAGGTTCAAAAGGTTCTGGTTGAACATACAGACGTGCTAACAGATAAGCCGGGGCATACAAATCTATTAGAGTATGACATGAAAGTAATAGACCCAACACCCATCTGTATGAGAGCCTATTCCATTCCTTTCGCTAAGGAGAAAGCTTTGAAGGAGGAAATTGAGTATCTGTTGAAGGAAGGAATCATTTCTCACAGTGAATCTCCTTACAGTTCCAGTGTGGTTTTACTGAGGAAACCCTCTGGAGAACACCGTCTGTGTATAGATTACAGAAAACTGAATGCTGTCACAGAAAATCAGGGGGATCCATTGCCGGATACCAATCAGCTGTTTGCCAGGCTGAATAAGGCAAAATATTTTTCTAAGGTGGATCTTAGCAAAGGCTATTACCAAATTCCAGTGAAGCCTGAGGTTCGACCTTATCTGGCATTTAGCACCTCGGAAGGCCATTATGAATTCAACATGTTACCATTTGGCTTGAAAAACGCCCCGAGTGTGTTTTCCAGAATGATGCGCAAGTTATTGGATCCCCTGAATAACCCATGTATAACCAATTTCATGGACGACATTCTTATTGCTACTGAGACATTCGAAGAACACATAAACTCTCTGAATATGCTATTTGATAGGCTCAGAGAAGCAAATTTGACGGCTAGACCAACCAAATGTAGTGTGGGCTGTAAAGAACTCGAATTCTTGGGACACACAGTGTATCAGGGAAACATGACCCCTGACCCCAAGAACCTGGAGAAATTACAAAAAGCACCGAGGCCACAAACCAAAAAAAGATGTGAGGTCTTTTGTATCTTTATGTGGATTTTATCAAAAATACATAAAGAACTTTAACTCTATTTGTGCACCGCTGACAGACTTAACTAGAACAGGTCAACCTGAAAAAATCATTTGGTCAGCGCAGTGTGAATTGGCATATCAAGAGTTAAAAGATAAACTCACTAGCAAGCCGATATTGAAATTGCCTGATCTAAGTCAGGAATTTGTGGTGAGAACGGATGCGATTAACATAGGATTAGGGGCCACTTTGTTACAGAGGTCCACCTCACAGGATGGAGAACTGAACCCAGTTGCTTACGCTAGCCGCAAGTTAAAGAAAGCGGGAAAAAATTACTCAACAAGTGAAAAAGAGTGTCTAGCATTGATCTGGGCCATAAAAAAGTTCCAAATTTATCTTTATGGTAGGTCATTTGTGGTGCAAACAGATCACCAGCATTTAGTGTTCTTATCTCAGGCCAAGCAGGAAAATGCACGTTTATTAAGGTGGTCGTTATTGATTCAACCTTATCAATTTTCCATCGAATATATATATCCGGCTCGAAAAACGTCGGAGCAGATTTCCAGAGTAGACACCCTTGTGAGGAAAAGTACGAAAAGCCTAGGGAATAGTACTTTATTTACGCTAATTGTCTCACAGATAATAACATGCAATGATTGCAAGTTTTAGGAAAGGAGGTGTGTAGTAAAATCTGTGAGAACAAACGCTAAATTCCAGGAAATTGTACTCCCAATGCTAATATATAGAACCAGCCCGTGTGTGTCTGACTGGCTTCTTCCCATACGCCAGCAGCACGCTCAAATTGTATACCGAAGTAATGCCTAAACGATTTGCCGTTTGCTAGCGTTGGCTTTGTGACGTATTACAAGCGCCGTTCGGTCTGCATGCATACGGTAGTTTAAAAATAAAAGGAAAAATGCAATTAACGTGAGATGTTTTTTTGAATGTGTAATACTAAATAGGGTGTGAAACGGAGTGACCTTAGTTCGTGTTTACAAATTTAAATTGAATAGGAGAGGAAATGTTTTATTTGAAGCATTGTAGGACATAAAACGACACTAGGCATTAGAAAAACATACAAGAATAAATATGTACTTACTGTGTAATAGATAACAGCAGTATTAATAAGTATGTATTAGTATTTAAAACTAGTAAGAAATAAAGAAGTTGGACTGAAGACAGATAGACAGATGGACTTGAAAATCTTTCTCAGTTTCGCCAGTAGGTGGGGTTAAAGGGGAAGGAGTCCTTATTTTTGAATATTTGAGGTCAGTTTTATTTGAAAAGGAACGCTATTCACTAAACAGTCTCTGATTGGCTGTAGTATAATAGACAAACGGTTGTATAAAACCAGTTAGTATTGAGTATAGGGGGCCACTAGATGAAAAATTTCTTACGCTAAAGACGTTGTTGTTATAGACAAGGCAAGAGTACTGTCTTGTTTGCTAATTCTGCACGAGCAGCGATCTGGATTTGTTACCATATATCGCAATATTCAACTAATTGGTGTTTAAAATTTCTTTGATTGCGGTAAGAATGAAAACCTTTAAATTAACATTTATATTGTCATTTTTATCATGTATGCATTGTCGACTCTGTATGAACCTTAAAGGGGAAACATTTATCTAGAGGGTAGCCAACATCAAACTCTGTGTTGTTTCACAGCGTTGTTAGGAACTGTATTAACCTGGTGTAGAAAAGCCAGGCAGGCTTTCTGCCATATGGGGAGAAAAGAAAATTAAATATTTATGATGAAAAAAAAAAGTTGTGTTATGACATAAGACCAGGAAGACTACTGGCCGTCTTCTTCAGCAAGTCACCGTGATTGTACATGACTTGATAGTATTAATGTAAAATGTTTCCTTTATCAAGGAAAAGGTCAAACGGGGGTTTGAAAGTTATTTATCCAGAAGGGGGTACCAACCAAATTGAGAACGTTAACTAATTGTTTAGTTATCATGCTGATGTCTGATGATATTGCCATGTTAGAATAATGAAAGAGAGAGATTATTAGATGCTGAGTGGGACACATTTGTATTGTTCAAGAGTTTCATCTACGAGTGAAAGTGAGCCCAGGTGATCTAACACCTGTCCCTAAGTTCTGCAGTGAGGCCTAACTACTGAGTGCCTACACAGTGATTTACCTATAGAAGCAGAATCGTGTCTAGGCAGTGGATGCTGGCGTTTTATACATACTTCAACCAGCCTGGTTCCAGAGATCTCAGATAAGACTTGTCTGGGAAATTGATATCACAAACAATCCACTCTCTCTTCTTCTTCTTCGATCCTTAACCACCGACCGTCAAAGCAGTCAGTGGCCGTCACGCCTAGTGGCGTCTTGTAGGGCAACAACAAATTGATTCCACTTTGCACGGTCGATGGCCATCCTTCGTACAGTGCCCCAACTCTGGTTCATTCTTTGCATCTCAGCCTCCACAGTCCTCCGCCAAGTTGTTTTTGGTCGGCCTCTCTTTCGCTTTCCTTCAGGGGTCCAAAGCATAGCTGTTCTTGTGATGGCATCAGGGTCTCTTCTGAGGACATGACCAACCCAGCTCCAGCGTCTGCCAGCTATGATGGTATGCATGTCCTCTTGCTTGCTACGAGTAAGCAGATCTTGGTTGGTGATGGTATTCGGCCAAAAGATTCGGTGAATTTTTCTTACGCATGTTGTGTGAAAAGAGGACAATTTTGAAATTTCCTTCTCTGTGACTCTCCAGCATTCCGCACCATAGAGAAGCACAGAAAGCACGCAACTCTGGTATAATCTTAATTTTGTGCTTGTGCTGTATTGGGAGGACTTCCAGATGTTATTTAGGCTAAAGAAGGCTGTTCTTGCCTTATTCATTCTGATGTTGATGTCTTTGCCTGCCCCACCGTCTGGTGTTACTATGCTTCCTAGGTATGTGAAGGTATCTGTCTGTACCAGTTGCTGATTCCTTACTGATATGGGCTCAGGGTTGCTCACATTGAGCGTCATGACCTCAGACTTCTTTAAATTGATGTTCAAGCCCACCTGCTGGCTAAATTTATTAAGTCTATCCGTTTTTTCTGGATGTGTTGATGTGAATGTGCCAGCAGTGCAATGTCATCTGCATATTCCAGATCTTCCAATGTTGAAAATGTAGTCCATCTTATTCCTCTTGGACTGCCCTCTGTTGTCTGGCGCATCACCTAGTCTATGACTGTTAAAAATAGAGTGGTTGATAAGGGGCATCCCTGTCGTACTCCTGTCTTCACCTCGAAGGTTAGGTTGCTCTGCCCAACACTACACGTAAAGTTGGCATAGAGGCTTTTTATGATTGACACTATGCAGCTTGGAATTCCATAAGCCCTCAGTATTTTCCATAAACTGTCCCTATGTATGCTGTCAAAAGCCTTTTCAAAATCAACAAAATTTATGTAAAGCTGTCTTTGCCATTCTGAGCACTGCTCTATAATGTTCCTGAGAGTGAATATATGGTCTACACATCTTCTGTTCTTTCTAAATCCTGCTTGTTCTTTCCTCAGTTTATAGTCTACTGCCTTTGAAATTCTCTGTATAATTATCCTGCCTAGTATTTTGCTGGGAACTGAGAGAAGAGTGATTCCTCTCCAATTATTGCAGTCTGAAAGATCTCTCTTCTTGGGCAATTTGACAATTATTCCTTTGTTCCACTCTGATGGTGTTGTCCCCGTTTTCCACACTTGTGCAAATAGTGGTTCTAATAGTTCTGCTGCTAGCTCAGGGTCTGTCTTAAATAGCTCTGCATTTAAGTTATCATGGCCCGGAGCTTTACCGTTCTTTAACCCTTTGATTGCTGTGATGATTTCTTCTTTTCGTGGAATGTCTGTATTTACATCTAGATCGTTTTCAGCCTCAGGAACATTCAATTTTGTCTCTGGTATTTCCTTGTTCAGAGTTTCTCTGAAGTGCTCTGCCCATCTTGTTTCCTGTCCCTCTGCTGTCTTGATGAGATTTCCGTTGCTTATCTCTTACTAATGTAATATTGTTTGCACCTTGTTTTCCGCTGATGAATTTAGTTATTTTGTATACTGTGCTTTGTTCATTTCTCAGTGCTGCCTCTTCTGCCTGTTTTGCAAGATCGTCTAGGAAATTCCTTTTTGTTGGCTCGGGTTTGGCGTTTAACTTCCCTGTCCAGTTGACTGTACTGTTCGCTATATAGTTGCTTTAACCTGGGGGACTTCGCTTCTGTTTTCTTTCTTTTCATTTCCTTTCTCATCTTTATGGTGTTTAGTGTTTCTGGTGTTATCCAGTCTTGCTTCTTCCTTTCCTGGAATCCTAAGCATGATTTGCTACTTTCCTTATATATTGTTGAAATGGTGTTAAAATTCTGGTCTATATCATCAGTCAATGTCTTTTCCTGGCTTTTGCCAAATTGATATCGTTTCTTAATGTCGGCCGCAAATGCTTTTCTGGTAAGGGGGTCCTTCAATTTGCTGATGTCAAACCTTTTCTGTGTAGTTACAGTTGGTCCAGCCCTTCTTTGTTTCACTTTCAGTTTTGCAACTACTAAATGGTGATCCCTTCCCACATCTGCACCTCTTCTTACCTTCACATCTTGTAATGCATGTCTCCATCTACCGTTAACCATGATGTGGTCTATCTGGTTTCTGTCCCCGACCATTTGGTGATTCCCATGTTAACTTGTGAATTTCCTTATGTGGGAAAAGTGTTCCTCCAATGACCAGGTTGTTAATGCTACAGAAACTTATTAGCTTATCCCCATTTTCGTTTGCTATTCCGCTGCCGCATTTCCCCATTGTTCTTTCATTATATGTATTGTGTGTACCAACTTTCGCATTGAGGTCTCCCATTACTATAACAAGATCATATCTAGGTGTGTCCTCCATTTCTTTCTGCAGTTGTTGATAGAATTCATCCTTGACCTCCTCATCGCTATCATTCGTTGGTGCGTAGCATTGTATTATTGTAGTGTTGGTGAATCTCCCTCTCAATCTCAATCGTATCAGTCTGTTGTTGATGGGTTTCCATTCCAGTAATGTCCTTTCTATCCCTTTCTGTAGAATAATGGCTACGCCTTCACTGTGCTGTCCATCCTCTCTTCCAGAGTAAAGTACTGTTTCTCCTGTTGCTGTTTTAACTTTTCCTGCCCCTGTCCATCTGCTCTCGCTTATCCCCAGGATGTGTAACCTATAGTTTCTCATCTCTGCCGTGACCTGTCTTAGTTTACCTGTCTCGTACATTGTCCTGACATTCCAAAATCCTATTCTTGTATCCTGTTTTGCGGTCAGGACATCCGTTTTCATGTCAGTGGCTTCCTTTCGGCTTTCACCACTGACAGTCATACGAGCCACAGACTCCGAATGTCCATCCCGCAGCAAAGTTTGTTCATTTGATGTTGTTTCCGTAACTTCATTATTTTTTTTACATAGACAGGGGTGTCAGCCCTATGCTAAAACCCCCAACCTGGAGGACCAGGGTACCAGCTTTTGTCTGACCCCTACCCACACAGACCAGTCCAGCTTGGTTGAACCTACCTCTCTTAGTTTTCACAAAAGCTAGTGTATCAGACAGTGAGGAACAAAAACGTTCAATAAACTTGTACCCTTTTCTAGGAGCAAGAAATACTTGACATTTTCCCAGCTTGAGACATATAAATAATTGTGGGATAACACCGATTCAATGACAGTTGTAAAATAATTGGTTGTAAATAATTTCATTATCATGTTGAGTTGATTATTCCTGTGTCAGAAGAATAACTAGATACAGGAAAATAAATTGAAAAAAAAATAAGTTACATTCCAAACTTTACCCAGTGAGTTGTTTAATCATTGTTTATTAGTAATAGGTGTAGTTGTTGTCCTGTTCATACACTTCATCACATTGCATATACCCTAGACACTTGCTAGACAACATACACACACCAATACACTTCAGTAGGGGAAGATATATAATCGTGTGAGGTCGTGGTGGAAGCAGACAGGTACCCTGTAAACTTATTTGTATTTAATAAACCTCAGGGACTTGCATAGCTGACCTCACACCAGATACCATTAATATAATATTTAAACCAATAATAACAACTAAATCACCACAGCCACCAACATCAGACGGGTCTTGAAGACGCTGGACCATCTTCGTAATTACCCCACGATACTACGACGGACGTGTTACACCCACCAGACTTGACCAGTGACGAGATGAGCCAGTCTATAACCTGTAACGAACCAAACATCGGCTGGAGTAGAAGCCAAAACACGCTTTACTGGCAGCTAAGTACCAATTCAGAGCTGCCAAGTGAACTCTTTAAGCAAATTCCCTACACTAACCAGATCACCACCCTTAAACTTACATTTTTTCTATATCTTTACTCTTATTTATTGTACACTGTTAACTATAATTGGTAATTAAATTTGTTATCTGTAAATATATAAATTTATAGTTGATTTAATTATTTTCTGAGTGAACTGCACCCGTATGTCTCAGTCATTTTAAATACATTGTGATAAGAGGTTTTGATGTTATTAATTAGAGGATATCCTGGACAAATAGATGTATCAGAAGATACCAGGATAGTGCCAGATAAGAGACTGGTCTTATGAGAAATACCCCCTTCTCTGAAAAGAGCAAGGGTGTATAGACAATCAAGGTGAGGTCCAGCTATGTAAGTTCCCAGAGTAAGGAATGATGATGATAAAGTTCTCTGGGTCCCTATCTGCTACCTCTTAAGATCTCACCAAGAGGATGTTAACTGTGTGTTGTTATTTGGCAAAGTGTCTAGGGTAATATATTATCACAGTTATGAATTTCAAAACAGAACTTTAACTTTAAGGAAATTTAAGCAAGACTGTTTGAAAATAGATATATTTACAATTTATTATTCCTGTACCTCAATCTTGTTGGGACAGGAATTCTCAATAAATCAAGAAAAGGTTATTTACATGCAAAAATAAATATTTTTGGAAACTCTGTCCATTTGTGTACAACTAAAAAGTCACTGGAATGAATATACCCACAGTTCTTGATATTATCATTACTTCTATACTGTAAGGTCTATTATTTTCATCACTCCCACGTGGTTTTCTTTTAGTGGTGAAATTATGTTTTAGGATGAGGTATCAGTGCCCGTATAAAGGACTTATCTGTGAAAGAGTTATTGCAGCTGTTCTGTCAATCTTAGGCCTGAACACCATCGTTCTGACTCCTGACTGAAGAAAAGGAGCTAGCTTCAAATTGTAGCATGATCCCTCACTCCAACACTTCTTTCGTTCAGGCTACTGCAACAACGAGGTACTTTGTAATACAACCCTCAAGTAAAGAATATTCACACACACAAGCGACCCGACAGTAAAGGGCTATAGCCTCTCAGCTCTCAGTACAGACGGCAAAGGCTTGTCCTTCTGTCTCTTACAATAATGTCAGCTTGGTATGGAAGCTTTTTCGTCAATGGCGGACTTTACAGGCAGTTGTTAATTATTATCACACTACCCCCAACCAATCAAATGACGAGTCCAAAAAAAAATTAACTATTTCCTAGGCTATAGAATTTGAGCAGTTTTAAGCGTGTTTGTCTAATCTGACCGAATTTGTTTACTTTATATCATAGTTATTTGTGAACCGATTTTAATTATCAAAAGTGATAATTAAACGGCCAATTATTTTCTATCGTTCTATATAGTTTTCCTTTAGTTATTCCTTTGTATTCAAATGAGGTTAATTTTTTTTGTAATTAAATTTGATCTTAACCTGATGTGAAAATATTACTAAATTAAATTTTCTAAGTTAAGATAATTTTTCTATGAGGGAATCTCTATGTGTATATGTTAAGCAATATCAGCGCTATAATTTGAGATATCCCTTTTATTTTAATTATCTTTAGTTATCGAGAAATACATTATTTAAGTTCGGTCAAAAATCCAAAATAGGCATTATTTCCACTTCAACCTAAATTTTTCTCGTACTTTAAAAAAAGAGGTAACGATTTGATTGGTTGTTAAATTTTACTACGTCCTTCGATAAATATTGGGATGGGTGTGTGAGAGGGGGGGGGGGGTGGTAACTTTTAACTTGTTTTCTTAGAAAAATTCAAATACTCTTAGTTAAATGTTGGCGGTAAATTTGACTGGACCCTCAGACAAATTTCAAATACTGTAGTTATTTATAGATTTTAAATAAGTTAGCTAGTAAGTTTTAAGCGGGGAATTTGAGCGTGTTGTTATACGGATTCACTTCACTACATACATGCAAAAAGAGGTATTTAAATAATATTTTACTGAATTAAATCAGTTAGGGCTCATCAAACGAGCAAAATTATCTTTTCCTCATAGAAGGTCTGGGAAGATAAAAAGTTTATTACGGCCTGGATAATATCAGCTGTAGTACTTGATTTCTTAAATTTCGATGAGGCTCTCTAGAACTACTGAAGCGTCATTCTTCAATTCAAATCTCTGCCAAGAGTAGTCTTGAGCGACAGGTAGATACCGTTGAAGCTCCTCAGCAGATACTTTGAAACTTGGCAACTGTTGTACCATCACTGCATTGCAAGGTGAGCAAATCCCGTGACACACGTACGTGATTAAAGTGTTGTTATTTTCAAAGATAGCAAGTTACTTCTATTGTAAGGTTTGATTTGTTATTTTCATAGGTGTAAGTTATTTCTATTGTAAGGTTTTATGCCGTTATTTTCACACATGTTTTATCAACTTTAAAGCCTGATGTCGTTATTTTCATATATATATATATATATATATATATATATATATATATATATATATATATATATATATATATATATATATATATATATATATATATATATATATATATATATATATATATATATATATATATATATATATAAAAAGGTCTACTGACATTGTTATTATTGTCGCCGTGTGTGAAGCACCGGCGAAGTTAGAGGATGACGAATATGATAAAAAGAATACTTTACTAAGATAACATAAAACAAAAAACACTTAGCATTAGTTACGTGATGTTAAATAAAAGTATTAGGGAAGTAACTGAAATTTAGAACAGCTCACAATGACCAGACAGTTGTTAAAAAGTGACGAGTAATAAGTTCGAAATACCTGACCAACCGGGACTAAACGGGACTAATATTAAACTATAAAGTATAAACAAACAAGGCACGATTTAAACCAATACAACAGTCACAATGTGAGGACTAACGCAGATATTGATATTTACACGTCTGGTTTTAACCGGCTGGCGCCTACACGCTAAAGTACTGATCGCAAGGCGTGGTGTGTTGACCAATGGAAACGGAAAGTCAGCCTACTTCCTGGGTCTAAAATTATCACGCCGCGGGTTGACCTAAATTCACTATTTAGATTTCATCATCATCATCATCAGTTGCCATCTCCACAACGAAGGTTGGCTGTAATGGATCTACAACGTCTTCTGTCTCTTGCCTTGGTGGTACACTCTGATAGACTCTTTCCCGTCCATCTCTTGATGTTATCTTCCCACTTATAGCGCTGTCTTCCCCTTGCACGTTTCCCTTCAACTCTCCCTTCTGTTATGGTCTTCTGCAAGGTGTTATGCCTTTTTATGTGGCCAAAGTATTTTAGCTGCCGAACTTTGACCTCTCTCATTAGTTCTCTTTTCATACCTAGATTTTCTAGGACCTCCTTATTTGTTTTCATCTCTTTCCATGAGATGCGCCCCATTCTTCTATATATCCACATTTCAAGAGCCTCAATTCTTTCTTCCAAATGCTTATTCATCGTCCATGTTTCTGCACCATACAGAAATGCAGAATATATATAACACTTTATGATTCTCAGTTTTAATTTGTGAGATAACTGTTTGGATGTCAGTATATGTTTCATGTTGTTGAATGTAGCTTTGGCCATTCCTATTCTCTTCTTGATTTCTGTTTCACATCTGCCATCTTCTATTATATGACCAAGATATACGTAGCTCTTGACTTGTTCCAGGATTTTCCCATTTACGCTTATCTTTAATGTGGGTTTATCGTCTGTTTTGCTAATTATCATAGTTTTTTATTTAGATTTCACGGCAGCGTAATATTCAGCCGAATACGAATAGTTCATTGAAGGCACTATTCGGCACCGAATCGAACACGAATCGGATATTCAGTACAGCCCATATATATATATATATATATATATATATATATATATATATATATATATCTATATATGTTTATATATATATATATATATATATATATATATATATATACGTTACATTTATTGTAGGTTTGACGTAGTTTGTTTCTATATTATTTCTACAACAAATGTTGCTGTTTCTTGATATACATTTTATGCTCCTCTCTTGTTTTTATTCTTATCGTGAACATACGACTACATACCAACTGATATATCTTTCTATTGTTATTATACACAATAAAATGCATAATCGTCATTCCTACACATTCTATCCGAACGCCACCCACGGCAAATCAACAAAGCAAAAAATGCAGTTATTCATAGATTGCGAAATGCGTTGCCTGACTTGGGGGGCCAACAGTATACGGCACATATAACGATAAAAGACAGCCAAAACAAATAGATTATACGATCTCTGAAAACACACAGTAGATTAAAAGGAGAGATACAGTCAGAAATATGGCACAAGGAGAACCCGTTAGAGCTAAGGCATACCTTTTTACTGTTACCCTTCAGTATCCTAAGGAGAATACGCCTTCAACGAATTCATATCAAGTCTTCATGCCTGTACCATCAATTAAAATTCTTTCCCTTTCATATACGTCTTGAATTCCCTCCCGTTAATGTGTGTGTGTGTGTGTGTTTGCGTGTTTTGTCTATTACCCTGGGGATTCAGAAACAAGCAATGCCTTATAATGCTATCAGCATGTTTCCTCAATGTATGTCCCAACGAAGGCCAGCTGTCTTATTCTCACCTTTTGTTCTACTGGCACTTGTCTGGTCCTTGTCATCAGTTCCACGTTGATGACCATGTGATTTGATTCTAATTCTTCCATTCCACGCAAAAAAACCATTTATGGAAGTCTGTAACTCGGTTGTTGTTTAACGAATAAAAATATCTGGATACCTGTCCATAAGGCAAGAATACCAATAACTAGCACAATTCCTCTATTCTACGTCACTAGAAAGTAAGACTGCAGGAAGATTCAGTTTACTGACAGAATACATTTAAAATGTCCCCGCGCTTTACGTTACCTTTGGAACGAAAATGTATGGTAATTACAGTTTATTTTGAAATAAAAAGTAGTCCAGAATTACCTAGATAAGGAAATTTTCTAACTGAAGAGAATGATCGAAATCAGAATGAGAAGATGAAGGCAGAGAAAGACGTATCTATAGCAACAGATTAAACCGGAAACCTGAAATAAAGTAAAGTAACTACTCTTCGGACCGGAAATTTAAAAAATCGTTCCGATCGTTACGATAACTTTTGAAGTAAAAAAAGCACATTGATGTTTTAATTTTGACTTCAAATCAATGTTTTTTATTAAGAATATATGTTAACAATTATATATGTGCTACAAAATATACAGCTTTCACTTATTTTGACTTTGAAATTACACGTGGAAAAACGTAAACACATCATTTGTGGACTGCCCAAGATAAATTTCCGATGTTATGTGTTGCGGTTCGCACTAGTGGCCCGTCATCGAAGCATCATTTTTTAGTGATGCCTAGATGGCAGGTAGGATAGTGTGATTCGCTTGCATAGCTAGGCGGTCAAAGGTAACTTAACACATCGTAAACAAAATGCAGCCTGATAGTCACTACAACGCATCTAGTGATGTAGATTCCTGTTCTGATGATTATTCAGAGGACTTGGAAACATCTGATGAGTAGGATGGTGAAAATACAGCTCAGAACAACTCAAATCACCAGCCGTGCATGCAAAGGTAAAGTTACTTCGATACTGAAATGATAACAGCTGATTTTGAAAAGCTGTTAAACAGTCATTTTAGTGGGCTATTGTAATCAGTATAGCTGCTTTCTGGTTGTTTTTGAAAAAAAAAAAGAAACAAATATTTCACCATTCAAACAGTTAACAAAGAACTCATGGCACCAGGAAATAAATATAAAGGGGGTCGGACGTAAACTGTGAAACAGCTGATTTATCTGACCTCATTTGCCCTGTGTCCCTGCTTTAAAAAATTATTATTGACATCATATGACTTTATGATTGACAGTATTCCTTTGTATGGAAAATGCAATGTGTGTAAATTTTCCTGTGTACACTAAACTGTAGGCCTAACTTTTAATTCTATTGTTGATCTGTAAAAATTAATTTTAAATTGTTCTTCTTGCAGATGTGTTGGTTATGATGAACTTGATGACGGCCCACCTTCCAAGCCTCCACCCTTTTTGCCTGAGAGGGTTCCAGGTCTGCAACTGTCAGAGGTGAGAATGTTGTTAACATATATTAGAATGAAGTGCAAAAAGCTATACCAACCTGATCAAAATGTTTCTGTTGATGAAAGAATGGTTAGAAATAAAGGGCGTTATTCTTTTCGACAGTAAATTAGAGACAAGCCAACAAAATGGGGATGAAGTTATGGGTTCTTGCTGATGCTGTTAGTGGATATACTTATGACTTTGATGTTTATTTAGGTAGGAACACTGCAAATGGACCATTTGGTTTAGCTTATACTGTAGTTATGAATCTTATGAAATCTTGGTGAGACAAGGATATAGGGTTTATTTTGATAATTTGTATACATTTATTCAGTTACTTATGGAAGTTAGGGATTGGAGCTTGTGGCACATTTTTTAGAAACAGAAAGGGGTTTCCAGCTGCGCTTTCAAATATAAAGGAATTTGAAAAAAAATAGCATCAGAGGTGCAATGTGGTTGGTTAGAGATGAAGAATTACTAGCACTGGAGTGGAGAGATAACAAAACTATAACACTGGTTTCAAGCATTCATAATGCTAATGCTAAGCGTAGAACTAAGGTTAAAGGGAATTTTCGATAAACTTAATGTTAGACAGTCAAATCTTGTAAGTGATTACAATATATACATGAAAGGAGTGGACAAGAGTGACCAGCTGATTATCAAGTACAATGTTTTGAGAAAGACCAATAAATATTGGAAAACTCTTTTTTCACTTTCTGGATATTGCTAGGGTAAATGTTTACATTTTATTCCTGGCAGAAAAAACACCCAGATGTAGAGGAGGACCAGCTAGATATGGTCAGCTAGTTTTTACAGAAGAACTAATCAGGGAATTGGGAACATAGGTTTGTATGGTGATGTACCACTCGCTTCAAAGCCACCAGTTATTTCTCGGCACGCCATGGACCCCGACTTTACAAAGACAAAAGGAAATTGTAAGCTTTGCTATCAGACTGTAAAGATTGAAAGAAAAACAAAAGTTAAATGTAAAGTTTGTGATACTTTTTTATGTTTTAATGCAGGTAGGAATTGTCTGTCAGAATACCACAAGCCTTAGTAGGAAATATCTAAAGATGTGTTGAGTCTTTATTATGTCACCCTCACAACTGATTTTACTGATATGTTAGTTATCATACAGTGCAGTGTTACACTAGAAAGATGTCTACTTAAGTCATATCTCATCAATTTAACTAAGATGTTGCAGCTACTTACAATAACTGTCATGTAATCAGTGAAAGATATTTTTTGAATTTTTTTTTCCTCAGTCACATAACATTTTTAAAAATATGCATAATTTTATTATTTAATGTTGAATTGTTTTGCAAATGTAACATATCTTCTTCTTCGTACACTCTCAGACGTCCACTTGAATGTTCTCAAAGAAAGCAGTAGTCAGTTTGAGGCTATTTGAATCCCTGTAAAGCTTTTCCACGAAAGGAGCTGGCGTCGGCCATATGCACCTTCTCTGTACCACATATAAGGGGCAACTTTGAAGCAGATGTTCAGCAGTCATTTTATCAGTGCCACAGTTACACTGATCGGTAGTTCCTATCTTTAGCTTGTTGAATAGATGGTATCTCAATCTGTTGTGGCCAGTGCGGAGTCTGAAGATTACCACTTGTTCTCTTCTGTGGAGCTGGTAGTAAGCATCATTCTGTGTGTGCCCTGGATGTTCTACATTCCATTTGTTTCTGTAACTGATTCTGATAAAACGCTTTGCCTCCTCAAAAGTTATGCTTGCATCAGGCTGAGGTAGATGTGAACCTTCTTTTGCCATTCTGTCAGCCTCTTCATTGCCGGCGATGTTACAATGAGATGGGATCCACTGGATCACAACACTTTTGAATCGTCGACAAAGTTTGTGGAGCACTACTCTGAGATCATCCAGGTCTGTATTATTTTGCCTTTTCAACGTTGCAATTAATGACTGTGCATCAGTAAAGAAAGCAACTTGTCTCTCGGAAGTTTCTTCTGTCAATATAACCTCTGCTGCAGTTTTCAAGGCCTCTGCCTCTGCTCTGAAGTTGCTGGAGAATCGTCCTGTCACCACTGACAGCCTTTTTTCTGCACCAGTGCTTAAGGTCAGAAAGACACCCCCACCTCCATTTTCTGTTGCATTTGTTGCTGATCCATCTGTGTATGCATGGGTCCAGGTGTTGCGTGGATAATGTTTCTCTATGTATTTTGTCGCTATGGATTTTCTATCTGTTGCAGTTTGGCTCTTTTTACTTTCAATTCCAGGAATGTTTTCTATCATTTTAGGGAAACGATTTTGTTTCCAAACTGGAAGCTTGTGTGCAGTGTAGATGGGTTTAACGGTGGATATTTCATCTATGGATACTGCTCTCATGTGTGGTTTGGTTGATTCTACAAAATTAATTCGTTTGAGTCTTTGCCTTCTAAGAGCATTTATTCTATGGCACATTGGGTGGTCTGTTAATCTTTTGAATTTTTCGGCCTGTTGTTGAGCCCTGCAGTCTCTTCTATCTGTCATTGGCTGGAGGCATGTAATCTTTTCGAGTTCTTTTATAGGTGTTGACTTCATGCCTCCCGTTATAATTCTCATTGCTTGATTTTGGAGTCTGCTAATTTTATCGAAGTTTGTCTTAGCTGCTGTTGCCCATGCTGCCATGCCATATTCAAGAACTGGCCTCACTCGCCCTGTGTACAACGTCTTAAGCACTTTCTCATCTGCACCCCAAGTTGTTCCAGCAAGTTTTTTCATAATTGCCATTCTTTGTCTTGCTCTCATTCGATTTCTGTCAACCTGTTTTTTCCAAGTCAGACGGCGATCAAAAATAATGCCTAGGTAGTTCGGATTTCATTTAAATGAAGATTTACTCCGTTTAGTACTAGTTTGAAGCTGTAACATATGATGCAAAGATTTTCACACTGCAACAAAATGTGACTGTTGTTAATTATTCTGATAATACTTTTTGTGTGTCTTCTTTGTAAAATATCATGTTTATAATTTTTGTATGGGTTTGAAAAAAAAAAATCGAAAAAAGGTGATTCGTCTTACGAGGACAAAAGACAAAGAAAGTAGTCTACGTTACGGCCACAAGGCCTTCGTCAGGAAAAGAAAGAAAGTGAAGGCTAGATAGGAGACGTAAGAACTTAAATAAATATAAAAATAAAACCTAGGTACTTCCCTGAAGGCGAAGCATGGCTGAAAAGGAAGTGACTTCTTATAATTTTTGTGTATTTTTTCTCTTGACTTTCCTTCAGTTTTTTAAAGCTCACAACAATATATATATTAAAAAATATTAATTTTACATCTAACCATGGTAGTCTGTTCAATTACAAACAATTTGATGTATAACACTCTTGGGTATTCAAATTAAAATGTATCAAGGACTATCAGAAGTCAGATATGTCAGAGTATGAGAAAATGATACAAAATATCAGGTCTGAAGAGAGGTAATACATGATTTTACAGTAAGATGATTGACAGGATTTCACGTTAAACAAAGCTTTAATTCATATTCTTCCTTCTTACTGTCAAACATCAGAAAAATATCA
Organism: Oreohelix idahoensis; assembly: GCA_024509875.1. NCBI lineage: Eukaryota > Metazoa > Mollusca > Gastropoda > Stylommatophora > Oreohelicidae > Oreohelix > Oreohelix idahoensis. The sequence continues at coordinate 166,044 of JAMPIV010006122.1, read as the reverse complement.
AAATATCTTGTTTCTTCAGATGAACATCAAGTTTCTCGCTTTCTGCGATACAGATCAATTTAATAAGTGTAACGACTTAAGCTGAACCAGATATTGCTACCGAGTAGTGAGATCACATGCCTCGCGTACTCGGATAAGGGCGAAAAAAATAAGAGGTCCCATGTGCAAGTTGAGCACGTTAAAAGACCCTCGGCAGTTGGAAATCGTAAAGAGTAGGCCATATAGCCGCTGCCCTGGCAAAATTTAACAATTAGAAACCTACCCATCACAGAAATATTTATAAAATATGATTCCTGTATACACACATTGAGATCCTCGCCAGTGTTACGGAATTCGTGCACTGTGATGAGATCCTCCTTTTGTGATCTAAGGGAGGAGGTCAGAGCACTGATGGAGATCACCGTCTGCAATGAAGATGGTCATTATAGCCAAAACCGACCCAAACCAGATATTGCTATCTAATTAAACGCTTTCGGCCCAAAGCAGTTTTTAAGTTTTACACACGCACCATTGTTCTGTAAAAAGGATGAAGTTTTAATAAGCAGTTAACACATGTTTATGAGAAAAAGTCTCGTAGTATTTATTACACAACAAACGCTTTTGTTCTGTACAGTGGATGTATATGGAAAAAAATGGAAAAAGAGGGATTCATCTAACTAGGTAGGAATAATGACAAAGAAAGTAGCCAACGTTGCGGCCACAATGCCTTTGTCAGGGAAAGGACAGAAAGCGAGAGCTAAGTAGGAAACATGAGAAAATAAATTACAAATGAGTACCACTCGTAAAATCGGTTAAGACCTAACGTGTCCTTCGATAAGAGAACGCGCCACGAAAACATGAAATGTCTGCTGCTTCCTGGTGTAAAAAAGTAAATGCTATGAATGGAAAGAGAAAGAGAAACTGCCCAAATATAATAATAATAATAAAATTTAACTAGGGAGTAGCTAGAAGAAGACAACATGTGTAAATAGAGGAAGGAACAACACGAAAACGTTTTTTTAAGTACAATGTAAAAGACACGAGTAGACTGACTATAACCAAAAGGGGTACCAGGCGGCTCTTGTGGAAATAATAATCCACATCATGGCGCACCATACGGCTCTTGGGTAGAAATACTTAAAACTGCCTTGTAACTTATTTTCACTATAAGACAAAATATAATTAAAACTCACCTTACTATCTATTTCCTTTTGCAACGAAATACATGCTTCATTCGCAATAGAAATCATCTACCAGCGAAATAATACTTGTGTTTTGAAGTCGACATCAAATGTAAAATATAAATCATCTACCAGCAAAATAGCACGGATTCGACATGAAATGTCGATCATATATATATTTTCTGTTGTCTGATGTATATTTTGTGTCACCTGAGTGCTAGTAAGCGGCTCGTTCTGTTGATTCTTTCCTGATACATATGTCTATTTTATTCACGGCTTCATGATTCACTTCTGCGCAAACCTGAACATCATCAAAGTGACAGGATTTCGATCAGTAGCAGCTAACCTCTTGACATAAGAGACTTTCATTATGATGATTAGGCGTATCTACTGTGATTCTTCTAAACAAGACAGGTGGATAATAAAACTATTAGCACCTTCCGAATATCTAAAGGCAAAGCTCTACCACGAATTTTTCGCTGCAACTTTGGAAAATATAGTAAGAGAAATAGAAATGTAAGAAATATTGAGACAAAATTAAATCAGCCCTGAAAACAAACGAACGATGTGGAGATGGACTGGCCACATACAACGCATAAAACAAGAAAGAGACGATGAAGAAGCATTATGGGTGCTCTTAATATAGGCGTATAGAGAAACTAGACACTAGAGGACACATCTAAAACAGAACTCTCAAGTCAAAAACAAAACGGTAAATAGAAAGACCTGAAAGGACAAAATATTCTAACGACGCCATTCGTGTCGGGGACCCATGATATCGATTCCTCTCTTTCTTTTTCATGTTGCTGTAGCATTTATAAACATGATTAAAGTGATGTTGTTGCTGTTATATTCTCAATAAATACATTAAAAATTAAAATTGTGATCGTGCTACCTCTATACTTAGCTCACTTGAAGTAAACGAAGCACACCGCTATCTTTTATTCATTTCCTAGTATATTAAGATTTGCTATCTCTTAAATAAATATTTCATTTCTTTGTTTTACGTGGGAAAAAATTAATGCTGAGGTATAAGCAGCAAAACTCATAGAACATCTTCCTAGAACCGTTATCGTCTAAAGTAAATTCTTATACATTGAGAATCATTTTGAGGAGATGAGAACTACATTTATTTTGTTGAGATTTTATTTAGATTCGTTCTATGGAGATGGGATACGGACTAACTTTGAGGACTTCACAGTTAGATTCAATCTTGACGATATCAGACCTATATTCATTATCCTTATATCACATGTTTTATCAGTAGATCACACATATATATCTACATTTTCTTTTTAAGAAGTTATATTATTTTGGCAAATCATTGGGAAGCGGGATGTTAAGGAAGCATCACTCAGGGATGTTAACTTAGTTGACCGAGAATTTACCTGGATAGGCGCGGACACCTCTATGGAATCTCAGTTTTGCAGTTTCTTTCTTTCTTTTTCTTTTTTTTTTCCTGCAGGGTAGGTTATTATCTTGCACATGCAGCAAACGTATCATCTCCAAAAAAAAAAAAAAAAAGAACAAACAGTATTTGCACAACGGCGCGTGAAGGTAAAAGGAGGAGGGAAAAACATTGCACAAATTTTACTGCCATGATTCCCACGTCTTAAGATAAAGCAAAAAAAAAAAAAAAAAAATTGAGCGTATCTACAACAGAGAAAGACAGTGTTGCCCAGACCTCACTTTACAACGTGGGAAATCTCTACATAAAATAATAGAACAGAAAACCTCCATAAAAAAAGTTTTTAAAATTTACATTTATGAAGCTTTGATGCAGGAACAATCCAGAGGTAATGTATCGGAACTTTGAAGAATACTAGATACAAAACAAAACAAAAAATGATGTATAGATCTGGGTGTTTGATGTTATGCCGTGTCTTTGTTGTTAATAGAATTACCCCTGTTATTGATAAATGGTTATGTTGTGATGCCGGCACACATGTAAAATGAATGACTTTTTAATGAGAAACACTGCAATTTTAAACTGATAAATAAATACGAGTAGTTGTTAACATTGTGAAAACAAACAGACTGTTTACAGACATGTATGAACTGGCGCAGACTACGATGACTTGGCCATGTCCGCCGCAAGGAAGATGGTCGCATCCCCAATATTTTCTAAGGACAACTAGGAGATGGCAAAAGAACAGTCGGGTGACAGCAACCATAAATCCAGCAACCTGGGAGGATGAAGATGCTGATCGCACCAAGTGGCGATGCTTTATACGGCGCCACTCAGATTGCACGAAAAGAAGCTCTCACCATAAGCAGAAGAGAAAAGAACACACCGAAAGAAACACGAGGGAAAAAAACAGCTCAGGGCTATCACCTCAGGGGCGTTTTCCCGTAGTCAGTAATGACTGAAAAAGGGGAGGGAGGGAGGGCTATTAGAGAACAGATTGAACATTTGGTGTAGATTCTATCTTCTTCTTCTACTCGTAGTACAGTGCCTAATGGCGTAGGAGATCATGTCTCCACAACTTCCTGTCACCGGTACAATTTATCAATTCTGCTGTTGACTTCTTTACATGCCACGATGTCAAACTGTCCCAGAAATGTTCTGTTTGTCTTCCCCTATCTCTTTTTCCTTCAATCGTACCTGTTGTTACGATATATTCCAGCTTTCCTCTTCTCATAACATGCCCAAAAAAGTGGATTGCCTCTTTCTAACTTGTGAAATAAGTTTACTTTGCGCATTGGCCTCTTTCAGGACATCCCCATTACTCTTTTTGGCTGTCCATGGTATTTTTAACATTCTTCTGTAAAACCACATCTCTGTGACCTCTGGTGTCTTCCCTATTCTAGATTATATCATGTTAGCATAAAGATTTTTCGACATCGCACAACAAAGCATGAAAGGCGAGTCGCTCATTTCTCGTTAATATGATGTGCAGAGTCTTTTGAAAATTGCAACATAGTTAGAGTAAGAAGAGCAAAAAGTGGTACGTCACATGAATGCAGCAAGTTTTGTTAGAATAAAATACAGCTGTGAGAGCGTGATAAATGGATCACAAGAGAGCAGCATCATCATTAGCTGCCACCTCCGCAACGAAGGTCGGCTGTAGTGGATCTCCAACGTCTTATCTCTCTTGTCTTGATGGTACACTCTGATTGACTCTTTCCTGGCCATCTCTTGATGTTATCTTCCCACTTATAGCGCTGTCTTCCCAGTGCACGTTTGGTCTTCAACAAAATGATTATGTCTTTTTATATGGCCAAAATATTTTAGCTCCCTAATTTTGATCTCCTTCATTAATTCTTTTTTTCAGAGAGCAGCAACAGGGTTATGAATTAATCGGAATATCTTCTTCTTCTTCTTCCTCGTTCGTCCTGAAAAGGACGTTTGTTGCGTTGTGTCTGTTTACGCCAGAGCTGTGATATCTGCACCTTTCGGTCGACACATCCGACTTCAGCACGGCATTTTTTGCGACCGGGTTTGCCTTCCCTCTGCGATCCCTACTCTCTCAGCCAGACTGCAGTGATGCAGCCTGTTTCCAGGACCACCACGTGGAGGTGGAGTAGGGTCTTGGTCAGCTCTGGTTCGCTGACCCTGATGCAAGCAGTCAGGCTATGGGTCGCTGACTGCATTCTCTATTGCTGCATCTTTGGGTCCTTAATCGGAATATAGCAGTGAGAGATTACTAGACCGATGTAAAGTGGAGCTATGATGGAGTCTTATAGACTTAAGACTTGCAATAAGAGAGTTTTTGGTTGATAACGTGAAGCTGTGATAGTATTTGATAAATCAGAAACCAGCAGTCAGAGACTACTAGACCGATATAATGTAAAACTGTGCTAGTGTTTCATAGATCTAAATCTAGCGAATGGAGAGTGCTAGGTAGGTATAATTGGAGCTGTGATCGTGTGTAGGTATAATTGGAGCTGTGATCGTGTTTGATAGGTCAGAAACTAGCAGTCAGAGGGTACTAGACTGATATAATGTAGAGCTGTGCTAGTGTTTGATAGACCTAAAACTAGTAATAGGAGAGGACTAGGAAGGTATTATTGGAGCTTTGAAAGTGTTTGATAGACCTGTCATGAAATATTCTAATCCACATATATAAATTATTAGGTAAATATGAAGCCTAACAGATGAAATTAGTAAAGAGAAGAGCAATGGTAAAGTGACGGTGCTGTCACAAAGAATGTACTCGAAATCCCCCTTGTTTTCTGCTTCGTCTGCAAATTGTAACGCTTTCACGTTGATATAAAAGCTTACTGTATTATTACCCGCCTTCTTCAATGAAACGTGTGCTGCATTTCTAAGAAAAACATTGAGACGTACTGCGTAATGACCTAAATTAATCCTAACATTAATTATACTGCGTTACCAAAACGAACGAACAGATGGACAAAAGGATAAAAAGAGAAGGGAGAGGCAAAAAGCCGAACACTAAACACGCTTCGCGCGATACGCAAATGCTGCCATCACGCGTGTAAGTCTACAAGCACTAACTTTTTCAGACGGACAGTGATAAAATACACTACCCTTTCCCAGAGTTAGGTTTATAAATCATAACAGACTCTTATTAGAAAAGATAACATTAGATGGGTTTACGGTTGAAAACATAACAGTACCCAGACAGCACATCTTCCAAACAGGAGGTAGAAGAAATTGCATATTTTGAACGCAGCCACGTAGCTCCTTTAAATTAGTATTTTTGGGTTCCTTAGGGCTTGTTGACAAAGAATATGTAAAACGTTACGCAAATAGTCCAGGCATTAATAAATTATACCCAAAATAAAATATTGGGGATGCCTGACAACACCAAATCATTTCTGCTCATAAGATTTTTTTAAACGTGTTTGAAAAAGATTTACGTTACAGAAATAGCCTACCATGTAAACTCCAAATTGATTGGAGCGCAACAAATGAAAGCCTAACCACGATTGGTCGGGCTATAAATACTATCTTGGTTGTTAGGGGAGACGGGAAAAGATAACATTTTTTCAAACACTTGTCGAAACGTGGCTCATTGGCCAGTCTCGCTGATATACACACTTGGGAGCGGTAGCAGTGCGTTGAAGCCAGCTCATATTTGTGTAAAATAAAAGCCTGGAACATAAGCAGATAGGAATTTGTGCCAGTTTGTGCCAGAATTCATTGCTAATCAACGTATCTGTGTTATTCGTATGAATTGTGGTAAGCTTGAACCATTTAATATCTTTTAATGAAAATTGAATGTGAATTGTTGATTTATGCCTGTATATATATATGTGTAGTTCAGTGGCAAACGTGAGGTAAAGCCTAAAATGCTCCAGCCTGAACAGAGGGTGTCGGAGAGAAGTAAAACGGCATGGAATGGCCAAACAGTACACTGACACCTGGATGATTGACTAGAAAGAAATAATGCTGGAAGTGCAGAGGCGTAGTAACCATTAAGGATGGTAATGCTGGTATAAAGTATTTCAGATGAAGCTGACTGTTGGCCTAACGCTCTGAACGCAATGTTTGTGCTGTATTGTGATCAGTGTAAAAGAGAATATAAATTAGTTATGAAGTAGAAGGTACATCCTTCTTGATTTCAGGGACAGTGGTCTTGATGGTACTGAGCAGCATCTGGTCAGAGATTTGCTGAATCCAGTGTCGGACAGCATACTCCTTGGTCCTTTTAGCTATCAGTGAGGTGTCTCCAGAGCCCAGAAGAGAATTCGAGCAGAGGAGTCCTCTCCTGCCGCCATCACTCAAGATAAGCAGAGTTGGCCAGCTGAGCTCAACATTATGTCCCCTCATCTTGAAATAACTTTATAAAAATACTATTCAGAGGGGAATTTACTTGTCTTAAAATCAGGAACTGTGAACATCTCCAATACTGGTCCCTAAAGACAAACTATTGAAGTCATGATGACAAATACCAACAGAGCTTGAACAAAACAAAACCAGTATTACCTCATTTTACTACTACACAACTGACACACATAGAACATTTGTACTAATATATGTCACTACAATATTCATATTAAATACATTCTGTACATAACTTGTAATTTAAATTGATTGTGATTCCTGGTTCCCTTGTAGTTGAATCAGGACACATATTCATTCATGCTAGTAATGAATACATATTGTTATTTGAACCGTTACGAGTGACTTCTTTAAGCTATTCTCATAGAGTGTTATATGTATGTGAGTGTCACAGTGTTGTTAAGAGTAGTGGATTAAATTAAATTGTTTATCTGTCTGTTGTTGTGACTTACACTTCACCATACTCATACCCTAGACACATAACGTAGCATCACACTATTCCAGAATAATTCTGACTGAGATATATAGATATGGGGTAGCAAGTAAGGTTATCTATAATACACTACTCTTAATAGATATAGATACCTTCACAGCTGATCTCAGTCAGTACACTAAGTTTCCTATAAGTATTTATAACATCCCACTTCACCACATATATTGGGGTCTCGCTCTTGGGATTTTGAATCTTTCCCTATTAAAAATATTGGGGGTAATTCACTTCAGGGAATATAAGAATTAAAAGGTATCCTTGGGTGGAATTAAATAAGGTTGAGCTCACGGTGCCTGTGTTGTCCATTAGAGATTGAATTGTTGGTTAGACATTATATAAAGTTACCTGATAGACAATGGCGGACCTGGCCAAATTTCGATCTGCTGCGGTTCAGACTGCAAAAGAGTTAGGATTAGATGGGCAAGTTATGGTTGCCTATGTTACTACGGAATGTGACAAATTTATTGAACGCGAAGAAAGAAGGTTTGAAGCCGAAAGAAAGTTAGAGGCTGACAAGGAAATTAAGAGGTTGCAGATTGAGGCTGAGGCTAAGAAATTGGAGGCAGAAAGAGAAGACAAGAGATTAGCTGCAGAAAGAGAAGCCGAGGAAAGAAGACAGGCTGCAGAAAGAGAAGAGAAGAAATTAGCTGCAGAAAGAGAAGAAAGAAAATTAGCTGCAGAAAGGGAAGCAGAAGATAAAAGATTACAAAGGGAACATGAGTTACGACTAAGGGAGTTTGAGTTTCAAGGCCATGCTCCTGAAAATGGTGCCAGTCCCTTTGCCTCTGATGCTACGGTTACTCAAGGAGCCTCAATCTCAGCTATGAACTTTCATTTAGATCATTTTGTTGAGAAAGACGATGATATTGAGAGCTATATAAATAGGTACGAACTATTAGCTACCACGTATGGGTTAGAGAGAGAAAGGTGGAGCTTAAAGTTATCTCAGGGACTTCGTGGGGCAGCTTATGAAGTTTTTGCAAAAATGAGCAGAGGTGATCAGGAAAATTATGACATGCTAAAGCAGGCTCTTTTGTTAAGGTATGAAAAGAATGCAGAATTCTATAGAAAAAAATTTAGGAATGCTAAACTACTGTCAGGTGAAACCTATCACCAGTTCTCTGCACGAATAGAGACATACTTGGAGAAATGGACTTCTCTGGGGAAAACCCAAGATCTTAAGGAAATGGTCCTTATAGAGCAACTAAGAGAGCCCATGGCTCCAGACCTGAGAAAGTTTCTCATGGAACAAGGTGCAGAGAGGCTGGGTGAGTTGCTAAATGTTGCTGAAAGGTATCAAGCAGCTCAAGCAGAGGTAACAGGTAATAAAAAGAAACAGGTGGACAACTTTAGGGCACCACAGAACTTTAATAAATTTGATCCTAAGGATCAAAATAAAGGTAAGCACCAATTTGATAGGCCACGGTATGAAAATAAAAATAAATTCCCACAATTCGATGAAAGGAAATATGATGAAAGAAAATCTTTCAACCAAGGAAAAAGGTGGTGTAAAAATTGTAAGATGAACAATCATGACACTGACCATTGTAGAAGGAAACCTCCTCATTTTGCTGCTATGACATCGGGGAAAAAGGAAAAGAAGGGAAAACCTGAAGAATTACAGGAACCATACCACCCCCCAGTGTGTGAAGATGTCATTTGTAATGGTGTCACTATAAGATGTTTATATGATACCGGTTTAGATTACGATTCCGTTGTGAGTTCTCACCTGGTGCAGGCCGATCAATACACCACAGAAACAGTGGAGATTCAAACTGCAACCAAGGATGTAGCTACCATGACACTTCCCGTCGCCCGAATAAAAGTGAAAACGCGATATGTGGAAGGAATCATAAAAGCAGCAGTGATAAATGAGCCAATCTACCCTCTAATATTGGGGTGTAGATATGTCTTCTTGGGGAATCCCAAGAGACCTGTGATATTGGCAACAGTGCAGACCAGATCACAGTCAAAGAAGGAGGAGGATAATCCCATAAATACTCACCCAGATGAGATGAGGAAGGCACAGGCTGAGGACAAAACACTCAAGCCATGTTTCAAGAAGTTGCCCAAATCTCATACACCTCCAGGCAAGGGAGAGTTTTATATGAAGAACAAACTGATATATAGGAAGGCTGGATCTGAATCCAATGGTCACGGACAGCTGGTCCTTCCCACTTCATATAGGACTAAAGTGTTGGAACTAGGGCATGCGATTCCCTTCAGTGGTCATATGGGAATCAGCGCAACAGGACAGCGAATAGCTTGTCACTATTTCTGGCCAGGAATAACTGAAGATATCAAAAGATATGTAAAATCCTGTCCAGAGTGCCAACGAGTAGCACCTAAACATTGGACTGCACCAGCAACTCTGGGGGAAATGCCCATAGTGGGAACACCCTTTGAGAGAGTTGCCGTGGATCTTGTGGGACCTCTCACCCGAACCAAGAGAAGGAACAGCTACATTCTGACTCTGGTGGACACTTGTTCTATGTGGGGAGAGGCAGTAGCCCTGTCATCGATTGATTCAAAACATGTGGCAGAGGCATTGCTCACAATTTTCACAAGGTTAGGCTTTCCCAATCAAATCTTGACTGATAATGGCTCTCAGTTCAAGGGGAAACTAACTGAAGAAGTTTTCAGGATCTTCCAGGCCAAACACTTCCATTGTAGTGTGTATCATCCCCAAGGGAACGGCCAAGTGGAAAGATTTAACGGCACATTAATGTCGATCCTGAGAAAGTTGGCACACGAAAAACCAGATACATGGGACCAGTACCTGCACGCCGCCCTCTTTGCTTATCGGGAGGTACCCCATAGTTCAACCGGTATGGCCCCGGCAACATTATTGTTTGGAAGGCCAATAAAAGGTCCACTTGAAGCTTTGTTAAGAACGTGGACTGATGAAAAGGCAGAGGAAAACATTACATCTTCATACCAATATGTGAATGAGCTGACCACTCGGTTGAAAACTGGCTGGAAACTTGCCAATGAAAATTTGAAACAAGCCAGGAAGAAACATGCTGCCTATTATAACAGGAAGGCGAAAGACAGAAATTTGGCTGTGGGAGAGAAGGTACTGCTTCTTTTGCCCGGGAGTCAGAATAAGTTACAAATTGGATGGCAGGGTCCATATACAGTTCTAGAGAAGGTGTCTAGAACAAATTATAAGATAGATAAGAAGGGGAAAGAAAAAATCTATCATGTGAATCTCCTGAAGAAATATTTGGAAAGAGAACATCAGGAAGAGACACACTTGTTGACCTTGTCCATCGCCATGGAGATGAAAAAGGAACCACTTTCATCATTTGGATATCCATTACACCCCTGTGAGACAGCAGCACAGGTGAAAATCAGAACACATTTAACGAAAACTCAGAAAGAGAGAGTGCAACAGGTTCTAAATAATCATGCAGAGGTGTTAACAGACCGACCAGGGCATACAAACCTATTGGAATATGATATGAAACTCATAGACTCCACACCTGTCTGTATGAAACCATATTCGATTCCGTTTGCTAAGGAAAAAGCTTTGAAGGAAGAGATAGACTATCTATTGAAGGAAGGAATTATTTCGCACAGTGAGTCTTCGTATAGTTCCGGTGTTGTACTCTTAAGGAAGCCCTCTGGAGAACATAGACTCTGTATAGATTACAGGAGACTGAATGCTATTACAGAAGGACAGGTGGATCCATTACCGGATACAAATCAGCTGTTTGCCAGGCTAAATAAAGCTAAATATTTCTCAAAAGTGGATCTGAGTAAAGGATACTATCAGATTCCAGTAAAGCCTGAGGTTAGACCATACCTAGCTTTTAGTACCTCAGAAGGACACTATGAGTTTAATAGATTGCCATTTGGATTGAAGAATGCGCCTAGTGTCTTCTCTAGAATGATGAGAAAATTATTGGATCCTCTGAATAATCCCTGTATAACAAATTTTATGGATGATATCCTTATAGCAACAGAAACATTTGAGGAACACATTGACTCTCTGAACATGCTGTTTGATCGACTTAGGGAGGCAAATTTAACAGCCCGACCAACCAAATGTTGCGTTGGATGTAAAGAATTGGAATTTTTGGGACACACAGTTTATCAGGGAAACATGACCCCTGACCCAAAGAATTTAGAGAAACTACAGAAAGCCCCGAGACCACAAACCAAGAAGGACGTGAGATCCTTTGTCTCATTATGTGGTTTCTACCAGAAGTATATCAAGAACTTTAATTCCATATGTGCACCGTTAACTGAATTGACACGTAAAGGACTTCCAGATCGCATTACATGGACACCACAATGTGAAATGACTTACCAAGAATTGAAGGAAAAGCTCACAAGTAAACCCATTTTGAAATTACCTGACTTAAGTCAAGAATTCATAGTAAGGACGGATGCAAGTAATATTGGGCTAGGTGCAACTTTACTACAGAAATCAGATGCATTGGATGGGGAATTAAGCCCAGTGGCATATGCTAGCAGAAAGTTGAATAAAGCTGAAATCAACTACTCAACTAGCGAAAAAGAATGCCTTGCAGTAATATGGGCAATAAAGAAATTCAATATTTATCTATATGGGAAGGCATTTAAGTTGCAAACTGACCACAAACCTTTATCGTTTTTAGCACAGGCTAAGCATGAGAACTCTAGGTTACTCCGATGGTCTTTGCTTCTGGCTCCATATAATTTTAGCATTGAATATATATCTGGAAAAACCAATCTGGGAGCGGATTTTTTAAGCCGCCATCCGTGTGATGAGAATCACCGTAAACCCCAGAAATAATAATAAATTTCTCTATGTGTATATAGAATAAAGGACTGACATATAATGTCTGTTTTAAGAGGGGAGGTGTCATGAAATATTCTAATCCACATATATAAATTATTAGGTAAATATGAAGCCTAACAAATGAAATTAGTAAAGAGAAGAGCAATGGTAAAGTGACGGTGCTGTCACAAAGAATGTACTCGAAATCCCCCTTGTTTTCTGCTTCGTCTGCAAATTGTAACGCTTTCACGTTGATATAAAAGCTTACTGTATTATTACCCGCCTTCTTCAATGAAACGTGTGCTGCATTTCTAAGAAAAACATTGAGACGTACTGCGTAATGACCTAAATTAATCCTAACATTAATTATACTGCGTTACCAAAACGAACGAACAGATGGACAAAAGGATAAAAAGAGAAGGGAGAGGCAAAAAGCCGAACACTAAACACGCTTCGCGCGATAAGCAAATGCTGCCATCACGCGTGTAAGTCTACAAGCACTAACTTTTTCAGACGGACAGTGATAAAATACACTACCCTTTCCCAGAGTTAGGTTTATAAATCATAACAGACTCTTATTAGAAAAGATAACATTAGATGGGTTTACGGTTGAAAACATAACAGTACCCAGACAGCACATCTTCCAAACAGGAGGTAGAAGAAATTGCATATTTTGAACGCAGCCACGTAGCTCCTTTAAATTAGTATTTTTGGGTTCCTTAGGGCTTGTTGACAAAGAATATGTAAAACGTTACGCAAATAGTCCAGGCATTAATAAATTATACCCAAAATAAAATATTGGGGATGCCTGACAACACCAAATCATTTCTGCTCATAAGATTTTTTTTAAACGTGTTTGAAAAAGATTTACGTTACAGAAATAGCCTACCATGTAAACTCCAAATTGATTGGAGCGCAACAAATGAAAGCCTAACCACGATTGGTCGGGCTATAAATACTATCTTGGTTGTTAGGGGAGACGGGAAAAGATAACATTTTTTTCAAACACTTGTCGAAACGTGGCTCATTGGCCAGTCTCGCTGATATACACACTTGGGAGCGTTAGTTCGAGACCACTTGTTTAAATAAGATTGATAAAGCATCAGTGCGTTGAAGCCAGCTCATATTTGTGTAAAATAAAAGCCTGGAACATAAGCAGATAGGAATTTGTGCCAGTTTGTGCCAGAATTCATTGCTAATCAACGTATCTGTGTTTATTCGTATGAATTGTGGTAAGCTTGAACCATTTAATATCTTTTAATGAAAATTGAATGTGAATTGTTGATTTATGCCTGTATATATATATGTGTAGTTCAGTGGCAAACGTGAGGTAAAGCCTAAAATGCTCCAGCCTGAACAGAGGGTGTCGGAGAGAAGTAAAACGGCATGGAATGGCCAAACAGTACACTGACACCTGGATGATTGACTAGAAAGAAATAATGCTGGAAGTGCAGAGGCGTAGTAACCATTAAGGATGGTAATGCTGGTATAAAGTATTTCAGATGAAGCTGACTGTTGGCCTAACGCTCTGAACGCAATGTTTGTGCTGTATTGTGATCAGTGTAAAAGAGAATATAAATTAGTTATGAAGTAGAAGGTACATCCTTCTTGATTTCAGGGACAGTGGTCTTGATGGTACTGAGCAGCATCTGGTCAGAGATTTGCTGAATCCAGTGTCGGACAGCATACTCCTTGGTCCTTTTAGCTATCAGTGAGGTGTCTCCAGAGCCCAGAAGAGAATTCGAGCAGAGGAGTCCTCTCCTGCCGCCATCACTCAAGATAAGCAGAGTTGGCCAGCTGAGCTCAACATTATGTCCCCTCATCTTGAAATAACTTTATAAAAAATACTATTCAGAGGGGAATTTACTTGTCTTAAAATCAGGAACTGTGAACATCTCCAATACTGTCCCTAAAGACAAACTATTGAAGTCATGATGACAAATACCAACAGAGCTTGAACAAAACAAAACCAGTATTACCTCATTTTACTACTACACAACTGACACACATAGAACATTTGTACTAATATATGTCACTACAATATTCATATTAAATACATTCTGTACATAACTTGTAATTTAAATTGATTGTGATTCCTGGTTCCCTTGTAGTTGAATCAGGACACATATTCATTCATGCTAGTAATGAATACATATTGTTATTTGAACCGTTACGAGTGACTTCTTTAAGCTATTCTCATAGAGTGTTATATGTATGTGAGTGTCACAGTGTTGTTAAGAGTAGTGGATTAAATTAAATTGTTTATCTGTCTGTTGTTGTGACTTACACTTCACCATACTCATACCCTAGACATATAACGTAGCATCACACTATTCCAGAATAATTCTGACTGAGATATATAGATATGTGGTAGCAAGTAAGGTTATCTATAATACACTACTCTTAATAGATATAGATACCTTCACAGCTGATCTCAGTCAGTACACTAAGTTTCCTATAAGTATTTATAACATCCCACTTCACCACAAGACCTAAAGTTAGCACATGGAGAGTACTAGGTAGGTATAATTGGAGCTGTGATAGTGTTTGATAGACCTAAAACTAGGAATAGGAGAGTACTAGGTAGGTATAATTGGAGCTGTAATAGTGTTTGACAGGTCAGAAACTAGCACTCCAAGAATGCCAATCATATATAAAGTAGAGCTGTGCTGGTGTTTGATAGATCTAAAACTAGCAATTAGAGAGTGCTAGACAGATATAATATGTGGTTGGGATAGAGTTTGGCAGATCTAAAACAAAAAGTAAGAGAGTACCAGACAGATAGAACTAGAGCTCTGATAATTTTTGACAGTGTCACAAAATGGATTTTGGGGCGACCTCTTTCCGATCTCTCTTTCACTACGGCAGTAATCAGTTACATTTGTTGTACTGATTTTATTGCGATTTTTCCGGGTCGCACCCTTTTCTTTCTCTGCTAGGCAGCAGATATTTGATATTGTCAAAACATTTGACACTCCTTGTTGCTGTATACCTCACATTTGCTAGGCGCGGCACAGCTTTGCTGAGATTAAGCGCAGGTAAACCCATATTGGTCTGCTTAGTTTTCGTGTAGAGTTGTGTGCTTAAGCGAGAGATAACAAGATTACTCGTCTGTGCAACACATTTTGGACAGACACGTATGACATAATCGCTTCCTGTCCGACTTGCTATGACAAGATTACTTTAGATAGTAATAATTTGTTACATCTGAAACACATTGTCGTATGAGTTTACAGATGTGTTTGTGAGTTCGCCCGCAAGGGATCGGATATGTTCATGCCATATACGGAAGACTTGACCCCAACATTACGTTCAAAATTTTTCCATGTCAGGAATATTTTGAAATAACCCCCCCCCCCCCCCCCCCCCAACACCTTTTTGTTTGAAACAATTGGTGCTTTCTTAGCTTCGTCTCAAACAGATGCCGGGGCAGTATAGTGAATATAACCCGACACGTTTCAGTGTTAAGACACTGTGAGATTCATACTTGCCAAGAAGACACCAGAATTGCCAGTAATTAGAATCACGATTCCATCTTATCAGACTGAACACCTTTTATTGGAGTATCCATAAGCACTTACAAAAACAGCCCAGGAAATCTCCATCATTTTAACACGGAAAACGGGACAGAGGAAACTGAGAACACACGAAGTCAAAGAGGGAATTAAAGTTAAAATTAACGACCCCAAGTACACGTGTAAAAAGGCATCGGCTAGTGCCTTAACTTCATTCATATGAGCAAAAAAGTATATGAGCCAGGATTGGCGTGTTGTCATTTTACATTCTATATTTTCATTACTAACATGTGAACTACTTACTTACTTACTTAGTCGTTCCCCTTCTACCGTGAGGTGTAGAGGTTTGGAAGAGAGAGCGCCAGACTATCCTATCGGCTGTCTTCCTACTGGCCTGGTTCCATTCTAGTCCTCGGTCCTTCAAAGATTGTCTAATGTTGTCCTCCTAGCGGACTCTGGGTCGCCCTGGGGATCTGGATCCCTGGCTCTTTGTTTCCCATGCTTGTCGTGGTAGCCGATCTTTCCCATTCTGCAGACATGGCCGAACCATTTTAGTTGGGACTGTTCTACTTGGGTCTGCAGGGGGTGGGATTTTAGGCCTTGACGTATCGTCTGGTTGCGGACTATGTCTGTTCTTGTTACTTCAACCACCTTCCTCAGATACCTCATTTCTGAGGTTTGGATCTGGCTTTTATGGGTTGTAGTCATTGCCCATGACTCGCATCCATATGTTAAGACTGGGACATTGGTGGAAGAACTAAGGAGAACTAAGTACATCAGTAGTTCCGAGTTCCATAGGGAGCAGGGAAGGAAAGATGAAAGAATTGGTGTACATTTTAATTATAATACTTACAGTTTCAAACCAATGTAAATGTCGATGTTAACATATTCACTTTAAAATTAATGGAAGTTACAACTTTTCAAATCAGTGTAAATGTAAATTAAAACATATTCAATTTATATTGTGAACACTTTTCAAAACAGTGGAAATGTAAATGTAAACATATTCTGCCTGTACTATTTACCTTTTCATTTAAATGTAAAGTGATTATAAAAGGTATTCAATTTAAATGTAAAGAAAATTTTCTCTCGCGGGATTAAAGTTAATTCTCATCGAGGATAAATTCTGAGTAAATGGTGTCGTGAAGTCGGAGTCACAACATGTCATTCATTACCCAAACGAAACGCCATATGTTAGAAATAGAAGAATTCAGAGAGAACCAATGAAAACGAACCTTTATGCAGTGTTTACAAATAACAAACTAGCCTACAATGGCGATCTCCAATTTTGTGCAAATCAATTGAGATTGGAATTTAACTACAGCTTTAGGAGAGAAGTACCACCTGGAAGAGGTCAGTAATACAATACTAGGAATGATGCTCTACCCGTTAGGACTAAGATTTCTACGGGGGGTGATATAGTAATGGAGAAATCTCTAGTGAAAGGCATCGAGACATCAGGTTGATCCATAATGTTGCTGTTTGGGCTACGCAAAGAATAAAACTAAAGAATGTAATATAAAGACAAATAGCTAGAAAGTTAAAGAATAAATCAGGGTGTAGTTTAAGCCTTAGATGAATAAAATCGCTCCAGAAATAAAGAAGATAATTAAAATCGTAGTTTTCAATATTTGTACATCAGGACAAATTTTGCATACATTTTGAGATTCGCAAACACCCCTTTAGCCTCTGCTGTCTCGGTCGCCGGATGTGACGTATAAATAGACCCTCCCTCTGCTAATCGAGACCATTCAGATATTTTAAAATCACAGCGAGCGGAAAAAGAATAAAAGTGATAATGAAGAGTGCCTTTGCCTTTTGTATCTGAGAGCAGATCATTCTAACCATTAACAGCTCGACTGTATGTGTCTAAGGGTAAGAAAGAATGTGTATATATATATATATATATATATATATATATATATATATATATATATATATATATATATATATATATATATATATATATATATATATATATATATATATATATATTGATTAACAACAGTGTGCTTTAGGAAGTGTGTAACATGTGTTAGAAAACTACAGTGTGTTTCTGGTGGACTTACAAGGCTGTGTTTATTTAAATAAATGGCGAATGGAAGCCAGAGTGAGTTCATAGTCTTAGAAAAGATTTTAAAGAATTATTTCTTGATGGAATGGCACACACACCAGGAACATAAGGAAGGAAGAAAGGAATTGTTTTACTGTGTTGATTAAGATATCACTTGGTATTTTATACAAGACCTAATAAATGTAGAGGGGCGAATCATGGACAGTTAACTATATCCAAAGAATTGGAGAAATATATGGTCACAGTGAACTGAAGTGTGTTAATACTGTCTTGATATGACCTGTGCGTCTACCTGCACTCTGTCGTCTGAAACTGTCTCTTACCTCCTACCTCTGTAGAAAGGGGATAGAGATAAACAATACAGTGGTGAAACTGACTATGTTTCAGGTTGTATTCTGTAACTGAAGTCCACCTGAAGGAGCTTGACTCTAATTTAGGAGCTATTGGTGCGAGTGCCCTTGATGATATAGGGCCGGCCACCCAATCCTATGCCTGGAGGAGACACACATTTTTGGCAGAACAGAGGTGGAACAGAATCAACGCCCATATTTCAAGCTAAGTAGCCACACAAGGCTACTGTTCGGTTAATGCAGCATCACCACAAAATAGTTTATGATGATCCAGCACAGCATTTTATCTAGGCGACCGTCCTAGTCAGAAATAGACAAACTTAAGTAACTGTGAACAAGTTTGAAGCAATTCTAGAAAACTGCTGTCGTCAACAAAGTGATTCAGCTTAAAGAGAACCTTTAGTTAATTCAAAAGACTGTAGATAATTGTGACAAATTTCAATTGTTTTATTTATTTACTTGTGTAATTGAATTTGAGTTTTCTTGAAAGATTTTCAATTAGAAAAAAAAAACCTGTAAAAATAAATTGTAAATATTTACCAGCAGACTTACTTAAAATTCTTTAAGTTAAGTTACAGTTTTTGTTGGTAGATAGATTTAGTTAATACCCCTAGCAGAGTTAATAATAATAATATTAACAGAGGGGGATCTGGGAAGAGGCAAGTAGGAACTTAGAGTAATACATTACCTTCTTCTCTGGGAACTTATGCAGTTTGATCCTACCTTTGATATATATACACCCTTACTCTTTTCAGAGAAGGGGGTATTACTTATAAGACCAGACTCTTATCTGGCACTATCCTGGTATCACCTGACACAACTTTGTGTCCAGGATATCTTATAATTTAAATAACATCTACCCTCTCGTGACAAATGGGATGGTGGAATACGAAAAGGGGACACGTCAGTATGTGTCGGGAACCGAAATACTCAGGAGAGCGTTTCGTTTCTGTCAGAAACCACCTATTTTCACCGTGGATTTAACACATGATAATCTATACTCTCTGGCTCATTATCTAAGGATACGACCACAGTATGCAATAGCTGACATAGATTCACCATAACACTCGTAACAGGTTAATTTCCCTTTAATAATCATGCACACAATGAAGCCACACAAGGCTAGAGATACATATGCAATACAATGCAACAGAAATGCCAATATAACTTGTAATAATCAACAATCAAATCTATCATCATCAGAAACTCGCGGGTATGTCATACCGAGTGAACAACACAATGACTTTCGCTCACCGGCTAAGTCCTGCATTCTAATAAAGCCATACTTAAATACAAATGACTTCTCGTCAATGGTCTACGAAAAATGTTGTTAGAAACTACACCACCGTTCTAGAAATATGTAAACTAATCTTGACCACATGAATAAATGACAAGCACCCTCAATGAAAACTATGGCATCCAATATCCCAGCAAAATGCTGACAGGGAACAACAAAGCGACCTCTCCTGGTCGATGGCCAGAAACGCAACTAACTTTTAGCGCCCGAATTCGTGCGCACTTCCGTCCAGGTCACATGACCAAAACGGGTTTTAAATTAGTATCAGGGTTGTCACTCTCAGCGTGACCAACTTAATATTTTGTCGAACATATCTACTGTGACAGTTTCTATTCTATTACCATAGTTGTTGGTGGTGGTACCAGCTGAAGGGTACTATCTCTGGAGCAAGAAGGGAACAGTGGCCTGAGTTTTAAGACAAGCAGTGTAAAAGAACCAACCCAGCGGGAGCAGAAACAACCACTGGCAGCTAAGTGCAATATATAAGCTGCCAAAGTGAACTTTTTTCGTAGAACCTACTATCAATCAATGATGAACCCTTCCTTTTAAACTGTTCAATTATTTTCAAACTGTTAAAGCTTAAGTGATTATTAAATTTTGTTATTTGTAAATTTACAAATTTAACTTCGATTTAATCATTTTAAATGTACTGCATGTTTGTCTTAGTCAATTTACTACACACACTCTAAACAGAGCTATACCAGAATAATAAAAATTGAACAAGCTAAGATAAACCATTGCTTAATTCTTCACAGAAGTTGTCGGCAGATTCTAGAATTAACGTGCTCAGCCAATGCAGCATTGTTTTCGCTTATCTGAATATCTCGTGAACACTCAATTGAGATAGAAGCGTCATTACCTTTCTATATACAAATCTGCCAAGAGTAATCTTGTGCGAAGGTAGATACCTTTGAAGCCCATATTAAATACTCTTGAGTTTTGGCTACTGTTGGACCACTACTGCGAAGCAGGGGAGGCAATACCGTCACAGACAGATCTAAATCTAGTAATGATAGTGTACTAACTTTATATGAAGTGGAGCTGTGATAACTTTTGACATATCTAAAACGATATGTCTAGATCGGTCTTTCTCAACCTTCTTATTCTGGAGGAACCCTTGAAAGGATTTTCATGTCTCGGGGTGCCACTGTAAAAAGTATTATATCTGCAAGGTCAAGGTACTTTAGCGTGATCAATCCTTCACTTAATAATATTTAAGTTTTAAATATAACGCCTCTAATGCGTCAGTAGCGTAGGCAAAATAAACTTCAATTTTTCCTGTTGTTTTTAAATTTTCTACCTGATTTCTTTTTAACCTTAACCAAGTAGGCCTTAACGTCTTATCACAAAGTCAAACGTCTCTGCAAGACGCTAATGAATATGATATGTACAAGAGTGAGCATGGTCCTATAGCGCATTGCAATACGGGGGGGTGCTCGGTCACTACCCATCCCAGCGAGCGCTAATATCGCCTGGCGCGCAAAGTTTAAAAAAAAATGTTTATTTTTTTTCTCAACCTCTAGCGGAGCTCCTAGCAACCTATCGCGAATTCTTAGGGTTCCGTGGAACCCGGTTGACAAACCCTGGTCAAAACAGATATAAAATAGAGCTGTGATAGTGGTTCAAGCGATATAAAAATTAGTGGATTGGTGCGAGACAGCCGTCAAGATGGGGAATAATGCTATGAACTTAGCCAGTATAAAGGTAATAGCCAATTTAAAGGCGACAAATAAAAACACAACAAAAAGTATCAGCAAACGTCCTCGTCAGCGAAAAATAAATATAAAATAAAAAATTAGACAAACTACAATAAAAATAATTAAACAAGCAAACGCTTTGGAGAAGAACTTTTAGAAAAATGAGATACAGCGAAAAATAATTCATTCTCGTTTGAGGTTCCTGACAGAACGCATGTCCATAACTGTAGCTAGCTCCCATGCAGGAACCTGCGCTACATCACTTCATTTTCTCTTGCAGTAGTGGTTTTCGTCACAGTTTGTTTCACACGATAAGGAAGACAACCCCATGCATAACCACACATTAGTCGGCCCTTACTGCATACCTTAGTCAGCAGTGACTCTATCCTTTCGCAACCTTTTGGAGACCAAATGAGAAGACAAATAGACATTATGTTTCCATCTTCTTTAAACGCAGTTCCAACATGGATAGTCGATCATGTCTCTCCACAACTTCCTGGCCTTATTGCGGTTTATAAGTTCTATGTTTGACTGTTGTCATGCCATGATGTTAAACTTGGGGTCAGCAGGTTCTATAGTCTTGTGCCATCTGTTCAAGCTCTTTCATCGGACGTAAAAAGGATAATGAAGACATGGGGGAAATAAAACATGAAAGATAATGAACTTTCACGATAATGAAGATTTTTAAAACTTTCGATAAACAAGAATTAATGTTCTTATTTATCGCGAAAATTTAAATTTATACTTTGAAGACATTCATTACTTTTTTAAATGTTGCCTTATCTTTCAGGTAAGAACAAAATAAAGTTCTAAATACACATACTTTAATATTTAATTTTCTTTTCTGTCGTACAATAGAGCTGATTGAAATCATTATTTGTTATTGTCCTTCATTCGAGTGGGGAAGTTAGCAATATCAGCATGGTGATGGAAGGTGTCAAATGAAGGTGAAACACAGTGAAGAAGATGGACAAACGGCTGAGATTCAGTCTGTAATATTTGAAGAGTAAGAAAGTGAGGCAGAGAGATTAAGAGACATAATTTGAATGGAAAGAAACTTTATTGTTCTTATAGCAAGAAGCCTGTATATACGAGTACTTGCAGGTGAGCTGACAAAGAACTGAAGAAGTAGGGTATCCAGAAGGCAGCCGCACACAAAGCCAAACAGTTCTGTAAGCAATAAACAAATAAATGCCACATGGCAGTTCCAAAGGGTCTCTGTAGAAACAAAGAAAGAATGGGACTACCACACCCTCAGGCATGTCGTACATGGCGACTAGTGTGAGGTTTTTCATGAGGCTGGTAACCTCTTCAAGTAAAACAAGTTGCTACATAAACTAATGCTGACAGAGCATGTAACTGCTTTGTGCAGGTTTCCTGCGGCAACGTGACCAGCTTCAGTGGTGGTCCTCTGCTTAGTAAAGAGCGCAAAAGATAATGATAAAACACCACAAAATACAATGATAAAACACCACAAAATACAATGATAAAACACCACAAAATACAATAATTTTACCTGTCTTGCCAACTCCAGCGCCACCAAGTATGACTATTTTAGCGTATGTGAACCGTTTCTGTGACATTCTGTTGCGTAATCTCTTCAACGTCTGAGCTGTCGTTCAATTAATTCTTTGAGCTGTAGTTTTATCTGTTCTTTTTATTTACCTCTAGCCAAAAGTTAGCTTCGATGACGTCACATTAAACGCGCATGAATAATTATACCTTGGCTCCGGAATTTTTAATGACCTACTCTTCCAAGTCACAGTTATTCTAGTGATACTCAAATATTTCTTAAGGTAAATTTGGTCTTGGGCGCTAAACACGTTGAAAAGAAACATGATTTGGGGTGAAGGATACTTGAAAATTAGACTGTATTCACTGACAGAAATATTTTTTTGCTACCCCATGAAAGAAAAAAGTTTATTTACAACCCACTAAAAAAGAGCATTTCAGGGAACAGTCGAAGGTAAACGGAGAAGAGGAACGCAAAGAAAATCCTGGGCTGATAACATCAAAGAATGGGCAGGGCACGGTTTTTCCACACTTGTACGCATTGCTGAGGATAGAGAGCAGTGGAGGCCCCTGTCTGCTGATGCTTCCACCATGGCACCCCTACGACCCATGACGGGTTACGGGTTATGATGATGATGATGAAAAAAGAGCGTCTCATTGGCAGAGCCGTTGTAGAGCTTGCCCGTGCGGTAACGTTACCGGGTTCTGGATTAGAAACCAAGTAGCGTCGTGCTTCAGCTTACCCAGTTGCAAATTGTTATCTGATTCTGCTCTTGAGTTAGGGAAGGAGAAGGCAGCGGGGAAGGAAATTGGTTATCCCACCTTCATAAAGCTGGACCTGATATAGTGAAGTCTTTAATAATTCACTCCACTACGGCAGTATCTGATATGGAACTAACTTTACGTTTACTCACTGAAAGAAATAAATGTATTACTTCTCACTGAAAGAAGGAAATGTAAATGTAATTACTCATCATTGAAATTACTACTCACTGAAAGAAGTAAATATATTTACTACTCACTGAAATTACTACGCTCTGAAAGAAGTAAATGAATTTGTTACTCACTGAAAGAAGTAAATATATTTACTGCTCACTGAAATTTAAAAAAAAATGTATTTACTATTTCACTGAAAGAAAGATAAGTCTTTAATGAAGAATGAAGAAAGAAGGAAGAAAAAAGTAATAATAGACAAAGAATGAAGAAACAAGGAATAAAAGGAAATAATAAAATTAACAATGAAAAGTATATGAAGATATACAATAAGGAAAAAGAAATGATAAAGAAGATAAATGAATTGGATAAATTAGAAACAGAATAATGCCAATGAAGAACGTGCAAAAGGAAATGAAAGAAACGGTGTGAATGAAAACAGAAAGATTCACCATTAATAAGCGGTTATAAAGACTTACGAGGTGGATAGTCAAATGACTATTTATAATTATGTTTCATCATTACTTGGCTAAAGAAAATATTCAACACTAATCGAAATCAACCTTTTAAACTACGAGCGTACATACGATTTTAAACATTAATGTTGTATTTTAAATATACATTCTAGGCAAAATTTTTAGCATATAATAACTCTAAATCACAAAGAACTAGCATTATTTGGCTGTTTGTGGTTTTATGGTGCACGTCGTTAATTTATACAAATTTAACTCTTAAAGGACGTCGTTAATTTATACAAATTTAACTCTTAAAGGACGCCAGGTCAGTATTCAGGACAGATGTTCCCAGGCGCTTGAAACAGAACCCGGGTTTCATGGTCAGTATATTTGAACTAAGTCTTTATTTCTTTAATCCCAATTATATTTGTTTACTAATCCTCGTTCAATTTCCTTGATAACTATGTATAACATGACCATACTTTAAAAAAAAAAACAATTGAAAAGACCCGACCTTTCAACTTTACCACTATATGAAAAGTTTAATCAACAGAAAATTATTTACGCCAAACATGGGAACACCATTACGTCCTTTAATAGTTAAAAGCATGAATTTGAATGTAAACCATTTAAAATTATGATCATTAACAACATTTCATGATTCTTCAAGGGCTATCCCAAGCAGGACTGTAATCACACGTGCCAGCATAACCACAAAAAGTCAACAAAGGTGATTCCTGGCTCACAGCTAAACGAATGTAATCTCACTAAAGCATGTCTGCTTGGCGGAAAGTTTCGCACGCGCGAAGTAGAGGAGACAGAGAGCGTGGAACTAAAATCAGAAACGACTCATGGTCTTTAACTTAGGGCGAGTGGCAAGTGAAGGTAGAATGAGCGACTGTATCTGAGTAAGAAGGGGGAAGAGCTGCGATTCAACAGTAGCGAGGACGACAAAAAGAACGAGGAGTCAGGAGAATGTGGAAGAAGTGAGGGTTTAAATACATAAGCAAGCTTCAAACGTAAATAGATCGAAAAGAATCTCTCTCTCTCTCTCTCTCTCTCTCTCTCTCTCTCTCTCTCTCTCTCTCTCTCTCTCTCTCTCTCTCTCTCTCTCTTATTCAAGAAAAGTTTAGCTATTTCTGCTGCTCATCTGTGGAATAATCTTCCACACGACCTAAAAAACACGCTTAGTCCATATTCATTCAATCACAGACTTTTCAAATACATCATGAGTGCAGATTATATGCCACCCTAATTTAGTTATGTTCTTAAATAATTACATAACATCATATGTAGGTTTTAAAGATAATTTTGTCCTGTTTAGTATTAATTATGGTAAGGTACTGTAAATCTGTGTAACTATTATTGTACTGTTACAATGTTGGGATTTTATTTTATTGTATTTTATTTTATTATTTAAGTAATATTTAAGATACATGTGAGAATTAATGGATTCAGTATGGAAGACGAGAGAAAGGAAGGGCAGAATGTTAGACGGGCCTGCGTGCCCAATTCTAAACCCTTTGAAAATAAAGTTCGTTCGTTTTCTCTCTCTCTCTCTCTCTCTCTCTCTCTCTCTATATATATATATATATATATATATATATATATATATATATATATATATATATATATATATATATATATATATATATATATATATATATATTTATATATATATATATATAAATTCGTTAATGTACCATGTAAACTCACACAAAATATGTTTACCCAAACTCGCATGTAAAATAAGGCATGCAAACATGAATAAAAATTATACCGATACAATATCCCACAAAAATACAATACACTCATTCACTTTTAATATATTTATACAAATTATAACCAAACTACAATTAAAATGTTCATTGTACAACACATGCACTCCTGTTGTTGTTGTTGTTATTTAAAAATGTTCTCTAAGCTTCTCGCTCTTTTGCAGCCAATACCAAGTTGAAGTCCCTTGGTATTATCTACACTAGGGGGTGCTCACCGAGATGCCCGAGGGCACTATTGTGCCTGCCAAGGCTTATTTGTCTGCACACGGATGAAAGAATTAATATACAATTTAGCTTGCATGGTCAGAAACGAAAGCGTACCTTCTACTAAAATTCTTAGGTATTTGCGGTTAGTGGTCTCAATAAAATGTCAAAAACTTTTCCGATAGACACTCCTAATTATGAACATTTGACCAGTGTCAAAAATCACGCTAATTGTACTTTTGACTATAAAATAATTTTAAGATTAATGTCTTTCCAAAATCCGGAATATTTACTATATCATTAAATGCGTGTACACAGCCTTATATAAGTATTGGTATATTTTGTTGTACAAATGAAATCGTTTCAGTATGTGAGTCGCGATATTTAGTTGGTGCTCACCACCCACTTTATAAATCTACAATGCGCCCGCGGTGCAAAAACAGTTGAGGACCCCTGATCTACCTGTAGATCTAGCCTTTTCCTGTGGCTTTTCTGCTATTCCGAAACATCTGGTCCCAAGCTAGGAGAATAAAGCGTGTGCCATACTATGCATTCCCCGACATCCAAAGGGGGTCTCCAAATATGTAGAGCTAATATAATGTGCTCTGGTTCTGGGCTATCCCAAGGAATTGTCACGTCCTACACAGAGTGTAGCGACATGGACAGATCACTCTGAAATTTCCCTGTAAATAGTAATCTTTAAAATTTATCTTATCTGTATATTTCTATACCTAAGATTCACAAACGGGGAATCACTGAATTATTCGAGGACGAAAAAAAAAAAAGCAACCAATCAGAAATACGGAAAAATTGCAAATCAAACGCAGAGGTGCAAAAGTGAGAAATTCATCCGAACGAAAAAAATGAGATTCAGCTTGAGACAGACTAAACCAATCAGATTGATGCGAGGGAGATTCAATCAAACTCAGGCTCAATTTCATATGGACTGGGAAACTGTATATACGCCCACTCACATTCATTTCTGGACTCTCTCAAAATTTCATATCAAGATCTCATAGCCGAGAAGACGTCCAGCGGACTGATTCACGCTTGTAGAAGCACTTAGCCACCGCTCATAGATGAGAAAAGTCTAGCTGACATGCTTTGTGAGCAGACCTGCATAAGTAATAAGCTCAAATCAGTAATACTGTGTCTGAATGGTTTGTTAAACTTGTATTAATCGGTACGTTACAAAGTACATGTATTTTGGTGTCATGTAATTTTTGTATTATTTAAATTAATATTATGAGTAACGTTGATTTACTTGCTGGTATCTTAATCTTGGTACTCTAAACACTATGCTGACAACTGAAGTTGGTCTCCAGCTGAATATAACCTGTAAAAATCCTAAACAGCACGACGCAGCTAGAGTCCTTGTCAGGATTATGTTCAATGCTAGCTAAAAGAGCTCACAGTCCTTTTCAGGATTTAGCTTTTCAATGCTGGGTGCCAAAGACTTCGTCTTCTTCTTCTGTTTCTTCTTCTTCTTCTTTTTCTTCTTCGTCATCATCTTCTTCTTCTACTGCTTCTTCTCTTTCCTCGTTTCTTTTCGTTCAATGCAAATTTGAATTTTCGTTGATGTAATGTCTTTAAAGGGAAACAATTTTGGCATGACTCATGACCAACGGGAATTAAATAAAAAAGAATTCAGGAAAATTTTATAATGATGTCCTTAGTGTTTCTATGCATTTTATTGATTGTATGATGAACGTCTTTGATTGACATGACCACGGCCTCATGGACTATGTTTACTAAATGAGGATTCTAATCAATAGGGGCGCGTCATCATCAGAGGATCGTCTTGGTTGTAGACAACAGATACCATAGTCTGGTGCATATGTTTTCAGGTTCCTATCCGAGAGAGGGTAGCAACAAAGCTTCTGTAAGAAGCATAACCGACTGTAGTGTGTGAGTAAAGGGCCACTTCTGCATCGCCTGGAAGTAGCATTGTGTCTACCTATCCAGAAGAGTTAAGTACCTTGGAAAGTCTACACATGATCAATGACAGAAGTGTCTATAGCGACAGGAACTGAAGGAGTTAAGTACACGCTCATTAAAGAAGCAAAATCCAGAAGTCACAAAATGGCCGATATAATGAAAAAGACAATGACAAATTATTAAAATTCCAGTTTGTGATTTTTATAAATCCCTATCTGTATTTTTACTAAATTTATATTTTAATTATTAAAGTGTACTGATATATTTTTTATAAATTGCGATTGACTGATTTTATTAAAATTCCAGTTACAGTTCTAAATTTTTGTTCGTGAGTAGAATTCAAAATTATTTAATATTCTTAATCGGCGGGGATAATAAACTAGCTGCATTTCGCACCAACTATTAATAGAGACCCCTTTGGAGCATAGGATAGGTCTCGCGATAAGGTGACTTACTTCACAGCTCTCTTCTACAGCTACCATTTAGAACTGTGCAGGTAACTACTCGACTTGTTCTGTGCCATTCCTACCACTAGTTCACCAGTTCTCTTCTCCATTTCTTGGAGCGATATTTTTCTATCGAATTTCCATCTTGCCACTTGTCAGCTCCCCCTGCCCATCACGGGCCCATAGTGAGATCCTCCTGCGTGGAGCCAACTAGGTAAAAAGCCAAGTTTGGGGCTCAAGCTTAGTGTGCAATACTGTGTTCTCAACATGTTTCACCACAGGCGGAATCCTTAATACACTCCTAAAAAGTATAATATTTTATTGGGGTGGAGAATGAGCAAAATACACCATGAAAAACAATAGAGGATAGCAGGTCGGTCTATTGCTGTAGCAATATTTAAGCTAAAACAGCAAATTAAAAAGACACAAATGTAAACACAAAAAGAAGTTGCATACATAAATAAAAAATGCTATAAAGTATTATTTTAATACAAACACAGAGCACGTTAATACAAATATGAAATAATCAAATACCAAAATGTATTTATTTTTGTTTCTCGTAGTTATTTTTGTTTTTCATCAGGCGTACATACAACCAGCGCGCTTTTGTAATGATTAGCATTCATACCATCCGACATTTGCTGAGGGAAACTGAGCGCCTATGGGTTTGCCCGGAGAGCAATGATGTAGATTCTAAAGAACAAGAACACAGACTAAATGTATCTTTCTTTATATTTACTGCACCGTGTAAAATCATTATTTCTTAATTTTCAGACGTATTCTGAGTATGTAAAATTATTATTATCTGCTTCTCTGCCCAATTAAGTTAAATCTAAATTTAGAAACACTGCTTTTTATATATCTTCTAAAAATAAAGACTAAAACAAAGGCAGCTTCTAGTATTGGTTGGGAAATGCCCCTTCCTATTTATAGCTTTGCCACGGGTAGTTCCCGGAGCTCTCTGAGGAGACAAGCAAATAATATAACTATTTTTCCCTCAAGCATGTCGTAAAAGGCGACTAATATGAGGTGTTTGGCATGAAGCTGGCACATTCATCATGTAAAACAAATTACTACTGAAACCACCACTGTAGGTGCACGTGAAGGCGTAGATGCACGTTTTCCGTAAGGGGGGAAAGCTGAACTGGTGGTGCAATGCAGCATATGGATCAAAACGGGAAATAAAGATATACAGTCTGTCGTGGAACGAGTTTTGTAAACACACTACTTTGTTAAATCCCTATGTCGAGAGCCCTGCCAATCAACGCACAGTTGCTGAGCCGGAATAAAATTACAAGAAGTTACGCCAGGGAGAAAAAAAAAAACTTAAGCCCGCGGCCATGTTGTTCACGCAAGATGGCGGAAGAAAACTGAATAAAATTAAGCTGTACGAGCAAAAGACGAAACCGGAGGAAACCAATCAGCTTGCTCCGCCAGGAACCAACCAAAAGCTTTGCTTAAGCATTCACCTACCTATATAATCGGGCGAGATTTTATGCAAAGGCACGCAACCAGACACGACGCCAGAGATACCGACCGACTGAAGAGGAGAGAAGCTGTCACCCTTGATTTATTGCTTACCTGAGGGCATTGACCTGCAGCCTGCTTCGCTAGTCGAGTCAAAATCTGGCCTGTTTAAATCTTGGAGGGTTTTATTCGTGTCATAAAAACTGAGATCGTGGGTCGTCAGTCCAGCTGTCTGGAACTCCGCAGTAGCATAGAGATTGCAAAGAATCTTCATCTTTGGTCCCCCTCAGTCTTGGGTGGGCTAAAGGAACGATCTTCAGCCGGTTTTGTGTCAACCAAACCAAGAACTTCTAAGAGATGAGTACACATTAGTACCATTTCTGTCAGCATTGTGAGCAAAAATTAGTGTCAGTGACGAGAAAGTGATTTAGCGTAGAAAGAGACAATAATAACAGCATAGCTGATAAATGTTATATACTTAATTAACAGCACAGCTGATACATTTACTATAAGTGATTAACAGCACAGCTGATATAAATTTGTTTCCTATAATTGGAAAACTTGTAATATCTGTATATATATATATATATACTGGGATATTTCTGTATATCTTGAGCCATACTTAGTCTATTCATCTATCTACACTCTATCTTGTGCCACCCATAGATAACATAAGAAAAAAAATTTTTGAGAAATTCTATAATAGGACTTTTTTTATTGTTTTCTTTGGAGGAGTACCATTTAGTACTCAGTAAATAGTTGATGCTCACAAAGTTGCACGGAAATTTGTTGTTCAATTAAATTAATTAAGTTTAATTATAATATTTGATATAGTAAATTTACATACCTTCTCTAAGTAACGCCATGGCTGATCTAGTGAAGTTCAGAACTGCGATCATGCAGATGGGTAAGGAATTAAATATGACAGGTGATGCTCTCACTCAGTATGTCACAACAGAAGTGGACAAACACATGGATAGGGAAGAAAGAAAGTTGCAATTAGAGACAGAAACCAAAAGACTGGAAGCTCAAAGAGAAGCCAAAAGACTGGAAGCTGAGAGAGAAGACAAAAGACTGGAAGCTCAGGGAGAAGACAAAAGACTGGAAGCTGAGAGAGAAAACAAAAGATTAGAAATTGAAGCCAAGAAATGGGAGGCTGAAAATGAGGAAAGGAAATTACAAGCAGAGAGAGACCATCAGTTGAGATTAAAAGAGCTTGAAATTCAGGCAAATACTGGCAATAATGGTGGTAGCTCACCTCACTCTGAGAGTAGCTCCAGCCAGAGCACCTCAAGTGGGGCCATGAATTTTCATCTGGACCCATTTATTGAGAAAGAAGACGCCATTGAGTCGTACCTGGATAGATACGAAAGACTTGCCACTACCTATGGCTTAGGGAAAGAAAAGTGGAGTCTTAAACTATCTCAGGGATTGAGAGGTGTGGCCTACGATGTATATTTGAAGCTCTCAAGAGATGACCAGGAAGATTATGAAATCCTGAAACAGGCACTGCTTGTGAGATATGAAAAGAACTCAGAATCATATAGAAAGAAATTCCGAACAGCTAAACTTCTTCCAGGAGAAAACTATCACCAATTCTCGGCTAGATTGGAAACCTATTTGGAAAAATGGAGTAGTTTAGGAAAGTGTCAGGATCTGAAGGAAATGATAATGATGGAGCAAGTGAAAGAGTCCATGCCTCAAGAAATGAGGAAGTTTATTATGGAACAAGGAGCAGAGAGATTGGAAGATATTGTAACTGTTGCTGAGAGATATCAAGCAGCTCAGGCAGAAGTATTAGGAAATAGGAAAAAGCAGGATGAAAACTTCACATCATCACAAAACTATACCAAATATGAACAAAAAGACCATACCACAAGGAACAAACAAAGATTTGACCAAAAGGACAAAAACCCTCTAAGATCGGATAAGACACCTTACCGGAAGGAAGGAAAGTGGTGTAAAACTTGTCTAATGAGTAACCACAATACTGCAGACTGCAGAAGGAACAACCCTCCTTATTACGCTGCGTGTCTCACAACAGGGAACAAGGGAAGGAAGGAACTGGCAGTTAGTCAGAATGACCTCCATCATCCCCCTGTCTGTGAGGAAGTGACATGTAATGGCACTAAAATTCAGTGCTTATATGATTCAGGTTTGGAATTCGACTCAGTCGTGAGTGCAACCCTAGTGCACCCTGACCAACTTACCACAGAAACAGTGGACATACAAGGGGCAATGCAGGGAACCGACACCATGACACTTCCCATAGCAAGGATCAACGTGAGAACTCGTTATGTGGAAGGAGTGATAAAAGCAGCAGTAAGTGATGATCCTATATACCCGCTGGTAATAGGATGTAAATATGTCTTTTTGGGTGACCCAATAAAACCTGTTGTCATGGCAGCAAACCATACCAGGTCGAGCACCAAAAAGGAGGAGGGAGATCCAATAAACATTCATCGTACAAAGATGAAAAAGGCTCAAACAGCAGACAGCACATTGAAGCCTTGTTTTGGCAAATTGCCAAAGGCCCATAACCCTCCAGAGAAAGGAGACTACTATATGGAAAATGGCCTACTCTACAGACAAGCTGGAAAAGGACCTAAAAGGCATGGACAGCTGGTAGTGCCTAAATTCTGTAGGGAGGAAATTATGGAGCAAGAGCATGCTACATCAGGCAGTGGCCACAGAGGAAAAGGGGCCACTGGTCAAAATATAGCATTGCGATATTACTGGCCAGGAATAATTGAAAACATAAGTCGGTATATGAAATCCTGTTCAGAATGTAACCAGGTAACCTCATTCAGAAGCGTAGACCAGTTACTGGACCTAGGGAAGCATTGTTGCGGACGTAGGTCCACAAAGAAAATACACAAGAGAAAACAACAGGTAGATGCAGTGATAAAGGGAAAACAAAATCACAACAAGTCTACTGTTACACCAGTAACCCTGGCAACTCTCCGTATTGTACAGAGAGGGGACGAGAGACATCCCACCCCGACTAGATATTTGTCGGAACACCATGGCCTGGATCCTTTGGAAAATTTGGTTAGTCAGCAACCAGTATTAAAAAAGCTGCAGAAACAAACCCGAACCAAAGGAGGTAAGAACCAGGGCTGTACCAAACAGTTGAGGGAGACAGGCCCCACTTCGGTATACTGCCCCTTACAATAGAAATAGGTGTGGGTCCGGCAACGTTGTTGTATTGCCGTCCCCATACACAGTCCACTGGAAGCATTGCTGCGGACATGGACTGAACAATAGCAAGCACAAACACTCAAGGATGAGATTGACTATCTCTTAAAAGAGAATCATTTCAAAGTCTGAATCTCCCTATAGCTCAAGTGTGGTGCTATTAAGGAAGCCTAGTGGTGAACACAGGTTATGTATTGGCTACAGGAAGCTAAATGCTATCACAGAATCTCAGGTGGACCCATTACCTGACCCCAACCAGCTGTTCTCTACACTGAGTAAGGCTAGGTATTTATCAAAGGTAGATCTAAGCAAGGGATACTACCAAATACCAGTGAAACCAGAAGTTAGGAAAATGCTGGCATTTAGTACATCAGACGGACACTACGAGTTTAATGTACTACCCTTTGGGCTGAAAAATGCTCCAAGTATCTTTTCAAGAATGATGAGGAAATTGTTGGAACCTCTACACAATCCCCATATCACTAACTTTATGGATGACATTCTTGTTGCTACAAACACATTTGAAGAGCATATAGTAGCGCTCTCCATGTTGTTTGACAGACTGAGAGCCACTGGATTGACTGCACGTCCAACCAAGTGCTATATCGGTTGTAAGGAGTTGGAATTCCTAGGTCACACGATTTCTACAGGTCATATGTCTCCTGACCCAAAGAATATAGAGAAGTTAAAGAAGGCACCCAGACCTCAAACTAAGAAAGATGTGAGATCATTCGTGTCATTATGTGGGTTCTATCAGAAGTACATACCCCACTTTAACTCTCTGTGATAAATTTAACCGTGATACAACGTTAAAATATCTCCAAAGATAAAATGTAGGGATAAAAATAATGCGTAAGCTACTAGAAGACATGATCGCCCATGCCGCGGGTCACTACCCGCCATGGAAACTAACTTGTTAGACGTGAAGGCAAAACGTTTACCCTTGTAGACGGGATGAGAACGGAGATCAAAAAGAAAAATATGACTGAACACGTGCTTGAAACTAGCAAGGCTAAAAAGACGCAATTGGTGGGGAAAGGAAAAAAAAAATTCACGTCCCCAAGTTGACACAAGGTAAAGAAATGGACAAAAGGGACCTTAGC
The DNA here is from genome assembly GCA_024509875.1 of Oreohelix idahoensis. Lineage (NCBI taxonomy): Eukaryota > Metazoa > Mollusca > Gastropoda > Stylommatophora > Oreohelicidae > Oreohelix > Oreohelix idahoensis. Next base: position 131,907 of record JAMPIV010006122.1, on the reverse strand, counting down.
TATTATACGCAACAGTCATTTCTTGGACGCTTTTACGATACTTAGTCCTTTTATTTGAATTCAGCGGCAAACGCATTACAGAAGATGCTCGAACATATTTCAAAAAAAAAAAAAAAACAACAACTAACCTTGAAAAGTAACTTTTTCTTAATAATAATGTTAGGAATATAAAACCTAGCTGGCCGGATGGCCCATCTTGAGCAGAGAAATAATATGCTTTCATTTATACAGACGGATAGATAATAATGAAGATATTGACAAAAGACTGTGTTGTTCATATCAGCGAGCGACTGCATTGAAACAAAAAAAAATGTCACTAATTTTCAAAAAATTGCGGCCTTGAGACTCAAGTGCTAAAATCTAGTTAGAATGAAAGAGAGGGGGAATTAGTGGAAAGTTGTGGCTAAAAATAACTCTAAGGCAGAAATTCGTGTAGGAAATGCATGTATAAAAAAAACAAGTGTGTTTTTTTGTGTGAAACGCAAGTAGAGACAGACGGACCAACAGACAATAATACATACTTGACTGAGGTATGACTGAATTGACTTTTGGTAGGAGGTTTGAAATTTGAAAAGGGGGAAAGGCGGTGATTGGCCACAGATAAACATATTATCGGCGCTCAGACGCGCATTTTGCCATTCATCATAAATTGTCCAGTAGTAGACACAGTAATTCTTCAGTGGTGTAATTCCCAGAAGCTAATTGCAATATTTAGAGGGACGCCATACTAGAGCCAGCAGCTCAGCTGAGTTTTGCTAGCATATAACTGTGTTCTCTATTCATAATTCTGGTAAGACTGAAAGTATTTCTTTGTATATTTTAATATTGTTTAATGTTTCGAGTGATTTGATACTGCCATATCAAAATCTATCCCTTACAACAAGTAAGGATTCGCTCTAGATCCCCAGCCCCAGTTCAGGGTCTAGATACAAACAAAATACATAAACGCCAGCAAGGATTATGAAGGGCGGATCAAGTGTTGAGATCAGTGGAACATATCACCTATCCTATTCAATGGCAGGAAGCTAATGAACATATTTCAGAATATGTAGTCTTGGGGAACTTATACTATGTAAAAACCAACTTGGTAAGATGTGCTGTATGGTCAGAGAGATCTGACCCCGTCTATGTGGTGTTGTTGTGTAGTGTTGAGTGTAGAAGTGGCTCAGGAGGTAGAGTTCTGACACATGACCCAATACTTTTATTTCAGAACTGTGAGTTTTTTATTTGGCACCAAAGTGGTGTCAAATGTTGTGTTGAAAAAATACAAGCGAGGACCCGTGCAGTCTAGTATTTTGGCAGAGCAGCCTATATTGCCCCCAAGCACGGAGAGGTGGGGCCACCAGATTCCAGCACCAGAACTACTCAGTCAAAGATACGTGAGCGTCTGGCCTGCTGGACATTCACCAACTTATTTTCTAACTAACACACCAACTATATTCCCATCAACTAGAACATACCATGTTGGGAAATAAACTTGTATTCCTCCCATCAGTAAATGGACAATGTTTGGTAGTCATAGACTGGGAGTGATGAAGCCACCCCAACAGCACATCCATTAATCGTTCTCCCAGATAAATTACAAATATAAACAGTAGTAATATTAACTAGTCTTGTAAAATACATATGTACACACCTTTCATTTATTATGCCATATATTCATGCATTTCATTCATAATTTCAAAACCTTTCATATGTTCTGACCAAAATAAAACCTTGGTTCAGAACAAATAAACTTAAAGAAAATTTAATATCAAAATTTTAAACAGCTTGAGTTAGTTCAGTGTGTTATAAATTTTATTAATATTATTAGACTTATTAAATATCTGTGTGTGTGTATGTAATCTACCACAACACATTACATATCAGTACCCTAGATTTTTAACGTAGCCACATTCATTAGTAAAAAAAGATATGTGTGAGGTCGTAAGTGGTAGCAAGAAGGGCCTTCTGTAAATTCACAGCTACATTTATCTCAGGAGCCTTCACAGCTGACCTCATGCATCACACTAGGTAATATCACAACCATACAGTACCATCCAATCCACTACATATATTGGGGTCTCTTGTCCAGGGATAATTAGCTTAACAGTAATATTAGGATCTCCTGGTGGGAGAATTAAATTAGGGGAACAAATTGTAAAAATTAAAAGTGTCCCTTAAAATTAAAAGTGAAATTAAAAGTTGGTGAATCTTCACAGCCAGTGGTAATTAATTAGTTAACTGGCTAATTAGAATTACTTTAGACTATAGTAATTAGAATTACTTTAGTGGTTAGAGATTTATCTTGCTCATTGCTAAATTGTCTAAAAAGTATGGCGGAGCTAGCTAAGTTCAGATCAGCTGCTGTGCTAACGGCGAGGGATATGGGAATGGATGGTCAGGGTTTAATTCAATATGTAACGGCTGAATGTGATAAGTATATTGAACGGGAAGAAAGAAGATTAGAAAAAAGAGGCTGAAAGAAAATTAGAGTCTGAAAGATTAGCTGAAGAGAAGAGGCTACAAATTGAGGCTGAGACTAAGAGGCTGCAGATTGAGGCTGACAAAGAGGCTAAAGCATTAGAGGCAGAAGAAAAACGACAGCAAAGGGAAGCAGAAGAAAAAAGGCCGAAAGGGAGGCAGAAGAAAAAAGATTGACTGCTGAAAGGGAGGCAGAAGATAGAAGGTTGCAAAGGGAGCACGAATTACGACTAAGGGAGCTGGAGCTACAAGGCCAGGCTCCTGAAAATGGTGCCAGCCCTTTTGCCTCAGATGCTACGCCCAGTCTGGGAGCCTCAACATCAGCTATGGGGTTTCATTTAGACCATTTTGTTGAAAAAGACGATGACATCGAGGGGTACCTCGGACGTTTTGAGTTATTAGCTACTACATATGGGTTAGAGAGAGAGAGGTGGAGTTTAAAGTTATCACAGGGGCTGAGAGGTACTTCTTATGAAGTCTTCGCAAAAATGAACAGAGAAGACCAAGACAATTATGACATGTTAAAGCAGGCTTTGTTATTGAGGTACGAAAAATATGGTGAATTTTATCGTAAGAAATTTAGAAATGCCAAACTGTTGTCTGGGGAGACATACCACCAATTCTCTGCCAGACTGGAAACCTATTTGGAGAAATGGACGGCTCTGGGGAAGACCCAAGATCTTAAAGAAATGATCATGATTGAGCAATTGAGAGAGTCCATGGCTCCAGACATGAGAAAATTTCTCATGGAACAAGGTGCAGAGAAGTTGGGGGAGGTTTTAAATGTCGCTTAGAGGTATCAGGCAGCCCAGGCAGAGGTAAGTGGCTCTGAAAAGAAGCACATAGAAACTTTTAAAGCTCCACAGCCATTTAATAAACGGACGATATAAAAAGATATGTCAAATCCTGCCCAGAATGTCAAAGGGTAGCTCCAAAGCACTGGACTGCTCCTGCAACTCTAGGGGAAATGCCCATAGTGGGAACACCTTTTGAGAGGGTTGCAGAGGATATTGTAGGACCTCTCACTCGGACCAAGAGGAGGAACAGTTACATCCTTACTCTGGTGGACACTTGTTCTATGTGGGGAGAGGCGGTAGCCCTGCCATCAATTGATTCAAAACATGTAGCAGAGGCACTACTTACAATATTCACCCGATTAGGATTCCCGCATCAAATCTTGACTGATAATGGCTCTCAGTTCAAGGGGAAACTAACAGAAGAAGTTTTTAAGCTATTTCAAGCCAGACACTTTCATTGTAGTCCGTACCATCCACAAGGGAACGGCCAGGTAGAGAGGTTCAATGGGACTCTCATTTCTATCCTGAGAAAGCTGGCACACGAAAAACCGGATCTGTGGGATCAATTCCTGCCCGCCGCGTTGTTTGCGTATCGGGAGGTACCACATAGTTCAACCGGGGTGGCTCCCGCAACTCTGCTATTTGGGAGGCCAAAAAAAGGTCCATTAGAAGCACTATTAAGGACCTGGACAGATGAGAAGGCGGAAGAGACTGTTACCTCATCTTATCAATACGTGAACAAACTGACCACTCGTTTGAAAGCTGGATGGAAACTGGCAAATGATAATTTGAAACAAGCCAGGAAGAAACATGCAGCATATTTTAATAGGAAGGCAAAGGACAGAGAACTAGCTGTGGGAGAGAAGGTGCTGCTTCTACTACCCGGCAGCCAGAATAAATTACAAATTGGATGGCAAGGTCCATATACGGTTCTAGAGAAGGTGTCTAGAACAAACTATAAAATTGACAAAAAGGGGAAGGAGAAAGTTTATCATGTAAACCTGTTAAAGAAGTATCTGGACAGACCACTCCAGGAAAGCACCCCCTTACTGACCTTGGCTATCGCAACTCAAATGCAAAAGAAACCACTCACCTCACATGAATACCCATTACATCCTTGTGAAACAGCGGCACAGGTAAAAGTCAGTAAGCACCTGACTAAAAATCAGAGGGAGAGAGTTCAACAGGTTCTGGAGGAACATACAGATGTATTAACAGATAAACCAGGCCATACAAATTTGCTACAGTATGACATGAAACTGGTAGACTCAAACCCAATCTGTATGAGAGCCTATTCTATTCCGTTCGCGAAGGAGAAGGCATTGAAGGAAGAAATAGATTATTTGTTGAAGGAGGGGATTATTTCACACAGTGAATCATCTTTTAGCTCCAGTGTCGTTTTGTTGAGGAAACCGTCTGGGGAACACAGACTGTGCATAGATTACAGGAAACTGAATGCTGTCACAGAAGGACAAGTGGATCCATTACCAGACACAAAACAGTTATTTGCCAGATTAAACAAGGCAAAATACTTTTCAAAGGTGGATCTTAGTAAAGGCTATTACCAGATTCCAGTGAAGCCTGAAGTGAGACCTTATTTAGCATTTAGCACATCGGAAGGACATTATGAATTCAACATGCTACCATTCGGACTGAAAAATGCTCCGAGTGTATTTTCAAGGATGATGCGCAAATTGTTGGATCCCCTGAATAACCCATGTATCACGAATTTCATGGATGATATTCTCGTCGCCACAGAGACATTTGAAGAACACATTGACGCTCTAAAAATGTTATTTAATAGGCTTAGGGAGGCGAACTTAACTGCTAGGCCAACAAAATGTTGTATTGGATGCAAAGAGTTGGAATTCTTGGGACACACTGTATATCAGGGTAACATGACCCCTGATCCCAAGAACTTGGAAAAACTGCAGAGAGCACCTAGACCACAAACAAAAAAGGACGTGCGATCATTCGTGTCGTTATGCGGATTTTATCAAAAATACATCAAAGATTTTAACTCTATTTGTGCTCCTCTGACTGATCTGACTCGCAAGGGACTTCCAGATAAAATTATTTGGACTGCGCAAAGTGAATTAGCGTTCCAAGACTTAAAGGAAAAACTCACTAGCAAGCCTATTCTCAAACTGCCTGATTTGACACAGGACTTTGTCGTAAGAACAGATGCAAGTAATGTAGGACTCGGGGCGGCTTTGTTGCAAAGATCATCTTCACCTGATGGGGAACTGAACCCAGTCGCTTATGCAAGCCGCAAATTGAATAAAGCGGAACAAGGATATTCCACAAGCGAAAAAGAATGTTTAGCGTTAATCTGGGCAATAAAGAAGTTTCAAATCTATCTGTATGGTAGGACTTTTGTGGTCCAGACGGATCATCAGCCCCTCGTATTCTTATCTCAGGCTAAGCATGAAAACGCAAGATTGCTGAGGTGGTCTTTATTGCTTCAACCTTATCAGTTTAGTATCCAATATATCCCAGGCAAATTGAATGTCGGTGCAGATTTTCTCAGTCGGCACCCCTGTGATCAAAATTAGAGTAGTGGCAGGCGTGAGGAGTAATTTTATCTATGTGTATCACTGGTTTTGGAACTTGCCGTAGGCATGTTTTCAAGTGGGGAGATGTGTGATAAAATTAACCGTGATACAACGTTAAAATATCTCCAAAGATAAAATGTAGGGATAAAAATAATGCGTAAGCTACTAGAAGACATGATCGCCCATGCCGCGGGTCACTACCCGCCATGGAAACTAACTTGTTAGACGTGAAGGCAAAACGTTTACCCTTGTAGACGGGATGAGAACGGAGATCAAAAAGAAAAATATGACTGAACACGTGCTTGAAACTAGCAAGGCTAAAAAGACGCAATTGGTGGGGAAAGGAAAAAAAAAAATTCACGTCCCCAAGTTGACACAAGGTAAAGAAATGACAAAAGGGACCTTAGCTATTATACGCAACAGTCATTTCTTGGACGCTTTTACGATACTTAGTCCTTTTATTTGAATTCAGCGGCAAACGCATTACAGAAGATGCTCGAACATATTTCAAAAAAAAAAAAAAAAAAACAACTAACCTTGAAAAGTAACTTTTTCTTAATAATAATGTTAGGAATATAAAACCTAGCTGGCCTGATGGCCCATCTTGAGCAGAGAAATAATATGCTTTCATTTATACAGACGGATAGATAATAATGAAGATATTGACAAAAGACTGTGTTGTTCATATCAGCGAGCGACTGCATTGAAACAAAAAAATGTCACTAATTTTCAAAAAATTGCGGCCTTGAGACTCAAGTGCTAAAATCTAGTTGGAATGAAAGAGAGGGGGAATTAGTGGAAAGTTGTGGCTAAAAATAACTCTAGAGGCAGATTCGTGTAGGAAATGCATGTATAAACAAGTGTGTTTTTGTAAAAAACGCAAGTAGAGACAGACGGACCAACAGACAATAATACATACTTGACTGAGGTATGACTGAATTGACTTTTGGTAGGAGGTTTGAAATTTGAAAAGGGGGAAAGGCGGTGATTGGCCACAGATAATCATATTATCGGCGCTCAGACGCGCATTTTTGCCATTCAACATAAATTGTCCAGTAGTAGACACAGTAATTCTTCAGTGGTGTAATTCCCAGAAGCTAATTGCAATATTTAGAGGGACGCCATACTAGAGCCAGCAGCTCAGCTGAGTTTTGCTAGAATATAACTGTGTTCTCTATTCATAATTCTGGTAAGACTGAAAGTATTTTTTTGTATATTTTAATATTGTTTAATGTTTCGAGTGATTTGATACTGCCATATCAAAATCTATCCCTTACAACAAGTAAGGATTCGCTCTAGATCCCCAGCCCCAGTTCAGGGTCTAGAGACAAACAAAATACATAAACGCCAGCAAGGATTATGAAGGGCGGATCAAGTGTTGAGATCAGTGGAACATATCACCTATCCTATTCAATGGCAGGAAGCTAATGAACATATTTCAGAATATGTAGTCTTGGGGAACTTATACTATGTGAAACCAACTTGGTAAGATGTGCTGTATGGTCAGAGAGATCTGACCCCGTCTATGTGGTGTTGTTGTGTAGTGTTGTGTGTAGAAGTGGCTCAGGAGGTAGAGTTCTGACACATGACCCAATACTTTTATTTCAGAATTGTGAGTTTTTTATTTGGCACCAAAGTGGTGTCAAATGCTGTGTTGTAAAATACAAGTGAGGACCCGTGCAGTCTAGTATTTTGGCAGAGCAGCCTATATTGCCCCCAAGCACGGAGAGGTGGGGCCACCAGATTCCAGCACCAGAACTACTCAGTCAAGATACGTGAGCGTCTGGCCTGCTGGACATTCACCAACTTATTTTCTAACTAACACACCAACTATATTCCCATCAACTAGAACATACCATGTTGGGAAATAAACTTGTATTCCTCCCATCAGTAAATGGACAATGTTTGGTAGTCATAGACTGGGAGTGATGAAGCCACCCCAACAGCACATCCATTAATCGTTCTCCCAGATAAATTACAAATATAAACAGTAGTAATATTAACTAGTCTTGTAAAATACATATGTACACACCTTTCATTTATTATGACATATATTCATGCATTTCATTCATAATTTCAAAACCTTTCATATGTTCTGACCAAAATAAAACCTTGGTTCAGAACAAATAAACTTAAAGAAAATTTAATATCAAAATTTTAAACAGCTTGAGTTAGTTCAGTGTGTTATACATTTTATTAATATAATTAGACTTATTAAATATCTGTGTGTGTGTGTATGTAATCTACCACAACACATTCCATATCAGTACCCTAGATTTTTAACGTAGCCACATTCATTAGTAAAAAAGATATGTGTGAGGTCGTAAGTGGTAGCAAGAAGGGCCTTCTGTAAATTCACAGCTACATTTATCTCAGGAGCCTTCATAGCTGACCTCATGCATCACACTAGGTAATATCACAACCATACAATACCATCCAATCCACTACACTCTCTGTGTGCACCATTAACTAACTTAACGAAGAAAGGACAGCCTGATAAAATCCAATGGAATGCTGATTGTGAAAAAGCTTACACAGAGCTAAAAGCAAAACTCACCAGCAAACCAATCCTTACGCTACCCGATATCACACAGGAATTTGTATTAAGGACGGACGCTAGCAGTATAGGTATTGGTGCAACTCTCTTGCAGAAATCAAAAGCCCAGCTGGATGAACTTTTACCAGTCGCCTACGCCAGTAGGAAGATGAATGCAGCTGAGTTTAATTACTCGACCATAGAGAAAGAATATTTGGCTCTAATTTGGTCCATCGACAAATTTTCACCTTACCTGTATGGGACACACTTCATTGTCCAACTCGATCACCAACCTTTAACTTTCTTGGCTGCATCTAAAAAGTTAAATTCGAGATTGTTAAGGTGGAGTCTGCTTCTTGCGCCTTATTCCTTTACCGTGAATTACATTCCGGGAAGAGACAATGTAGGAGCTGATTTTTTAAGTCGACACCCTATTACTATGGAAGGACAGACGCAAAAGGATTAACTACAGCAGGTGTTTACACTTCAGCTATGACAGGTCACAGCTAGGAAAGGATGGGGCTATGTCGTGGAACGAGTTTTGTAAACACACTACTTTGTTAAATCCCTATGTCGAGAGCCCAGCCAATCAACGCACAGTTGCTGAGCCGGAATAAAATTACAAGAAGTTACGCCAGGGAAAAAAAAAAACTTAAGCCCGCGGCCATGTTGTTCACGCAAGATGGCGGAAGAAAACTGAATAAAATTAGGCTGTACGAGCAAAAGACGAAACCGGAGGAAACCAATCAGCTTGCTCCGCCAGGAACCAACCAAAAGCTTTGCTTAAGCATTCACCTACCTATATAATCGGGCGAGATTTTATGCAAAGGCACGCAACCAGACACGACGCCAGAGATACCGACCGACTGAAGAGGAGAGAAGCTGTCACCCTTGATTTATTGCTTACCTGAGGGCATTGACCTGCAGCCTGCTTCGCTAGTCGAGTCAAAATCTGGCCTGTTTAAATCTTGGAGGGTTTTATTCGTGTCATAAAAACTGAGATCGTGGGTCGTCAGTCCAGCTGCCTGGAACTCCGCAGGAGCATAGAGATTGCAAAGAATCACTTTATGTCGGTCTCCTCTCTACTATTGTTTCGAGATCAGAACATTCACAGCCGTAACTAATTTGTGATACCAGTAGTTCTCTCAGACACTGGGACTTTACCATTTTCTGCAGAAATTCTATTTCTGTAATTTTCAGTACTATACTGATCCTACAGCCAAATAAAACCTCTCGCCACACAGTCAAACATCGCTATTTGCGGGGGTTAGGTTTCTTGAAAACCCTGTGAATACTTAAATCCGCGAATATGGAGCCATTGATCCTATGGGGAAAGGGGGGGGTTAGGTTCCTGCGGGACCCTGTTTACCATACACTTTTGCTACTGATCACCATAAACTCATAATTTCGTGTACCCTTCTTGTAAAAAAAAAAAGCTTATTTATTATACTGTGCATTTTATGAATGTATTGCATGCACTGTTTTCTTTGTAATACTACAGTATGTACAATCGTTTGGTGTACCAATACTCACTTACTCACCCTTCACTCACACTGTTACTACTCATTCACACATCCACACACACATACACACACAACGAAAGCCGCGAGAACAAGGAGGCAGCTTCTCCTTGCTGGGCCTATCTGCGACGCTACGCGGTAGGAGTCTCGAAATTTGTGCCTATTTGTCCATGGCCGCGAATACTCGCGAGGTGCCCACGAATAGCAAAAAATGGGTTACACTTTATCTCGCGCGAATGAGCGAATGTGCGAATACCGAACTTGTGAATGGCGAGGACAGACTGTAATAATTTGTAGATGTATTGTGGCGCAATTTTATTTCGCGATTGCATTCACAGACCTTTGTACAATTAATTAATATTTTTATGAAGATTAATATCCCGTTCTACCTCTGAAGGGTTATAATTAGGACCCACCTTCTTTTATCACCTTTCAACTCCCAGAGGAGCATAGCGGCTATCCATAAAAGACGTCCACAGGAGAGGGGGAGGGAGGGGTATGTAAAAAGTGGACGTGGACATGGGGGGGGGGGGGGTATTTAAGTTGAAAGTGAACGTCCAATTCACAAACCACATGGCATCTCTCACTCACATACAAATCTCATGCACCTGTAAAATTGCACAAATCTGCATATCAGACAGTTCAGTTGATCCATATGACGACGATGTTGGTGATGCAGACATTGCACCAAAGCAACCAGAACAACAAAGTTCTGACACTAGGGTCGTTATTGTACACAGCCTGTTCAGCTGGTAAATCTTCTTCTTCTTCCTCGTTCGTCATGAAAAGGAGGTTGGTTGCGTTGTGTCGCCATTTACAGCGAAGCTGCGATATTTGCGCCTTTCGGCCCGACACATCCAACTTCCGCACGGCATTTTTTGGGACCGGGTTTGCCTTCCCTCTTTGATCCCTACTCTCTCAGCCAGACTGCAGTGATGCAGCCTGATTCCAGGACCACCACTTGGAGGTGAAGTAGGGTCTTGGTCAGCTCTGGTTCGCTGACCCTGACGCAAGCAGTCAAGCTATGAGTCGCTGACTGCATTCATCTCTTTTGCTGCGTCTTCAGGCTGGTAAATGAACGGCAAAAATTCACATTAATATTGTGGAATTTAAGAGTTATCCTTCAACATATTACTGCAGTACACTTTGTTTCAAAAGTTTAAGACATCCAAGAAACAGTAAGATAATCAGTTTTAATAAACAATTAATTTAATATTATAATTTATAAAATTATGCATTCATGATCAAATTTCTTAATTTGTTTATAAAGTTTTGTCACATAATTGTTTGCCTCATTAATTGTCAAAATTTTTCATTTTTGGTTCAGTTTTAATATTGAAAATAATTATTGTGCTGGTTTAGGTAGTGTCTTGAACTTAGGAAACCCACTGTATTATGATATGCATAGTTTTTGCATATTTAAATTTTGACATAGTTTTAGTGCGTTTTTGTTTGTTTGTTACTTACTATAAGATATTGATCCGAGGTAGCGCAATGGTTAATGCACTGGCTTCCTAGCTCGGTGGTCCATGGTTCAATCCCCAGTTGAGGTGGGATTTTTTTAGGCCACAAACGGCTCTGGGGTCGACCCAGCCTTATGAATTGGGTACCAGAACAACTCTGCGAAGGTTAAGACGGCCGGCGTGATGCCGACCACATCACCCCCTAGTGTGCCGATGGTCAAGAAAATACGGGCCTCGCATTAGTAAACGTATCATTGCACTTCAATCTTTCTATTCTACGCAAGCATGCATTTATGAAAGGAAAGGATCCCGTTACACGCCCAGTGAGGCATATTGGGAATATGGTGTTAGGCCCATATTTTCTTGACCGTCGGCACACTAGGGGTGATGTGGTCAGCTTGCCAAAGACACCAGACTTGCCAATAGTTAGAATCAAGATTCCATCTTATCAGACCGGACACCTTTTATTTGAGTATTCATAAGACAAAACAGCCCAGTAAAACTCTCAATTTAAGAAGGAAAGCCACTGTCTGAGGAAACTGAGCACACAGAGTCATAGAGGGAATTATCTTATAAAAGTAACGACCCCCCCCCCCCCCAAGAACACGTGTAAGAGGCCTAATCAACTGCCTTAACTTCATTCATCTGAGCAAAAAGTCTGTGAGCCAGTATTGACGTAAGTTGTCATTTTACATTCTATATTTTTCATTACTAACATGGGAACTAATATGTATATATTGCCATGTGAATATTAATATGTGAACATCGCTAATGGATGTCCAAGTCATTTGAGGCTGGCAAATTCAGCGTATAGAATGATGATTTCACGAACCACCACTGCAAGGGCTGGTGACTGCTTTATCGCAAATTTCTTAAAGAGAACTAAAAGCCAAAGGTAGTCGCAAGTTCCATATGGAGCAGGTAGGGAAAGATGAAAGAAATGATGTACATTCTAAGTAAAAGAGTTACATTTTCAAACTAGTGTAAATGTCTGTATAAACATATTCACTTTAAAATTAATGAAAGTTTCAAACTCTTCAACAACTGTCTCTCGAGGGATTAAGTTTAATTCTCACCGAGGGTAAATTCTGAGATAAACGGGATGGTGGAATAGGAAGATGGAGGGGGGGGGGACATAGGTATGTGTCAGAAAACGCAACACTCAGGAGAGCGTTTCGTTTCTATTCTTTTACCACAGTTGTTGGTGGCACCAGGAGGGTACTAATCTCTGGAACAAAGTGAGGGTAGAAGTGGACTGACGTAGACACGCGGGACCAGCTTGGCAGTTACTCCTTGGCGTTTGTGGGAACGTGCTGCGCTTTTATTCTTGACCAGAGACGCGAGATCTCCAGTGACCTATCTGCACAGAAACAACCCATCTGCGGGAGCTACTAATGACCTCTTTTAAAACTAACTTCCCATCACAACCGCGATGAAATTTTTTTGTTTATAATTCATTATTCAAATTTTCTAAAACCTTGTTAAACTTAAATGATTATTAAATCTGTTATTTGTAATTATACAAATTTAACTTCGACTCAATCATTTTAAATGTACTGCATGTTTGTCTCAGTCAATTTACTAAACACACTTTAAACAAAGCTATACCAGAATAATAAGAATGCTACTGAGTAAATCAGAGGTGGGGGCTTGACGAGCTGGAAAAAAAAAATGCTTAATCCTTCACAAAAGTTGTCGGCAGATCATAGAATTAACGTGCTCAGCCAATGCAGCATTGTTTTCGCTTTTCTGAATATCTTGTGGACACTCCCTTGGGATAGAAGCGTCATTATCCTTCTATCTACATCTCTACCAAGAGTATTCTTGTGAGAAGGTAGACACATTTGACGACCCACTTTAGATGCTCTTGAGTTTTGGCCACTTTTGGACCACTACTGCAAAGCAAGGGAGGCAACCCGTGACACTCTCCTACAAAGGGTGAACTTGGTGGACAGTAAATCCCACGGAAAAGTGAACACCCATATCAGGATATTCAATAAATATCTTGAGATAGGGAGTCTGTGACAGAATTGTCCATTATATTTTCCTCGCGTTCATGTTTCTCTTCACCATAATTGCTCTAATTTACATTTTGTGTACTGAGTTCTAGGCGCCACTCGTTGTTTACACTTTCTTCCTGTAATTCATGCCATGTTTGGGTTTAATTGACCAACCCTTGTGAGATTAGACACAGATGTTTATAGGAAGATAATGACAGTGAATGGGGGCGCCCAGATTAGTGTGTAAACAAAACAGGGATGGACATAGTCAGTGTCTTATGACTGATAATATTTTCTGCCTGTCCGGTTTGCTGCTTGAGAGTTGTTTGCTTGCACAGGAAACATCAATCTGGTGATAGATTATATTCACACACTTACGATAACTCATGGTATTTGTAGCAAGTAAATGATGTAATTATTTCCGTGCAAGATAGGTTGTAGGCAATAGTTACGATAAGTTGTTCATATGGGAAAATGTTGTCTGCGAAAGATCTATGAATTCGTGAGTGTAAACATGATCGATAACGAACGGAAGAGAGAATACCTTATATAGGAAATGACTTGAAAAAATCCCATTTTATGTGTCTCGCAGGAATATTCCCAGAGAGGGTAGTGGGGATATACCCCTACCAAAATACGCAAGTTGTATGCTATTGGTTTGGCATTTGAGATGTTAAAATACAACATTTATGATTGGAGCCTTGTCATATAGTAGCAATGTGGATGCGTGGGCCGAATGTCGCTTATAATCTAGCACCTTCGGAAACTAAGGTACTGATAAATTCAACTCGTGAAGAGGACAGTCAGACAAATAAGAGCATAGAAAAGAATCAGGAATCTACTTTAAAGGACAGTACAATGTGTTTGAGCATTTTGTGGAAGCTCTGCATTTATTAATACGGAACGCCCGGAATCCTAGGAACCTGATTCTATTTGCAAAATAATACCCCAAACCACGTGTAAGAGGCATCTTAACCAAGTTGCCGAAATTAATTCTCTGAGCCAGAAGTCTGTATTGTCCAAAAAAAGATATTTGAGTCAAGTTGTACATTTTATCATTCTACGTTTTGTAATTTTAACTTATGAAAATTGCTAGTGGATGTACAAATCATATGAGGCTCAGCATATAGACTGGTGGTTTCATAAACCAACTCCGCCTAGGCCGGTCCCAAGCCCGGCTGAAAAAAGATAGAGGGCGATCTGCATGGAAGCTGTAAGGAGGCAGCCCCTCCGTCATGCAAAGGTACAACAGGCCAATCACCTGTTTGCTTTAAATCATGATTACGCGAAATACAAAAGAGAAACCCGGACTGATTCTAAAGGCGACGATCTGCAACGGACTACGGACTACGACTTATGGAACTTGGAACACAAAATGTATAAATGGGAAAGAAGAGGAGCTGGTGGAAGAGATGAGGAAAGCAAAACTAGAAATCCCGGCTATAACGGAAACGAATAAAAAGGGACAAGGAGTCATGAATCTCGATGGCGATGCGCTGCTCCACAGTGGTGTGCCCATATCTGAAAGAGCTAAAGGGGGCGTGGGTTGCATTGTGGCCCAAAATCAAAAACATAGTATCAAGGAATGGAACTTTGTCTCGGAGCGCATTATGGTTGTAAAACTAAAAGAAGGAGAAACCATAGTCAACCTGGTCATAGTGTATGGGCCAAATGAGGATGAGAGAGCAGAGGTCAAGGAGGAATTCTTCGAGCTGCTTCAAAGGACAGTGGATGACTGCCTAGATGAAGTTATCATGCTCGGAGATTTTAATGTCAGAGTTGGAAATGACCATGCTAGATGGGGTGGAGTTATCGGAAGATATGTAGAAGATACTCTCAATGACAATGGAAAGCGACTCCTTAAATTCTGCAGTGAGCAGAATCTGATCATTACAAACACATAGTTCCGACATAAGCGCATACATGCATACACTAGATGTGAACCAACACAGAATGAGAAGTCAGTGATCGACTATGCCATAGTTAGGAGGAGCTCATTCAAATATGTCCGGGATGCTAGAGTCTGGAGGGGACCAGAGATTGGAAGTGATCACTACCTGTTAACAATCAAAAGAAGAACTGAAAGAGTTGCTCAGCCTAGGAACTACCTAACATCATGCAAGAAATTAAGTAAACGAACAGGAGAAATGAGCATTAAGACCTACAAGCTGAGAGAGCCAGAAATTAAGACCAGATATCAGGGGCAAGGTGCAAGCAGCAAAACAGAAGTCCTGGGAAGAATTCGGAGAAAAGCTAGAAAAAGATGCGCAAGGAAACCAGAAATTGTTCTATCTATAAGACCCTAAAGAATACGAGGAAGGAAAAACAGTGCCCTCTTAAATTTATAAAGAACAAGCAAGGCAAATTGCTTACTGCACTGAAGGAAGTAATGGAAAGATGGAAAGAATATTTCTCAGAACTCCTTGATGGCGAGCAAGGTCAAGCATCAGAAATGATAACCACTAGCGCAGAAGAGAAAACCAATGGTGGTGAAGATGACATAAAGATAGGAAGAACTGAAGGCAGCACTGGAGAAAATCAAGATGGGCAAAGCAGCAGGGCATGATGGTATAACATCAGAAACGGTTAAGTACATGGGAGCAGCAGGCGTCCTATTACTCTCAAGGGTCCTACAGGCAGTTTGGTGCAACAAGACCATACCAAAGGATTGGGAGATTGCCATCATAACACCGATTTCCAAAAAGGGTGACAGTCGACAATGTGGAAACCATAGAGGCATATCCCTTCTCATTGTCCGTGGTAAAATCTACTCTAGAATTCTAGAGCAGAGACTCAGACGCCTAGCTGAGCCACAATTGGATGAGTTCCAGTGTGGATTCCGAGCAAACCGAAGTACTTTAGACCTAATCTTCATACTTCGACAGCTGAGTGAAAAGGCCATTGAGTATAAGAGTGAGATCCATATTTGTTTCATAGATCTGGAAAAGGCGTTTGACAGGGTCCCCTGGAGCAAACTTTGAGACTGTTTGGCAAGGTAGAACATTCCAGTACTTCTGATTCATGCTATACAGAGCTTCTACAAGTCTTGCAGAAATTATGTGAGGACAGCAAACCATAAGTCAGAAGAGTTCAGGACCACCACTGGTGTAAGACAGGGTGATATTCTGCCACCTTATCTTTTCATACTCCTCATGGACGATGTCATCAAGGCATGTAAGGAGAGAAAAGAAAGTATTCAGTGGGGTACTGGAAGTTGAGACAGGTCTGTATTTCAGAGCTGGAATTTGCTGATGATGTTGCCCTGATTGCTAAATCAGAGGCCCATTTCCAATCCAACTTGCAAGTCTGTAAGGAAGAGCTGAAGAAGAGAGGGATGGTCATAAGCAGCTCTAAAACAAAAACCAAGGTGATATCACGAGAAGAAAGAAGGCATCAGATTAAGTTGGGAGAACAGGTCCTGGAGTAGGTCGACCACTTTAAATACATCGGAGCTGTTATAGACCGAAAGGGAGGCATCAAAGAAGAGTTGGCCACTCGAAAAGCAGCAGCTGGGAGACTTTTTCGTGCCATAAATCGAGGATTCCTCAGCAAGAGAGAGGTTGGTAAGAAAACGAAGATGGCTGTATACCACTCCACCTTTGTTCCAGTCTTGACGTATGTTTCGTACCGATAGGTTTGAGAGTTATTTTAGGTCCCGTCTGAGTAGAGTGGATGGTGATAAGTACGTGAGAAAAAGGTGTGAGAAATAGATTTCACGGTTGAATAGCTTAAGGAGAAAATATGTCTCTGGAATGAGTAAGTGTCTCTAGTCCAGCCTATTTATACGACTATAATTTAGTATAAGACAACCTTGCCCTCCTCATATATAAATATAGGTTTAACTACACACACACAGCTATGTGACAACAAGACACACAAACGTGAAAAACTACGGTTAATTGGGTATGGGTCTGACCAACACACAAAGTTAAGTTTCTTTTGTTGTTTATTATCATTTAAACTTGACAACATCAAACATCTAAAGAATGATCAAATGGATCAGATTTACATACATATGAAAATAGCAGAATAAATGTGCCCTCCCCTATGGATAAAAGAACCCAAAGAGTTAATAACCCAGAGGTCAAAGGTTAGCACTATGTTACAGAATAGACAGTAAAGAACAAGTTCCTACTATATTCTATACAGTAAAGTAAACAAGTTTAGCAAAATCCCAGGTTGGTACAGTTCCTGTAACAAAGAAAAATATTCACTCTCTCTGACATACAGTGGCCACTCAATCACGCTTACCTAGTCTTGGTGATATCCCTTGGAATTACAATGGTTCCTGAATATACAAAATGTCAGGTGTATTTCCCAAATTGGCCCCAGTCCGTCCTCTAACAAGTAAGATTAATGAGGTGAACGCCGAATTTGGTGGTTTAATTTTCCCTGAATGAACAAAATGTCACCGCGAATCGTTAGTGTAGCAAGACGTGCTCTTGAGGTTCACAGGTAAAAAAGGAGGAAAATACTTCCAGTATTAGGAAACATCTGTTTGCAAAAAAATGTTACTTATGATGATGATGATAATCCTATCGGCTGGCTCTATGGTGAGTGCCGATTCTGAAACAGCGTAACTTTCTGGATAAATCCGCTTGGATACGACTGTCAAAAGTCGGGAGTAATGTTATTGGTTTCACAACCCAGTGGGCTGATAAAATTGAACAAAATATGTCTGGGTTTTTTAAGTCCAGTTAAAATTTAGAAGTTAAAATGTTTCTCATGTATCGTTGGCTCAGAAATGAAATTTGGTGACGCACAAGCCAAGAAAAAGACAACATTAACCAATCAGTAAATGAAGAAAAGAAGACCGCTGGACGCCCTTGTGATCAGGTCTGCTAGGAATAAAAGCATTCATGGAAAAATGCTACTATTCTATATAGCTACATATATGCACACGGACGGGGACAAGACGATCTCTTATCCACTCTGTCAATCCTGATTAAAGTTAACCGGCACAGGTGTTTTCCTTTATGCCTAAACTATCGCACGTCGCCAACGCTGAGATTTCAGGTCGGATGAAGGTATGCAACCCTCCCCGCCCTTGCTTGCGCTGTAACGATTAGCGTACAACGTCAATTATTATTCAATTATCCATACGCGCACTTACAGAAATATCGCCTGTCGTTAATAGCTATTAAATTGTCGGCGTCTGTTGGTCATCGTATGGTAGTAAATAATAGGCACTTATAATAAATACACAAAATGAAATAAACGTGAATTCTTTTCTGCCACTATCAGTCGCGCCTAGCATATAATCCAGTCAGCTAACCGTCTTTTCTTGTGTGTGAAAGCGGGTGGGGAGAATTAACATTATAACTGAACCTCTGGTATGAAATAGCTACGCATTATTTTATTTCACTAGTTTTAACGCTAGAAAATCACAGTGAATTATAATTGTGCGCTAACACTAATTTCTATTACCAGAAAATCAGAGTGACAATCCCCACGAATACTATTAACACATCTTCCACAATGGTTCTAGACTACGTGCTTAGACTATCCACAAATTCTGAGTGACATCTGATAGCAGGTTTAAGAAAGCACAGTTTATATATCATCATGGTTCTCTGATCTATAGATGATGCTACTTTTCACACTATTGTGTGTACCAGAGAATCAGAACCATAAGTTTCCCAGATAAAGGCTTACGGTCGGCCTTTCTCAGGCGTAAGACCGCCACTAAAGACTTAAATCCGTGTAACGGAGTTCTCGAAGATTTTGCCCGCTTCTGAAGATCAAAGAGCTCGGGTTTTCCCCGCCTTCACTCCGTGTACGAACTTCAAAGAGTACTCAGGGAAAGATTTTTGCCTGTGAGTCTACTTCACCGCAGGCGACCTTTGTCTTTACTGACTGTGTGTGGTACACCACTCTGAGTGGAGACCTCCCAGTAACAAAGACTGCTGTGTCCGTCTCAGATTTTGCTCCTTTCCTCAGACCTACGGGTCCTGAGTGTTCCTCTATAAATGCCTTTGTGCAAATGAGGAAGGACATCCCTCGAAACCTTCGGGTATGTGAGGCTCTGTCCATTTTGGCTGGAATGACGTCTCGATGGTTCGGTGGTTTTATAGCGATTATGAGTATACACGAGGGCAAGTTCGGGCACAATGGGCTAATCACCTGTTTGCCAAGTCACTTCGATTACATGTCCTGCCCATGGGCCTTGTGCACTTGGGTCCCCTCTACACCTCGTTTCACGGGGTAGAAGAGGTTCCGATTATGAGATGAGATGAGAGTCTACTTCAGAAGGTCCGGTGTTATTCACGTGCGGTCTGTCAGGTATCTGATGACTGACAGATCAGCTCGCGTGAGAAACATGATAAACAAACCTCATTCGCTACCTGTTATGACTGGCAGGTCACGGAAGTTTGTAAACGCTTCGTTTGTTTTTGTTCAAGGAAAAGAGGCGTGGATGAAAAATAAGCTTGTGTGAGTAAGACAGGCAGAAAAAATGCATGGTTTTGCTAGCAAATCATAGCACGCTAACGGGATTACAAAGACTGGCAGATTACCGTAGGCTATATTTCCATTATACATCACAGTATGGATGCGAGTCATGGGCAATGACTACAACCCACAAAAGCCAGATCCAAACTTCATAAATGAGGGATCTGAGGAAGGTGGTTGAAGTAACAAGATGAGACATGGTCCGCAACCAGACGATACGTCAAGGCCTAAAATCCCACCCCCTGCAGACCCAAGTAGAACAGTCCCAACTAAGATGGTTTGGCCATGTCTTCGGGGGATTGGCCGCCCGATACATAAATTATCCGCCTCTTGACACAAAGTCCTCTGTTTTTGCGGCTTGAGTGAAGTTCCCTTGTGTCGCCTGCCTGGCGCCGTCTTTTGTCTCATTGTTGTATGGCGGTGTCCTATATTGTCTTTCATTGTCCCGCCGCGTAGAATTACTTGCAATCTACGTTCGTAACCTTTAGGGTACTTACCATTGTCCAGTATCAGACATGTGTTAATTCGCTCGTCGACCGACCTAACAATTACTTACTTGTTAGTCCCGGGAAACGATCCTCCAGGGAACAGCCGAAGGTAAATGGAGAAGAGGAAGGCACAGAAAATCCTGGGCTGATAACATCAAAGAATGGGCAGGGCACGGTT
The DNA here is from genome assembly GCA_024509875.1 of Oreohelix idahoensis. Lineage (NCBI taxonomy): Eukaryota > Metazoa > Mollusca > Gastropoda > Stylommatophora > Oreohelicidae > Oreohelix > Oreohelix idahoensis. The sequence goes on along the minus strand of JAMPIV010006122.1, from coordinate 111,457 downwards.
TTCCCACACTTGTACGCATTGCTGAGGATAGAGAGCAGTTAGAGGACCCTGTCTGCTGATGCTTCCATCATGGCACCCCTACGACCCATAACGGGCTACGGGTTGAGATGATGATGAAGTCCCGGGAGGGGGGGGGGGGGGTTCTTTGAGCGGTTGATATGAAATAATGGTTTTCAAAGTCTCAATAGAGGGGTGCTCCCCCCGTCGCCACCCCCTTGGATCCGCCAATGCTTCCCAGAAGAGGAGGGAGAAACTAAAGTTCATGATAACTTAGATGATCTCAGTTGTTATGCTTTCTTTTCTTTTAATTCTTGTGTAGACACCCTCAAGTACAAGCATCATTCTTCTATTTTTATCCCTGCCAAAAAGACCCTCAAGCATTATACGAGTATTGTAAGTTTGGCCATTGTTTGACGACTACTGCGGAGCAGGAGAGACAATCACGTCACAACGAGAAACAACAAAAACAACAGCCAAAATGCTAGAGACATTCATAACTGGATGCTTACGTTAAATAGAAGGATTGAAGTGGAATGACAAGATCAATACCGTGGCACTGATTTCAAGAACTAGACAAGTTTCAGTGGAACAAGAGATGATAAGAACTAGACAAGTTTCAGTGGAACAAGAGATGATAAGAACTAGACAAGTTTCAGTGGAACAAGAGATGATAAGAACTAGACAAGTTTCAGTGGAACAAGAGATGATAAGAACTAGACAAGTTTCAGTGGAACAAGAGATGATAAGAACTAGACAAGTTTCAGTGGAACAAGAGATGATAAGAACTAGACAAGTTTCAGTGGAACAAGAGATGATAAGAACTAGACAAGTTTCAGTGGAACAAGAGATGATAAGAACTAGACAAGTTTCAGTGGAACAAGAGATGATAAGAACTAGACTAGTTTCAGTGGAACAAGAGATGATAAGAACTAGACAAGTTTCATTGCAACAAGAGATGATAAGAACTAGACTAGTTTCAGTGGAACAAGAGATGATAAGAACTAGACAAATTTCAGTGAAACAAGAGATGATAAGAACTAGACAAGTTTCAGTGGAACAAGAGATGATAAGAACTAGACTAGTTTCATTGCAACAAGAGATGATAAGAACTAGACAAGTTTCAGTGGAACAAGAGATGATAAGAACTAGACTAGTTTCAGTGGAACAAGAGATGATAAGAACTAGACAAGTTTCAGTGGAACAAGAGATGATAAGAACTAGACTAGTTTCAGTGCAACAAGAGATGATAAGAACTAGACAAGTTTCAGTGGAACAAGAGATGATAAGAACTAGACAAGTTTCAGTGGAACAAGAGATGATAAGAACTAGACAAGTTTCAGTGGAACAAGAGATGATAAGAACTAGACTAGTTTCAGTGCAACAAGAGATGATAAGAACTAGACAAGTTTCAGTGGAACAAGAGATGATAAGAACTAGACTAGTTTCAGTGGAACAAGAGATGATAAGAACTAGACAAGTTTCAGTGGAACAAGAGATGATAAGAACTAGACTAGTTTCAGTGCAACAAGAGATGATAAGAACTAGACAAGTTTCAGTGGAACAAGAGATGATAAGAACTAGACAAGTTTCAGTGGAACAAGAGATGATAAGAACTAGACAAGTTTCAGTGGAACAAGAGATGATAAGAACTAGACTAGTTTCAGTGCAACAAGAGATGATAAGAACTAGACAAGTTTCAGTGGAACAAGAGATGATAAGAACTAGACTAGTTTCAGTGGAACAAGAGATGATAAGAACTAGACAAGTTTCAGTGGAACAAGAGATGATAAGAACTAGACTAGTTTCAGTGCAACAAGAGATGATAAGAACTAGACAAGTTTCAGTGGAACAAGAGATGATAAGAACTAGACAAGTTTCAGTGGAACAAGAGATGATAAGAACTAGACTAGTTTCAGTGCAACAAGAGATGATAAGAACTAGACAAGTTTCAGTGGAACAAGAGATGATAAGAACTAGACTAGTTTCAGTGCAACAAGAGATGATAAGAACTAGACAAGTTTCAGTGGAACAAGAGATGATAAGAACTAGACTAGTTTCAGTGCAACAAGAGATGATAAGAACTAGACAAGTTTCAGTGGAACAAGAGATGATAAGAACTAGACTAGTTTCAGTGCAACAAGAGATGATAAGAACTAGACTAGTTTCAGTGGAACAAGAGATGATAAGAACTAGACTAGTTTCAGTGCAACAAGAGATGATAAGAACTAGACTAGTTTCAGTGGAACAAGAGATGATAAGAACTAGACTAGTTTCAGTGCAACAAGAGATGATAAGAACTAGACTAGTTTCAGTGGAACAAGAGATGATAAGAACTAGACTAGTTTCAGTGCAACAAGAGATGATAAGAACTAGACTAGTTTCAGTGCAACAAGAGATGATAAGAACTAGACTAGTTTCAGTGGAACAAGAGATGATAAGAACTAGACAAGTTTCAGTGGAACAAGAGATGATAAGAACTAGACAAGTTTCAGTGCAACAAGAGATGATAAGAACTAGACTAGTTTCAGTGGAACAAGAGATGATAAGAACTAGACAAGTTTCAGTGGAACAAGAGATGATAAGAACTAGACAAGTTTCAGTGGAACAAGAGATGATAAGAACTAGACAAGTTTCAGTGGAACAAGAGATGATAAGAACTAGACAAGTTTCAGTGGAACAAGAGATGATAAGAACTAGACAAGTTTCAGTGGAACAAGAGATGATAAGAAGATGCTGGAGATGATTTGGAGAAACACTGAGGAAACATGTTGATAGTATCCCCTTGTAGTTCTTGTGAAATTCCCAGGGTAGCAGAAGTAGAGGGAACGAACGAACGAACGAATGTTATTTTCAAAGGGTTGAGAATTGGGCACGCAGGCCCGGACAGACATGAAAGGGATGAAGAAGGAAAGGAAAGAATTTGAGCTAATGCTGGGACAGGAAGACTTGGCATAAGTTTGTTGAAGGTCTATGCTACCCGGGGAGCTGAAGGTTGATGGTGAGCCGCCTCTGACGATTAAATTGAGGGGAGCAGTTGTTATATTCGTTCTGTGTCTCCCGGGAGCTGCCCGAGAACTACACGGGATATGCAGTGCTGGGACAGTGGAACTTTATGTACAGCAAATAAGTCACTTAACAACTTTTTCAGGACGTACGGGTTTTCCCATGTTTTACGCAAGTAAGTGTCAGTTATTTCAAAGTTTTTAACAAATATAGTCATGTTATATATATTTAAAAAGGAAAATGAATGAGGATTCTGAATATGTTTAGTTTATAAATTTAAAAATTTTTTTATGAGTATAAAATAGTTGGAGACTGGGAAGAAAAAAAAAATATCGGCCAAGAAAACTGGCTCGTCGTCCTATAAAGGCATAACACCTTGCAGAAGACCATAATAGAAGGGAGAGTTGAAGGCAAACGTGCAAGGGGAAGACAGCGCTATAAGTGGGAAGATAACATCAAGAGATAGACAGGAAAGAGTCTATCAGAGTGCACCACCAAGACAAGAGGCAGAAGACGTGGGAGATCCATTACAGCCAACCTTCGTTGTGGAGATGAGTATTTTAACTGCCGAACTTTGATCTCCTTCATTAGTTCTTTTTTCATACCTAGATTTTGTAGGACCTCCTTATTTGTTTTCTTCTCTTTCCATGAGATACGCCCCATTCTTCTATATATCCACATCTCAAGAATCTCAGCTCGTTCTTCCAATTGCTTATTCATTGTCCATGTTTCTACACCATACAGCAGTGCAGAATATACAGGGTGGTCATAAAGTCTTTCCCTGATTTCAAAAATTTAAAAAAAAAAAAGTATTCTGTGCAGAGACACTTGGTTTTTTGGAAATTATTCCAGAACTAAAACAGTTTTTTTATGCTATTTGTAGATTTCAACATTTGCGATTTTCAACACTGTGCTTCGAGGGATTACAAGTTCTCTTGAGGCACGATAGGTTGATTTCTGAGGACTGCGTTGAAACGCCGTGCGCACTGCGTCCACAGTTTCTTCACTCACACGAGGCCTACCTGCTCTGGGCATGTCACCGACGCTGCCAGTGTCCGTAAACTTTATATACCAAGCTTTGATGCTTTTAACATCTGGAGAATCTCGTAAAAATTTGAAATCAGGGAAAGACTTTATGACCACCCTGTATATAACATTTTATGATTCTCAGATAGGATAATATAGGGGACAGAAGTGTAAAATTGTTAGATTAACGCAATAAAACATGGATTGCATCCCTTGTCACGGATAGTTTGAGACGAGCATGAAGTCTTTCAGTCCTTTTTTATTCTTCAGAAACAAAAGGTAAAAGAATAGCAGATACTGTCGTAGGGTGGGGGTGAAGAGTTAGGAAGTTCACCAAACTCGGTCTATCATTTTTTTATTTGGTGGGGTGACCACTTTGCCTCCCTAACTCAAGAGCAGAGTCAGGTCCCCGTTTACAACCCCGGGTAGACTGAAGCGTGATGCTACGAGGTTTTTTTATTTTTATCGTACGCTCTCTTTTACTCGAGGCGAAATCTCCTGTTATGTCAAACCTGAGACTGATTTTACGTGAGTATCACTTTTTTCCCTGTACAATGACAGGTGTCCTCTCGCCATTCAGGCAGATGCTCACCGATTTCGGAGGTACCCATTAGAGCTGGGTCTGCTCGGGAGCCGTTCAGGTTATTCCAGTCCCTGGTCGACGACACTTTTTCAAACCCGTGTTTTCCATTTTGAGTTTTATTTACATCTTAATGTTATTTACAATTAATTGTACTTGGTGATAGCTATTTACAAAGGGGCTTGTTTGCTTATTTCGTGACCATTTTCAGTCAAAATCATTTTGTTGTTGCAAACAGACGACGAGGGAGAAGAATCAGTTCTCAAACCAATGCAGCTGAAGGTTAGGGACTATCTTCATTGCACACGGACAACTCCATCAGTGCTCCGATCTTCTCCCTTAGATCACACAAGGAGGATCTCAGCAGAGTGCACGAACTCCGTAGCACCGGCGAGAATTCCAATGGGTGTATATAGGAATCGCACACTCTATAAATATTTTTTTTGGGTGGGTAGGTTTCTAATTTTTAAATGTTGCCAGCGCAGCGGGCTGATAGGCCTACTCTTTCCGATTTCCAACTGCCGTGGGATTTTTAACGTGCGCAACTTACACACGGGAGCTCCTACTTTTTGCCCTTATCCGAGAAGACTAGGCATCCGATCTCACTACCCACGAGACCAGGAGTATGACATTATTAGGACCACTGGTTTTGGGAAAAAAATTTCCATCAATTATATTCCTTCAACTGGGAATCGAACCCAGTACCTCTAGAATTCGAGGCGGACACCATACTACTTAGCCACTCCGACCCCCAAGGTCCAGATGAAGACCTTCAGAATATTCTTGCAGATATAGACAAAGCAGCCTAGCAGTTGTGCGACATTGATCCCGACTGAGAACGCAGCTCAACAGTAAAAGAGACATTAATGCCATGCAACGCCCTTAAAACGAAATATTGCAAGAGTGGAAGAAAAAAAAAACCAAAGCAGTTAACACTGCATTATTTCTTCACAGATATCGGAGCCGCAGCACTGACCTTCATTGGAAAAATAAATTAAAAAACATTTGAAATTTGTTTCTATTTTTGTTCTAATGTTTATAATATGTATCTGTTTTGTATAAAGAAAAAAATTTGATCAATACACTTGCATCACTAAAAATACATATAAAAACAATTAAATTTGAAGAAAACAAATGTTTACAAATATGTATCTTCTTCTTCTTTCTCGTTCGCCCTGAAAAGGACGGTGGTATAAATATGTATAAATAAGGAATGTATCCCAGTTAAACCTATATAAATAAAAGGCAATATATGTATGTATGTTCTTAACACAAATCCGCATGCCTTATTATTTATTAATAAATTTTGGCAGACAGTCTCTTTAGTTAATGCCGGGTAGCGCCGTGCAATTATTTCTTAATTTAATATTGTGATTATGACTTAGATTTTATTGAAAGTTTGTCTATAAAATGTAAAGGAGCCATTTAATTCTCAGGGGCCATAATCAAATAAATAGATATCCAAAAAATATTATGGGACGTAACAAATGTTAAAACTATTATTTAATGTTTGTTATAAATAACCATACGTTTGCGTGTTTTACAAGATAATTAAAAATTATCACAATTTTACTTTAATAGGAAATAGAAAAAAAAAACCCAGTTTTACGAAGTACTTCTTTTTTTTTAACTATGTAATTTTAATGGCATTCATTTTGCCAGGCGCTTTCAAATTGGATCAGAGCTGTATCGATACATATATTAAAACCAATGAATGTTCTGTGACGATCAATATCCACAGTGAGTGTTTAATCTGCATGAAAATCTAACATGATTTAAAGTATTTTTTTACAGCATTTTTAAAATGCGTGGTCAAACGAATTTAAATTGTCCACTGTGCGTGTTTAATCTGAATGAAAATCTAACATGGTTTAAAGTATTTTTTTACAGCATTTTTAAAATGTGTGGTCAAACGAATTTAAATTGTAAAACAACTGTATCAACATATGTAAAAACCAAACTCACTCGATAGTCGCCTTTTTTCCGTTGCAATTATTTTTAAGTTATTTTATAGTAAAAACTTTAGTTGTTGCAGAACACATCATTATTAAATAGTTGTGATCGTTGAAGGACAGTTTAAAAGGCAGTAATTTTGTCACATGTTGCCAGGTAACATAATTTGGTTTCTACCGCTTTGGTTAAAAAAAATAAGCTGGTTGCTTTTGGTCAAATATGTATTCAATTCATATGAATGTATGTTTATTTTAATTGAAAAAAAAAAAAAAACAACAGATTTATGCATTCATTCGCTTTCACTTATGGTATGTCGGTGCTTCAGAATTTTTTTTTTTTATTAGCCTTAGTCCTGGCTTAGTACTAAAATTTAGAAAAGGCGAAGTAACTTTGTGACATTTTGCCAGGTAATATAATTTGGTTTCTACCGCTTTGGTTAAAAAAAATAACGTAAGTGCTAAAGAAATGCAGTCATTGCGTGGGATGAGTGCACAATGTCACATACGAGAGCTCTTGAAGCTCTTGGTCTTACTCTGCAAGATATTAGGGGAAACACTCTTCCAAAGGGAGGGGCTGTGGTAGTGCTTTCTGGTGATTTTCGTCAAACATTACCAGTTATTCCACGATCAGCACCGGCGGACGAACTAAATGCTTGCCTTAAAGCATCATACCTTTGGAGGCACATTCAGAAAATGGAACTGACCACTAATATGCGTGTTCATTTACTTGGAGATACAACCGCATACAACTTTGCTCACCAACTGTTGTGCTTTGGTGATGGAAAATTTCCTTCTAATCAAACAATTAATCTGATATCCTTTCCATCGGATTTTTGCAAGGTAATCATGTCAGTTCAAGAATTACAAAGCAGCGTTTTTCCGAACAATCACAACAACTTTAGAAATCATAAATAGCTTTGTGAGCGAGCGATTCTGGTGCCTAAAAATGATAGCGTTAGTAATATCAATCTCCAAATACAGAATCAGATGCCGGGCTTAGCCACAACATACAAATCAATTGACACTGTCATAGACAGCCAGTAGGCTGTATTTTATCCGACTGCGTTCCTGAACTCATTGGAACCAACTGGAATGCCACAGAATAACTTAATTTTTAAAATCGATAATATTGCTGCGAAATCTTGATCCGCCTAAATTGTGTAATGGAACCAGATTATGTGTTAAGAACCTCATGCCAAACGTGATAGAAGCAACCACATTAACAGGTTGTGCCAGGGGAGAAGAACCATTCATTCCACGCATTCCTCTGATCCCAACTGACATGCATTTTGATTTCAAGCTACTGCAATATCCTGTACGTCTTGCATTCTCAATGACAATAAACAGGGCCCAAGGACATAATATATTCATGATATAGTTGATTGCTCTGAGCACAGTTTACGCTGCGTGCTAGCTTAGCAGCGTGATCAAATATTAATTTTGCGAGTTCTGGTGTTTGCAAACACATTTTTTTTGCAATTGTGTTGAAAGTTTTTTGATGCAGGCCAGGCATATCCATGTTCTGTGCAAAGTAGTTAAATTTATAGGGTCCCATTCCTGATAACAATGATGATAGAACTGCAACTTTGTTCACACTGAATGAATTATGTTCATCAACCGATGATGTGTACGTTGATACAACGGTTTTGTTGCAAACACAACAATTCACTTTGATGTGTTGAATAAGACCTCTCTTGGCCTGATTATTAATTTCTGCAGACAGCTTCCCATAGCATTCTGGACATGCAAGCTGACTAACAAGGTTGCATATCTCATCATATCAACTATAGTTCTGGAGACCGTATTGTAAGGCGTTGAAGCTTCTTGCACCGATGAGGCACTTCGTTCCAGCTTTTTACAGAACCGTGGTGTGCTGTGGGGTAAAGAGGTAGAAGTTGTAGAGGAGCTTGTGCTGGCTCCTTCATTTACAGCTGAAGCTGGCAATATAACCTCAGGCAGACTAGGCTCATTAGGGGGACCATTTAGTTCTGAAAAAAGTACATAAGAAATAATCACAGCTCAAGAAACATATGTCACATGCTTATAAATACCATGATAATTTATCGTATAATGTGGAATCATGTCATTTTGTCAAACCAGAAAAATGTGATCACTCTTTACTGCCAACGCGTTTACTATTAGCTTGCAAATATATAAATTAAAAAAAATAAAAGCTTATTCACATGTGACATGTTTTTAAAAAGTATATCGTTGAACCCTTTATGGGTTATAATTAGAACATATTGTGTATTAATTCAAGAAAATTAAGTCAGATTTCCAATATCCAAATATAGTACCTTCTTCCCCCCTCCACTCAGTCCTAACAGAGTAAATCAAAACTAAATTTGTGTAGCCTAAATGTTTTTGTGCGTAGCCCCACCACATGTGGACTGCCTGGCTTTCTAGTGATTCATTTTGTACCATTACCATAACAAAATTAGCGACTTTTACCTGCACTATCTTGGTTCCATCGCTTCGCCCTGGCCGTTTCCAGTTTTAGATGACGAAAGAAATCCTTTTTTCGAGGCATCTTCACACAAAAAGTTCTAAAAAATGAGACTAAGCCTAACTAAATGTGTATACAGAATAAATTGGACGCCATTAAGAAAGTGAAGGTTAGATAGGACACATAAGAACCTAAAAAGATATATAAAAAAATATATAAATTAAAAAATTGGTACTTCCCTGAAGGCGGCAAAGTCCTAACGCTTATGGGCGCGTGCCAGGAAGTAATCGGTAAAAAAGCGACCTATAAATTCTCGATCTTGGCGGGTATAATTTTGTTCAATATAACCGTTTTAACCCCTCAACGGGTTTTGGTTGAACAGGGTATTACAGCAAAATAACAGACGCAAATGAAAAAAAAAGTATAATTGTGTTACCGAAATAAATGAACTACATCACCGGATTCTCCAGATCTATGCGAATCCAATGATGTATAATACGTAGGGGTGTAAGCTTGGTTGCTATGTAAGAAACGAGGTCTAATTAGACATATTTTCTCGAGTTTGAGAAAATCTCTCCATACCATACCTTTTTCAAAGTCAAAATACATATTGTTAGAATGCATTTTGACATTTAATTCTGTTATATTTAGATTCAGGAGATGCTAAAGTATCAGAAGATGGACTAATCCCAAATTCTTAATTTTTTCGATTTCGACCGAAAAATGCCTGCAGCTCCTCCCCTTAAGGTAGGAGGCATTACAAAAAGAAAATGTTGTGTTTACCTTAATAATAATAAAAATAATCCTTTTAAACATTAATAAAAACAATTACTAATAAAAGAGGTAAGCACTGCAAACAAACTAACATACAAGTCTATTAATAATACTAGTATATACCATCTCAATGCTAACGGGTTTGATGTAAAAAAAAAAAAAATTAAAATTATTACCTATTAGGCGAAGGAGGGCCCAAATACCAAGAAGCCCTTCTTGGCTTAATCTGGCCCTGCACCTATTTTTAAATTGTTATTTCTTCACTTCTTTCCAACTGATTTATATGAAATAAACGCCGACACAAAAATAATTAACTATTTTTTTTAAAATATAAAATGCTTTGTCACATTAGTATTTTAGCTCAGCGTGAGATGGTCCAGCATCGAGAGGTGGGGTGGCCAGTTCCCTTCCTCGAAGATTTTTCCGTCCCTAACTCAAGTGCAAAGTCAGGCATCCATTTACAGCTGGATAGACTGAAGCGTGTCGATATCGTGAATCGAACCCGACTCCTTTGCCGCGAGAAACCAGTGCTCTAACCACTCTGTCAATTGGACGCTCTTGTTACGTCAGCCTAATGGTTAATTATTGATTTTATTTTGTTTGTGGGAATAAAATATTAAACAATAAACTTATTACTCAAAGGGCAGATATATATTTGCTACTTCTTTTGAGATGTGTTCTATGTATATTCAATGATAATACAAGTGATAATACAAGTGATAATACAAGTGATAATACAAGTGATAATACAAAACATTACAAGTATGAAGTGATTTTTTTCAGTTACCAAGTATGTCACAATTCCTTCTGCCAGCTACCAGGCAGACATAGCGACTTACTACCCCCGAAAAGTGCGCGTGCCATGTTGTAACTGCCTGCTTCTGATACGTTTTGCAACTCTCCCAGGTAGAAAGGCGTAACAAGAACTTACACAGGTAGATTGTCTGCTGTCGACAATAAAGATCAATACACTTCATGTTGTTATTAACATTTTATTCCAGTGTCGAGTGTCGCAATTATTATATTATGAAATAAACTGTTACCGGCTGTGCGTCTTAGTGTTTTCTGACACACAAGAAATCAACGTGATGTGAGAGAGACAGACAGAGAGAGAGAGAGAAGTGCACATTTACGTCAGCACACTTCAGTTCCACATTGAGTATAGGTTTTCAACAAACACCTTCCAAGTCCTCATATTCTGTGCCATCTACTCAAGCTCGTTCCACATCTTCTGGACTCCTTTAATTTCTGTCTTCAGTTCTCTTCTCCGTATGTTTTTTTCGGTCTTCTTCCACTTCTCTTACGCTGATGATTCCAGAACAAGGACTGCTTTATAACGCTATCAACATGTTTCTTCAAGGTGTGTCCAATCCATCGCTAGCGTCGTCCTCGTGTCCTGAAGACAGCACAATTTCTCCGATGTTCAGTTTCTTCTTTTCTATGCCTTTCCACTTTGTTTCGCGAAGCCCCAGGATGTAAGTCTTACAATCTCACATTTCTGCTGCCACCTCTGCAGTATTTCCTTGTTTGTTTTGCGTGCGAACATTCCGGGCGATTTGGAGATTTTCCTCGAAGGAAAAAATTATTGAGTCAGCAGCCCAGACTCCTTTGCAGATTTACATATTTGTCTTTTTCATGCAGATGTTAACAAAATCTTCACAGAATGTTGGACTCTTTTTCCTGTAGATGTTAACAAAATCTCCACAGAACGTTGGACTCTTTTTCGTGCAGATGTTAACAAAATCTTCACTAAACGTTGGACCCGCTAGATAGGGAAGTCAAGAAACATGCTTAAAATCCCCAAAGACGAAAATAGATTTACGCACTTTTTTAGATTATGAATCATTACTTCAGTAGCAACGTTCATAAACGATGAATGGACAAAAGTATTGCCCGCGAAAATGAAGGAAGGCATTCATATAAATTATTCAAAAATAAAAAAGGGACTCAATTCCTGTAGAAACTAAAAGCACTAGGTAATAAAAAGTTGCCAAGCCTTTTGTCTGGAAAGAAACAAGATTATTTAGGATAGAAAAACCCGCCAGATGAGAATATTTTGAACAAAATATCATAAATAACTTTAATTAGACCGCAAGAAGCTTCTGGAAATTCAAAAGCCGTTAAAGCAGTTTATCTCCAAGACGAAAATCCCCATAAAATAAAATGTAGGAGATGGAAACGAAGTAGAAAGCAGAAATTTCCAAAGATTTTGACCAACAGTAATACCCGGAAAATATTTGACCCCGAATAGGAGAAAGATTCTGAAGTTAAAGCATAGGTGCACGCGACCTCCACCCTGCGAACTTAATCTAAGCGGGCCAAGTGGGCCAACTGTTTTCTTTTTTATATGTGGAGATTGTCAGATAACAAAACACTTATAATTAAAACAGGTAAAGGATCCCGTTACATGCTCATTGAGATATACTGGGAATATGGTGTTAGGCCCATATTTTCTTGACCATACGGCACACTAGTGGTGATGTGGTCAGCATCACACCGGCTGCGTTTACTTGCTCTGGTACCCAATTCACGAGTCCCCAGAGGTCTAAAAACATCCCACCTCAACTGGGGATCGAACCAGGACCGCCGAGCTGGGAAGCCAGTGTACTAACTAACACGGCTCTTACTTATAATTTAATTCTGTGTTAATTAATATGTTCTCTTTATCGCGCCCTACACAGGTTCTTAGAATCTAGAGTTGGAAGCAAGCGTCTTAAAATACGATATTTTTTTTATTTCTTCATGTGTAGACAAGACCTGGAGACAGAAATGAAAATGATGACGAACAAGATGGAAAGACCTTGACCTGATGGCATCATTTTCCTTTTTGCTCCTTATGGAACTTGGAGCCACCACGGCAGCCTGTCTCCCATACACGAAGGCGTGCACCTAGCATTTACATGCACTGGCAGCGGTGGTTTATGTAGCAATTTATTTTACGCCATGAGATTGCCAACATCGGGCACATCCTCATGTTAGTTGCCTTGTACGACATGCCTGAAGCAGCAGTCGCCCTATACTTTCTTTGTGTTATGGGAGACTACTCGGGGCATTCATTTGTTGAAGGGAGCTAAATGGTAATGAGTTAATAAATTAATGAATTAATTAACTAATTAATGACGTAAATCCTTACTGCTGTATATTTTTTTTAAACAAATCTTCTCCTTGGATCCTTAGGCCCTGACTGACAAAGCAGTCAGAGGCCTTTACGCCTAGTGGCGTCTTGTAGGGCAGCAACAAACTGTCCCCATTTTGCTCGGTCGGTGACCATCCTTCGTGCCACTCCCCAGGTCTCATTCATTGTGACAAAATGGCTGTCCCTGCCCTTTTGTGTGATCTCTCACACCGTCAGCCCTCCGGCAGTAAACTTCTTTTCTTCATATTTCTTCATTATTAACTTGTTATTTGACATTTCATTTTGCCCTTTCATATATTTTATTCTTTATGCTGGACATAGCAAGGTGAAGTCTCTAACACGCCACTCCCCTACGGCTGTATTTGCTACGAGAGTAATTCTTATCTTATTGTGTCGCATTCACACTTCACGAAGACGTGTTAAGTTACGCCAGGTTATTTGACGGTCAGTGACAATATTTTATCACATAATCTGTCTGACCATCTTTTCAAGCGACGGTGCTTGTTTATTCAAGCTGTGTTGGGCAGGAGTGCTAAATAGAACAAGATTTGTTTGTCTGGCGAAACACATGTGGCGAGCGACCATCCCTGAGTCATTACGCTAGAAACACATGGTCCCAATATTGTGATGGACAGAGGTGCGGCCGGAAGTCTTATGTAATGATATGACATCACTGTTGTAAGAAGCCACGCGTATATATTAAATTTAATATTTTAAACACGCGAGGAGATATTTTAAAACTTCCCCACCCAAACAGTGCTAGAAAGATTTGATTGGTTTGCCAGAATTTACAATGAATTTGATTGGAACATTCAGCAGGAAACCCAGCTGGATTTGAACTTGGAAAATTAGAGATATAATCTAACAAACTCGGAGTCACAGCACACAGACAGACTGCATCGCAGCGTCAACTAAGCACCTCCTAAAAGCCAGAGGAAAGAGGATAGGGCTTATAATTCCACGACTATCAGTACCAGATCGAGTATTGGGCAACTTTGGAATTCACAAGTAAACCCGCAATTTTAATACAAGACTGGAAACTTGGGAATTTTATTACAAGTCATATTCCCTGAGTTACATTGTGTGCTCGGGAATTTAATTCTTCTGAGAGGTTAACATTAGTGGGTGGAGCGTATGACAACAGTTTTCCCAGGCCAGGAATTTGCAGAACACCTGCCGTCAGAGGAATTAACTCTAATTTCCCAGACCAAGTCATAGAGGAATTATACAACAGTTTTCCCAGGCCAGGAATTCGCAGAACACCAGCCGTCAGAAAAATTAACTCTAATTTCCAGACCTACGTGATTTAAAGCTTATAATACAGAGCTGTGTCCATCCTAAAGCTAGGCAAAGAGAGTTGTAGATTCCCAATTTGGGGGTAAAGGTAAACAATTTAATTACTAAAGTAAATTCGACAGGTTTCTTGCTAAGTGGTTATATATGAGGCTGGCAAACTCACCATACGAAAAAAGAATATGCATGAACCACTACTGCAAGAGCTGGTGATTGTTTCTGACTAGTCGTGCGGGAAACCCGACAGCAGAGCGACTGTGGTAAAGTGGGATGATATAAATATTTATAGGGGACTTAGGGTAATGACTGAGATCAGCTGTGAAGGTATCTGTATCTAATAAGTGTGGTGTATTACAGATGACCTTACTTGCTACCACATTTATACCTCAGTCAGAATTATTCTGGAATATTGTGATGACTACGTTGAATGTCTAGGGTTATGATAATGATGAAGTGTAAGTCACAACAACAACAGACAGATAAACAACTTAATTTATTCCACAACACTTTAAAACACTGTGACACTCACACACATATAACACTCTATAAGATTATCTTAACTGAGTCAAGTGTTAAAGTTTAAAAATATATGTATTAATTCATTTCAATAATAGATATCCTGATTCAACTACACAGTGAACCAGGAATCACAATCAAATGTAATTACAAGTTATATGTACACAATTTATAGTTATGATCTTTGTATTGACATATTTTATTATTATTATCATAGGTGTCTAAGTTGTGATGTAGTACTATGAGGTAATACTGGCTTGTTCAAGCTTGGTGGTTATTTGTCATCATGACTTCAAGTGTTTGCTTATGGTGGAAATAGTATTGGGAAAAGTTCACAATTCCTTGTCAATTGAAACAATTTATTGTCCCTCTTTATTTACTATATTGTCAGTTTTAGAGGGGGCACATAAAATTGAGCTGCTCTGGCCACAGAATCTTATCTTCTGTGAGGGCGGCAGTAAACAGACTCCTCTGCTCGCTTGCTTCACCGTGTTCTTGAGACACCTCACTAGTCGCTATCTGGACCAAGGGGTATGCTATCAGCCTCTGGATTCAGCAAAACTCAGACCAGGTGCTGCTTCAATAAGTTATGACCACGGTCCCTGAAACAAGAAGGTTGTACCTCCTACTTCAGAACTAATTTATAATCCACACTGAACACAATACATAACAAACACTGAGTTCAGAGCGGTAGGCCAACTGCTAGCTTCATCTGAAACAATTTACACCAGTATTCTTCTCCCTAATGGTTACTACGCCTCTGCAATTCCAGCATTAGTTCCTTCTAGTCAATAAGATAGGTGTCAGTGTACTATTTGGTGATCCCATGCATTTGTACTTCTTTCCGACAAGTTTTGTTCAGGTTGGAGCACTATCTAGGCTTTGCCTCATGTTTGCTACTGAACCACACACATATACAGACATAAATATCAATTCACATTCAATTTTCATCAAAAAGATATCAAATATGTCAATCTTACCACAATTCATGGAAATAATAACAAATGCGTTGACTGGCGATGAATAATGGCACAAATTCCGATCCGCCTCTGTCCCAGGCTTTTATTTAGAAAAATATGAGCTGGTTCTCAACGCACTGTTTCTTAGTAAGTTTATTTTAAAATGTGGCACTGAACAGACGCTCCTAATTGACTATATCAGCGGGTCTAGCCAATAGGACCATGTTTACGAAAGCTTTTGAAAAAATTTACCCTTCTTGCGTTTCCCCTAACAACCAAAAATAGTATCTGCAATCCGACTAATCGTGTTTCGTCTTACATATACTTCCCGCCAATCAAATCGGATTTAGCATGTTGGCCTATTTCCCGTAAAATGGTGGTTTCAAAACATGCCACTGTGCGATTATGATTGGGTGTTGTCTGACAGCACCACTCTAGTATTATGGCTATAATTTGTTAATTCCTAGACTATTTGCGTAACACTTAACATATTCTTTGTCAGCAAGTCCTAAGGAACCCAAATATATAAATTTAATGGAGCTAAGTGGCTGCGTTCAAAATATGCATTTTCTAGGATGGTCGTGTATTTTTTATTTTTTTATGTTTAGAACCGCCACCTGTCCTGCCTTTTCGACTGTTCTGTCAGACTAATGTCAGGATTTCAGACATAAAACAGTAGAATGTCATGTTTCCTAATAAGCATTAATCATGTTTTTAAACCTAACTCTCGTATTGGTAGTGTTTTTTATCACTGTCCATCTGAAAAAAAGTTAGTGCTTCATGCCTTTCGCGTTGGGGGTGGCATTAATTTTAATCGCGAGACGCGTGTTAGTGTTGCATACGTCCTCCGTTCAGCCCTCTCTCTTTCTATCCTAAGTCCATCTGTCCTTTCGTTTATGTTAACGTAGTGTATAAAATGAAATTAATGGAATATTAATCTAGGTCATTACGCAGTGTGTGTCTATCTCAAGGTTTTCTTAGAAATACAGTACACGTTTTATTGTTAGAAAGGCGTGTATGCTGCTGTAGGCTTTACTAGTAAACGTGAAAGCGTGAGAACATGCAGACGAAGCAGAAAAAGGGGGATCTCGAGTACAGTCATTGTGACAGCACTGTTCTTTACCATTCTTCTTTCCCTTTTATTGAATTTATGTGTTAGGCTTTACATTTACCTTTTAATTTATATATGTGGATTTAGAATGTTTCACGACAAATTCTCCCCTCTTAAAACAGACGTTATATGTCAGTCTATAATTCTATATACACATAGAGAAATTTATTATTATTTCTGGGGCTTACGGTGATTCTCATCACACGGATGGCGGCTTAAAAAATCCGCTCCCAGATTTGTTTTTCCAGAAATATATTCTATGCTAAACTCAAATGGCTGCATAAGTAAGGACCATCTGAGTAACCTAGAATTTTCATGTCTAGCCTGCGCTAGAAACGACAAGGGTTTGTGATCCGTTTGCAACTTGAATGCCTTCCCATACAGATAAATATTGAATTTCTTTATCGCCCATATTACTGCAAGACATTCTTTTTCGCTAGTTGAGTAATTTGTTTCAGCTTTATTCAACTCTCTGCTAGCATATGCCACTGGGCTTAATTCCCCATCCAGTGCATCTGATTTCTGTAACAGGGTCGCACCTAACCCGATATTACTGGCATCCTTTCTTACAATGAATTCTTGACTTAAGTCAGGTAATTTCAAAATAGGTTTGCTTGTGAGCTTTTCCTTCAATTCCTGGTAAGCTAATTCACATTGTGGTGTCCATGTAATTCGATCTGGATTTCCTTTACGTGTCAAATCAGTTAACGGTGCACATATGGAATTAAAGTTTTTGATATACTTTTGGTAGAAACCACATAATGAGACAAAGGATCTCACGTCTTTCTTGGTTTGTGGTCTCGGGGCTTTCTTTAGTTTCTCTAAATTCTTGGGGTCAGGGGTCATGTTTCCCTGATGGACTGTGTGTCCCAAGAATTCTAATTCTTTACATCCAACGCAACATTTGGTTGGTCGGGCTGTTAAATTCGCTTCTCTAAGTCGATTAAACAGCATGTTCAGAGAGTCAATGTGTTCCTCAAATGTTTCTGTTGCTATCAGGATATCATCCATGAAATTTGTGATGCATGGGTTATTCAGAGGATCCAACAATTTTCTCATCATTCTAGAGAAGACACTAGGCGCATTCTTCAATCCAAATGGCAATCTGTTAAACTCATAGTGTCCCTCTGAGGTACTAAACGCTAGGTATGGTCTAACCTCAGGCTTTACTGGAATCTGATAGTATCCTTTACTCAGATCCACTTTTGAGAAAAATTAAGCTTTATTCAGCCTGGCAAACAACTGATTTGTATCCGGCAATGGATCCACCTGTCCTTCTGTGATAGCATTCAGTCTCCTGTAATCTATACAGAGTCTATGTTCTCCAGAGGGTTTCCTTAAGAGCACCACACTGGAACTATACGAAGATTCACTGTGTGAAATAATTCCTTCCTTCAACAAATAGTCTATCTCTTCCTTCAAGGCTTTCTCCTTAGCAAAAGGAATCGAATAGGGTTTCATACAGACAGGTGTGGGGTCTATCAGTTTCATGTCATATTCCAATAAGTTTGTATGCCCCGGTCAGTCTGTTAACACCTCTGTATGATTATCTAGAACCTGTTTCACTCTCTCTTTCTGATTTTTCGTTAAATGTGTACTGATTTTCACCTGTGCCGCTGTCTCACAGGGGTGTAATGGATATTCAAATGATGAAAGTGGTTCCTTTTTCATCTCCATGGCAATGGACAAGGTCAACAAGTGTGTCTCTTCCTGATTTTCTCTTTCCAAATATTTCTTCAGGAGATTCACATGATAGATTTTTTCTTTCCCCTTCTTATCTATCTTATAATTGGTTCTAGACACCTTCTCTAGAACTGTATATGGACCTTGCCATCCAATTTGTAACTTATTTTGACTACCGGGTAGAAGAAGCAGTATCTTCTCTCCCACAGCCAAATCTCTGTCTTTAGCTTTCCTGTTGTAATAGGCAGCATGTTTTTTCCTGGCTTGTCTCAAATTTTCATTGGCAAGTTTCCAGCCAGTTTTTAAACGAGTGGTCAGCTCATTCATGTATTGGTATGAGGATGTAATATTTTCCTCTGCCTTTTCATCAGTCCACGTTCTTAACAGCGCTTCCAGTGGACCTTTTATTGGCCTTCCAAATAATAATGTTGCCGGGGCCATACCGGTTGAACTATGGGGTACCTCCTGATAAGCAAAGAGGGCGGCGTGAAGGTACTGGTCCCATGTATCTGGTTTTTCGTGTGCCAACTTTCTCAGGATCGACATCAACGTGCCATTAAATCTTTCCACTTGGCCGTTCCCTTGGGGATGGTACACACTACAATGGAAGTGTTTGGCCTGGAAGATCCTGAAAACTTCTTCTGTTAGTTTCCCCTTGAACTGAGAGCCATTATCAGTCAAGATTTGATTGGGAAAGCCTAACCTTGTGAAAATTGTGAGTAATGCCTCTGCCACATGTTTAGAGTCAATCGATGACAGGGATACCGCCTCTCCCCACATAGAACAGGTGTCCACCAGAGTCAGAATGTAGCTGTTCCTCCTCTTAGTTCGAGTGAGAGGTCCCACAAGATCCACGGCAACTCTCTCAAAGGGTGTTCCCACTATGGGCATTTCCCCCAGAGTTGCTGGTGCAGTCCAATGCTTAGGTGCTACTCGTTGGCACTCTGGACAGGATTTTACATATCGTTTGATATCTTCAGTTATCCCTGGCCAGAAATAGTGACAAGCTATACGCTGTCCTGTTGCGCTGATCCCCATATGACCACTGAAGGGAATCGCATGCCCTAGTTCCAACACTTTAGTCCTATATGAAGTGGGAAGGACCAGCTGTCCGTGACCATTGGATTCAGATCCAGCCTTCCTATAAATCAGTTTGTTCTTCATATAAAATTCTCCCTTGCCTGGAGGTGTATGAGATTTGGGCAACTTCTTGAAACACGGCTTGAGTGTCTTGTCCTCCGCCTGTGCCTTCCTCATCTCATCTGGATGAGTATTTATTGGATTATCCTCCTCCTTTTTAGACTGTGATCTGGTCTGCACTGTTGCCAATATCACAGGTCTCTTGGGATTCCACAAGAAGACATATCTACACCCCAATATCAGAGGGTAGATTGGCTCATTTATCACTGCTGCTTTTATGATTCCTTCCACATATCGCGTTTTCACCTTTATCCGGGCGACGGGAAGTGTCATGGTAGCTACATCCTTGGTTGCAGTTTGAATCTCCACTGTTTCTGTGGTGTATTGATCTGCCTGCACCAGGTGAGAACTCACAACGGAATCATAATCTAAACCTGTATCATATAAACACCTTATGGTGACACCATTACAGATTACATCTTCACACACTGGGGGGTGGTATGGTTCCTGTAGTTCCGCAGGTTTTACCTTTTTTTCCTTTTTTCCAGATGTCATAGCAGCACAATGAGGAGGTTTCTTTCTACAATGGTCAGTGTCATGATTGTTCATCTTACAATTTTTACACCACCTCCTTCCTTGGTTGAAAGATTTTCTTTCATCAGATTTCCTTTCATCGAATTGTGGGGTTTTATTTTTATTGTCATACCGTGGCCTATCAAACTGGTGCTTACCTTTGTTTTGATCTCTAGGATCAAATTTATTAAAGTTCTGTGGTGCCTTAAAATTTTCTACCTGTTTCTTTTTATTACCTGATACCTCTGCCTGAGCTGCTTGATACCTTTCTGCAACATTTAGTAACTCACCCAGTCTCTCTGCACCTTGTTCCATGAGAAACTTTCTCAGGTCTAGAGCCATGGACTCTCTTAGTTGTTCTATAAGGATCATTTCCTTAAGATCTTGGGTTTTCCTCAGAGAAGTCCATTTCTCCAAGTATGTCTCTAACCGTGCAGAGAACTGGTGATAGGTTTCACCTGACAGTAGTTTAGCATTCCTAAATTTTTTTCTATAAAATTCACCATTCTTTTCATATCTTAACAAAAGAGCCTGCTTTAGCATGTCATAATTTTCTTGATCACCTCTGCTCATTTTGGCGAAAACTTCATAAGCTGCACCACGAAGCCCTTGTGATAACTTTAAGCTCCACCTTTCTCTCTCTAACCCATACGTGGTAGCTAATAGTTCATATCTATTTAGATAGCTCTCGATATCATCTTCTTTCTCAACAAAATGATCTAAATGAAAATTCATAGCTGAGGTTGAGGCTCCCTGACTAGCAGAGGCATCAGAGGTAAAGGGACTGGCACCATTTTCAGGAGCATGGCCTTGAAACTCAAACTCCCTTAGTCGTAACTCATGTTCCCTTTGTAATCTCTTCTCCTCCTTTTCTGCTTCCCTCTCTGCAGCCTGTCTTCTTTCTTCTCTTTCTGTAGCTAATCTTTTGTCTTCCCTTTCGGCAGTCAATCTTTTTTCCTCTCTTTCTGCCTCCAATGCTTTAGCCTCTTTGTCAGCCTCAATCTGCAACCTCTTAGCCTCAGCCTCAATCTGCAACCTCTTAATTTCTTTTTCAGCCTCTAACTTTCTTTCGGCTTCAAATTTTCTTTCTTCACGTTCAATAAATTTGTCACATTCAGTGGTGACATAAGCAATCATAACTTGCCCGTCCATTCCTAACTCTTTAGCAGTCTGCACAGCAGCAGATCGAAATTTGGCAAGGTCCGCCATTTTCTAACAGGTAAATGTATAAAATATTTAACCAAACAATTTTATCTATGTCTAATTAACTAAGGACAACCACAGGCACTGAGAGCTCAACCTTATTTATTTTCACCCAAGGATACCTTTTAAATTTTTATTATTCCCAATATATATAATAGGAGAAAGTTCAATATCCCGGGAGCGAGACCCCAATATATGTGGCAAAGTGGGATGATATAAATATTTATAGGGGACTTAGTGTAATGACTGAGATCAGCTGTGAAGGTATCTGTATCTAATAAATGTGGTGTATTACAGATGACCTTACTTGCTACCACATTTATACCTCAGTCAGAATTATTCTGGAATATTGTGATGACTACGTTGAATGTCTAGGGTTATGATAATGATGAAGTGTAAGTCACAACAACAACAGACAGATAAACAATTTAATTTATTCCACAACACTTTAAAACACTGTGACACTCACACACATATAACACTCTATAAGACTATCTTAACTGAGTCAAGTGTTAAAGTTTAAAAATATATGTATTAATTCATTTCAATAATAGATATCCTGATTCAACTACACAGTGAACCAGGAATCACAATCAAATGTAATTACAAGTTATATGTACACAATTTATAGTTATGATCTTTGTATTGACATATTTTATTATTATTATCATATGTGTGTAAGTTGTGATGTAGTACTATGAGGTAATACTGGCTTGTTCAAGCTTGGTGGTTGTTTGTCATCATGACTTCAAGTGTTTGCTTATGGTGGAAATAGTATTGGGAAAAGTTCACAGTTCCTGTCAATTGAAACAATTTATTGTCCCTCTTTATTTACTATATTGTCAGTTTTAGAGGGGGCACATAAAATTGAGCTGCTCTGGCCACAGAATCTTATCTTCTGTGAGGGCGGCAGTAAACAGACTCCTCTGCTCGCTTGCTTCACCGTGTTCTTGAGACACCTCACTAGTCGCTATCTGGACAAAGGGGTATGCTATCAGCCTCTGGATTCAGCAAAACTCAGACCAGGTGCTTCTTCAATAAGTTATGACCACGGTCCCTGAAACAAGAAGGTTGTACCTCCTACTTCAGAACTAATTTATAATCCACACTGAACACAATACATAACAAACACTGAGTTCAGAGCGGTAGGCCAACTGCTAGCTTCATCTGAAACAATTTACACCAGTATTCTTCTCCCTAATGGTTACTACGCCTCTGCAATTCCAGCATTAGTTCCTTCTAGTCAATAAGATAGGTGTCAGTGTACTATTTGGTGATCCCATGCATTTATACTTCTTTCCGACAAGTTTTGTTCAGGTTGGAGCACTATCTAGGCTTTGCCTCATGTTTGCTACTGAACCACACACATATACAGACATAAATATCAATTCGCATTCAATTTTCATCAAAAAGATATCAAATATGTCAATCTTACCACAATTCATGGAAATAATAACAAATGCGTTGACTGGCGATGAATAATGGCACAAATTCCGATCCGCCTCTGTCCCAGGCTTTTATTTAGAAAAATATGAGCTGGTTCTTAACGCACTGTTTCTTAGTAAGTTTACTTTAAAACGTGGCACTGAACAGACGCTCCTAATTGACTATATCAGCGGGTCTAGCCAATAGGACCATGTTTACGAAAGCTTTTGAAAAAATTTACCCTTCTTGCGTTTCCCCTAACAACCAAAAATAGTATCTGCAATCCGACTAATCGTGTTTCGTCTTACATATACTTCCCGCCAATCAAATCGGATTTAGCATGTTGGCCTATTTCCTGTAAAATGGTGGTTTCAAAATATGCCCCTGTGCGATTATGATTGGGTGTTGTCTGACAGCACCACTCTAGTATTATGGCTATAATTTGTTAATTCCTAGACTATTTGCGTAACACTTAACATATTCTTTGTCAGCAAGTCCTAAGGAACCCAAATATATAAATTTAATGGAGCTAAGTGGATGCGTTCAAAATATGCATTTTCTAGGATAGTCGTGTATTTTTTATTTTTTTATGTTTAGAACCGCCACCTGTCCTGCCTTTTCGACTGTTCTGTCAGACTAATGTCAGGATTTCAGACATAAAACAGTAGAATGTCATGTTTCCTAATAAGCATTAATCATGTTTTTAAACCTAACTCTCGTATTGGTAGTGTTTTTTTTATCACTGTCCATCTGAAAAAAAGTTAGTGCTTCATGCCTTTCGCGTTGGGGGTGGCATTAATTTTAATCGCGAGACGCGTGTTAGTGTTGCATACGTCCTCCGTTCAGCCCTCTCTCTTTCTATCCTAAGTCCATCTGTCCTTTCGTTTATGTTAACGTAGTGTATAAAATGAAATTAATGGAATATTAATCTAGGTCATTACGCAGTGTGTCTATCTCAAGGTTTTCTTAGAAATACAGTACACGTTTTATTGTTAGAAAAGCGTGTATGCTGTTGTAGGCTTTACTAGTAAACGTGAAAGTGTGAGAACATGCAGACGAAGCAGAAAAAGGGGGATCTCGAGTACAGTCATTGTGACAGCACTGTTCTTTACCATTCTTCTTTCCCTTTTATTGAATTTATGTGTTAGGCTTTACATTTACCTTTTAATTTATATATGTGGATTTAGAATGTTTCACGACAGCGACCCTAGACTCCGACGGCAGTAGCGACGAGTAATGAGTGATGATTACATCACATGTGCCAAAGGTGTAACGTACTATCTTGTGATATTTATGTACCTCTTTTAATTTAAATTCAGGCAGATTATTATTCACGCACTCCAGACGCAATTTCCTAGTAGACACCCAGAAGGATATTGGTGAATTTTCATCATATTCCCTGAGTTACATTGTGTGCTCGGGAATTTAATTCTTCTGAGAGGTTAACATTAGTGGGTGGAGCGCATGACAATGGGCCTGTTAGTTTGGGGAGAACAAATGTACTCAGCAGAAGGCATTTGTTTCTTTTTATTTGTCACAGTTTGTAGTTACAGGCCACCAGATGACTGTGGTAATAACGCCGCAAGTTTGAGAGAAGAGCATCAAAACCAACCGCCGAGATCGGACAAACTGAGTGAAGAAGGGTCCTCATCACCAAGAAGTGACGAAAACCACGGCTGCATGACTCATCTGGAGCTAGGTTTGTTTTGAAAAAAAGCTACAGCAAAAATCAAAGACATTCTAAAGCCCTTTCTAAACCTCAGTGGGAAAACTTTAATTTCAATTTTCACCCAATTTTCCATATTTATTTTCCCATGTTAAAGACTAATTGACCATTAAATTTGCTGTATGCTATTTTAAACTAAACAAATAATTCTTTATTCAGTCATTAGAAGTATGAAAGCAAACGAATGAGCGAAAATATTTAATAATCATATATATATATATAGAGCCATTACTTATAAGAGGGCATTCGTTGGATTACTTCTACTGGGGGCTTGAACGGACCAGAACCATTGCATAAACCCTTCACAAAAGGCGACGGACCAGATAATAAGATAACAAATTTGCTCAGCCCTAAGCAGCATTTGTTCTTCACTTCTGTGAATATCTTGTGAATGATCCCCTAAGTAGAAGCGACACTCATCTTCTATCTACATCTTTGCCAAGAGTAATCTTGCGCGAAGATAGATACCTTGGACGACCTACTTTTAGATACGCTTGTTTGTGACCATAAGGGAGCACTACTGCAAAGCAAGGGGAGGCAATCCGTGACATTCATGCTTTGCTTTTCAGCCTCCACTGTTCTCCGCCGGGTTGTTTTTGGTCTGCTTCTCTATCGCCGTCCTTCTGGGGTCCATAGCATAGCAGTTCTGGTGAAGGTGTCAGGGTTCCTTCTGAGGACATGACCAACCCAGTTCCAGCGTCTGCCTGCAATGATGGTGTTGTGCATGCCTTTTGGACTGCACCGTGTAAGCGGTTCCTGGTTGGAGATGGTATTCGGCCAAAAAATTCGATTTTGTTAACGAATGAACGAACTTTATCTTAAAAGGGTTGAGAAATGAACACGCAGGCCCGTCTGACATCCTACCCTTTTGTCTTTCATCCTCGATCCTAACACTCACTCATGCGATCAATAAGTCAACACTTAATCTGACCACTATGTCTGTGTGTATTATCAATACGAACACAAATATTAATACATTCTCGCGTATTCTTGTGGATTAAGGGGGGGGGGGGGGGGGGGGGGGGGGTGGGGGGGTAAAAAAATACTTTCTTACACGGTATCGACACGCTCTAGTTTACTCAGCTGTAAATGGGTATCTGACTTTACTTCTTGAGTTAGGGAAGGAAAAAAGCAGCGAGGAAGGGAACTGTTCACCTCAACTCTCGATGCTGGACATACTATGGTGAAGTCTCTAACACTACTCTCCCCTACGACAGTATCTGCTATGGGACTACCTTTACTTTCTTACACAGACTTTAACAGAAGTAGACATTCTTACACAGACTTTAACAGAAGTAGACATTCTTACACAGACTTTAACAGAAGTAGACATTCTTACACAGACTTTAACAGAAGTAGACATTCTTACACAGACTTTAACAGAAGTAGACATTCTTACACAGATTTTAACAGAAGTAGACATTCTTACACAGACTTTAACAGAAGTAGACATTCCTACACAGACTTTAACAGAAGTAGACATTCTTACACAGACTTTAACAGAAGTAGACATTCTTACACAGATTTTAACAGAAGTAGACACATTAACCATCGGCTGTTGAGATTTTTTTCTTTACAATCTGAAACCCACGTCGCAGATATTCCTTTTCCAAGAGATATACGTTGGTTGGGTAGACAAAAATGTTTGCAGTAATCTATTGCCCTGCGTTCATAAATTCGCAACTGGCGAAGATATAGCTATGTTTGAAGCTAAGACTTAATTAATTATCTGGCTTAGCCTTCCTTACAGATATCACATGTTCACTTGAAAGCGTATAATCTTCATGTCCAAGGTAGAGGTTAATTAATTTTGTATATGCAGTAAGAACTGCGGACATTCCTGCAAAAAAAAAAACAAAAAAACAAAAACAATTACCTCTGCTAATTCTCTCGCCGGTAATCTAACTTATTTTCAAGCATGCTTGCTTTCAAGGGTAATGCCAGTATAGATTTTCGAGCTCTTCTGTCATCTGGAATTTTAAGCGTGAATTTAATCATCGTTTTCAAAAATCTTAGGAAAAGGAAAATGTATTTAATTTTGTCTGAATTTTAATTTTTTTTCATCGAAAAAATACTGTTATTTTCTTTTCTTGTGCATCTGCAAAGCTGACATAGATACAATTTTATTATTTACTTTAATCCCTAAAACACTTTCATCATGGTAATATTTATATAGGAAATGTCAGGAGCTGTGTTACGAAGTCTTAAAAACAAAACCGCCTTCTTCGTCAAACAAAACATTCCTCGGGACTAAGCAATCACATCGATACGATTGATCAAAAAAGTAGGAAAATCAAATAATGCTTGTATCTGCTTAAACCTGTCATTTCATATTCATCGGTACTCATGATCTATAATAATTATTAAACAAACAAACAAAATGACACAAATGTAGGTCTAGTTGTGAAGTGTGGAGAAATGACGTGTGCAGAACAGGAAAGAGACAACACTGAAAGTGCAGTGCAAATTAAATGTGGTTTTAATGGTTTGTGTTAGATGTTAAATGAGAAACATGTTTTAGGTTACACACTTTTATTTTTGATGTACGAAAGGAAAATGTACTGTGATCCTGTTCGCAATTTTGTGGACGTCATCAAGTTCTGTGATCCTGCACACAATTTTGTGTACAACGTCACCAAGGTTGTGTGATCCTTTAACAGCTGTAGTCTTGTAAATTTTCTTTAACATTTTGGCTTTAATTTGTGTATCACGGGTCAAGGACAGGTCGCTCGAGGTTCCTTCAAATTTTGAAATGTACCGCGCTAGAGTCATGTCTTTTATATTTGGACATGCGCCCTAATATAACCGACTAGGTTGAACGGGACGCGCCTCGCCAAAACGAGGCAAAACTTTATTTAAAAAAATTTAAAAAAGCTAGTCATGTGCGAAATTTCAGTTTCCTGGGTCATCTGAAACCCATTGAACAAAGGGCTCAAAGATATGACACATCAAAACAATTCTCAAATTAAATTAGATTGTGTTTTGAAAATAGATCCTCATGAGCACACATTTATGTATTCATTAATTACTCTGCAGCTCACCAAGGAGCCCAGGCCTGCAAGAAACGTACGCCCGGTCTCCCTCTTGCGTGCCATCAGTTCAAGGTCTTTCTGTGTCTTCTTCTTCATTCATAAACATGTCATAGAAATATCTCCATTTGGTTGGTGTTATTAACATATAAACCAACCGAATGGAAAACATTCCTTGACTTGTCTATATAACTTGCGTTTAACGTGTTCAGTGCAAGCCCTATCTATCATGCTAATGCCAGCACTGTTCCCTTCCGTTACCCAGACAATGTAGACAAAAGAACGCCACTTGCACCCACTTACGACTTTCCTCATCACACTTATCAAGCAGTAAAATGCCGATGAATTATAAATAAAGTAAATTTGTTCATTCCTGTTGGCATAAATCTATAATTCACTGCTCCGCGCAAGCGCCGAGTGATATTGTAGATAAATTCGATACAATTTAATTCAGACGTAAAGGGCGTCTGGACCGAGGCAGGCAATCAAAATGATTCCCTCGTGTCTGCATGCACTCGGCGCGTAATAAGTGATGATTGCTGCGCATAGAGACACGCTTTTCAGAATCGTGGGTTATTTTCAGCAGCCATTATTTGCTTGATCGTTTCTAAGGGGGCAAGTAATAACTGTCAGGATCACCCCTCATTTTTTTTCAAATTTACAGTAAAACCTAGTAGAATATAATAAATTAGTCAACATTCAGGGGGAAATTTGAAGACTAAACGTTTTAATATTTCTGATTCTTGGAGTGTTATTGCATATATTTTGTTAAATCTAATACACATACGCGCCGTGCAGTTCCCGGGAATCTTTGATTAAACAAATAATGAACAGGCATACGGCTTCCTTGTGCATATTTTCACAGGCAACTAATGAGAGGTTTGTGATGGCGCTGGCATTATCGTTGTGTACAACAAATTGCTTCAAAAACCACGGCTGCAACACCACATGAAAGCTTTGGTGCAGTTTTTCCGAGGGGCAGAAGCAGTCATTGCGCGGTTGAGCGAAAAAGGCAATTATGATTTTATATATATATATATATAGAGAGAGAGAGAGAGAGAGAGAGACAGACAGAGAGAGAGAGACAAAGAAGATAAGGTAGCAGTCAGAAAAAAGTCAATGACGATACAGAAATAAGATCAGTACTGACAGAGAAGTAAATAAATGCACAGAAATGAGAGTGTGAGGATTTACTGTGACTTTATTTTCAACGGGCCCCATTTTTCTTCTCCATATATTATTTGCGTTTATTTATGAGGAGTTACTGTGGGTTTTAATTTCAATTTTGCCCCAGTCCTTTTCTCTCTGTAAGTAATTGCATTCATTTTTTTATTTTATTAGGCGTTTGAGTTATATTATTAGGTTGGGTAAAATTTTCCGACGTTAGGAACACCCACCCTGTTTAAACGAGGGATGGGGGGAGAGAAACGACCCAGGTTCAACGCTATAACCAATCAAATTTAAGTTTGGTAACGCGAACGGTCAGTAGGATTATCTCACATGACGCAATTAGTGCCGCGTGAGCAAAAATAAACGTGAGTCATGAGTTAGTTTACGATATCATTGGCGGAGGTCAGAGTTTAATTAATGCAGCAATATTATGGCGTGGGTTATAGCGTCTGTTTTCTATGATAAATAACAGCGTCGTAGTCTTTATCGGTCTCTCTGGTTTGATATTTACTGCCGTGGAAACAACGTCATATCGTCTGCTCTTTGTGAGAAATTCGATAATTTGGGTATGTGTACAAACTTAATTAGCGTCGTAGATAGTTCGTTTCATAATAGATCTTAGCATGTTAAAGTAAAGTTTTCTTCTGGGAGTTAATTTAAGTTTGAGGAATTTGAAGTGCCATCAATTGCTATCTTATAGAAATAATAAAAATGTAAGTTGTGCATATAATTTTTTTCTATGATAAGTAGCAGTATCTAGGAGTGTGTAGCGGCTTTGAGATATTAACGGCGTGAGGATAAGCGCTTAGATACACGGGCGCTCTGTAATATGTAGTAGTAAGTTGGGAAAATCGCAATTTGATTATGATAATTTGCAGTGTAACTACGCGAGCGTATTTGTGTACCTTTATTTAATTGTGTATTAATTTGTTGTGTAGTCAGGTGACCGGGGCGTAAGGGATGTAATTAATATTACTGAGTTGGTGTAGCATAAGTGTGTTTAATATTGTGTTAATTGATAACTTTCCCTGGTCAGTCTTTAATAGAAAAGTAGGGCCAGGGAAATTATACCAGGGAACGTTTCGCATCATCAAAGCTAAATGTTTTGACGGCTGAGGCAAGACTCGCGCAACAGATTTAGGTCAGCCTGTGTCTGGGGGTTTTCCTACCAGATATATATTTACGGTAAGGTGGGGGAAGAGATAGGAGAAGACGGTAGATTAGTTTGACCCCTTGGTAGGAATATTTGTTTATCTCTTGTGCGTAGATTTGTGTAGGGGAGAGGTATTCATTTAGGGGGAAGACGGGAGATGTATTAATTTAAGGTGGTTATATGTTAGGGATGAGAATGTTTTGAATTTGTTGTATAGTTGTGGGTTTTTTTTTTTCTTTTTTGTTCACAGCATTTTTACGGCACACAGGTTGGGTTGTAAACTGCCTTACAAATTGCCAAGGTATTTGGCCTTCTCAGGAGTAGAAGGTTCGAGGCATTGCCAGAGGTGAAGAGAACTGGCGACGCGGTATTTACCGGCTCCAAGTACGTCTGCACCAGTAAAAGAAAAGCAGTTCTCATGCAGTGAAGCGCAGTCTTCAGCAAGAACTGGATTTCTTAAAATTCGGAGCTCTTAGCTCGTTTTAACACACTAATTAGGCGCGTGGCCTGGTGTTGTTGTTTATACGACAATAATAAAGTCGTTTGTCCTAAACCCGAAGAAGTTAACGTGGCAGTTGAAAGAAGTTTCGTCAGCAGCAAAGCTTCTACATCCCAAGTCAAGTACAGCGTTATCAGTACCCAAGTCATCAGCATCTGTAGGTTGGAAAGGGGAAAGGGAGATCATTCCTTTCCGAATGCTATCGAGAGGAGGGGCGTAACGGAGACGCCACTCAGCAGAAGACAGTAGTGTCAGAGAGACACTGAGCAGAAGCGGAGGAGAGACAGAATTTATATAGTCAAATAGTCAGAGTTAGAGGACAGTCTCTGAGTTAGCACTGAAGTAGTCCGTTAGTGGATCAGTGCTTGTGATTAGCTGTGTAGGACATTAGATAGTACATTCAGATTTTGGGTAGACATTTAGTTACGTCTGCAGCCAGACAGTGGATTAGATTTAAAATTAATAATAGGATAGTTAGGAGTGGTGGCTCGTAATTAAAGACCCCCACCAAGTAGAGTTTGGTTAATCCTTAATTCTTTTTCCATGCAGGTTGAAGGAGAGGG
This sequence comes from Oreohelix idahoensis, assembly GCA_024509875.1. Classification (NCBI taxonomy): domain Eukaryota; kingdom Metazoa; phylum Mollusca; class Gastropoda; order Stylommatophora; family Oreohelicidae; genus Oreohelix; species Oreohelix idahoensis. The sequence goes on along the minus strand of JAMPIV010006122.1, from coordinate 80,497 downwards.
TGAAATTGTTGGTGTATAGTGTCTGTCATTCTAATTGTTCTGTTGTATTTCAGGTTTGGTGCGACCTCGCACGTTATTTATTTACTGTGTTATTTGATTTGTTTTGATTTGTTTAATAAACCATAAAATGTACACTGGATCAGTTTCTCTATAACTATACTGTACGTATATGCTTGTCTGTATAGTTGTGTCTGTGGACTTTAGCGAAATCTTATCTCCTTTATGGTAGTCAGAGTGGTGTGACCATAGTTAGTACTTAAGTCACAAGTGTCGAGGGAGAGTCAATCTAGGTTCTCACCCTCGAAGCTATAAATCTCATCTTTTCCACATTCACTGTCATTTCTCATACAAAATCTATCTTCTCAGACTTTCTTAAAACTAGTGTCTTGTCTATACTCAGACAAAATCCACGTCGTGACAGAGAGTAATAGTGAAATACAGCAAGAGTAGAAACATGAAAACACCAAGAAATCAAACAAAATCTATTTATTTATTGAGTACATGGACGGCGAATGGATGCGGGTTATCAAAATACACAAATCAGAAAGAGGTACGTAAAATTATCATTCAATCTTAGCCATTCACATGCTGAAGCTTAAGGAGAATCAAGAAAATCACACAAAAGATTAACAGAATGAAGTACAGTATAGCATCTTTTTCTTCTATCACCTTTCAACTCTCCTAGGGGCATAAGCCTTCAACAATATTATGCCAACTCTTCTTGTCCCGTGCCATCAGCTCAAAGTCATACCATGTCTTCTTCATCCCCTTCATGTATGTCTCCAGTTCTCTTTTCCACGTGTTCTTTGGTCTTTCTCTACCCTCTCTTACCATGGTGGTTCCAGAACAGGGACTGTCTGGTGGTGCTATCAACAGGTTTTCTCAATGTGTGTCCTATCCATCTCCAGTGTCTTCTTCTCATCTCTTGTTCCACTAGCACTTGGCTAGTTCTTGTCATGGGCATCTTGTTACTGATCGTGTCGTACCACTTCAATCATTCTTTTCTACACACGCTTAATCTGATAACACTGGCTAACAAAAAAAAAAAAAATTTTTTTCTTTCTCTAACATTTCTATGTTTTTCTGGTCAATTTTAATGCGCTGTTTTTAAATCTGCAAACCGTTTTTCTCTATCAGGTCGGGATCTCGAGAAATACGCAATTGAAGTTTTTTAACAACTCATACAGTATTATAACATCATTCGTACAAGAAGTATAACAGTTATGTAGGCTTGAATTTCTTTGCAGTCGACTTTCGTCGGTGAATGGCATGTGGTACATCGCGATGAAACATCCAACAATAATCGGCAAGCATGGTCACACTCCACCGTCCTTGATAACGTGACTCCATTACGGCGATATCTTGATGGAATCGTTCTCCATGTTCATCGCTGACTTCGCCAAGGTTGTCAGGGAAAAAGTCAAGATGCGAATCGAGCAAATGGATTTTGAGGGACATGTTACAGCCCATAATTCTGTATGCATCTATGCACTGCTTAACAATATGCACATAGTCGACAGATTTGTGATTTCCCAGAAAGTTATCGACGATCGATTTGAATGCCATCCATGCGTGAAGTTCACTACCATGTAACAAGTTCTCGAATTGTTTGTCTGCAATAACTTTCCTAATATGAGGTCCTACAAAGATACCTTCCTTTATCTTTGCATCGCTAACTTGCGGACACTTTTCTCGAAGATAAGTGAAAGCTTTGCTCATTTTATCTAACGCTTTTACGAAATTCTTCATGAGCCCCAACTTTATATGTAACGGTGTAAAATGATGCTGTCTTTGTTAACTAATGGCTCGTGTATTACATTTTTATGCCCGAGCTGCATACGATCCCTGATAGGCCACACCTTTCTTGCATAATGTTCCTGTCTGTTGCGGCTGTCCCATTCACATAGGAAGCAACAAAATTTAGTATACCCAGTCTGCATGCCCGTGAGAATTGCAATGACCTTTAGGTCTCCACAAATCCGCCATTGGTAGTCATTGTACTTTATTTTTGCCAAACGTATAGCCATATTGTCATAAGCTTCTTTCATATGAACAGAGTAGGCGACTGGAATTGATGAAAATAAATTTCCGTTATGCAATAACACGGCTTTTAGACTAGTCTTGGAAGAGTCGATGAAAAGTCGCCATTCATTGACTATGTGCTCGTGACCGAGGTGCACCATTAGACCGTTTACATTTTTGCAATAGCAAATGTCATCATCCATCTCAAAGTATTGAACAAGTTCTCTGTGTCTATGACGAAATTTAGATATCAAAGTATTGGGTGCTAAAAGATTCCATTCTTTGAGTCGCGAACCGAGTAATTCCGCTTGTCCTTTAGTAAGAGCGAGATCACGTATTAGATCTGAAAGGTTAATTAAGTGAACACCATCATTCACCGGTATATAATCCGAGTCAGAATTAGTTTCTAAAGCAGGTAAACTATCACTTTCTGATGGTTCATTCACGTCCAACGGATATTGTTCTGGTGGAACTGGGATCGGACACGTGATTGGATCACGAGGCACTGGTTTCAAAACCGATTCAATATTTGGATAAACCACAGACTTTCTAGTTTTAAAAGTGAAACCATGGATATTTGTCAAGCAGAAGTAACAATCAGTAGCGTGATTTGTCTTGTTCATGCCATATTACTGGCACTCCAAAAGGCATCGACTTATGCTTCGGCGATTTTCGTAACCAACCTGCCAATGTATTTGCACAAAGTCGAACAAACTGCATTTGGCTTCCAAGATTTATTTGCATCATCAACTTTCGAATCGAAATAAAGTTCATATGCTTTCTTTAGTAATGGTGTAAAGTTTTTCTGGTGAACACGATCGGTAAAATATCCGCACACGTAACAGAACAGATCAGCCGAATTTCTACAACTTCTAGAAGCCATATTTCGCTCAGAATTATTTCAAAATACAGTAACTATTGGAAAAATAGCGTAACATATGTCATGCATCTTTTAGCAGTATAAAAAGTGGAATTATTTTGCATTTTATTAATTTTTAATAAGTTATGTAGTAAAAATGAAACGGAGCACATAACGGTTTCCCAAAAATATATGTATTCACAAATATCTTAAAAACCTGACGTGATAGAGATAAACGGATTTCAAATTTGAAATCAGCTCAAAAAACTGACATAAGAACACTTATTCTTATATAAGAAAGAAAAATGTTGTTTGTCAGTGTAATCAGTCCAGTATACTCAGTCAAAACTGAAGATCATCCAACAAGTAAGACAAGGAAAAAGAAAATTAATGGAAGTTGGAAACACTTCCCATTTCCCTCAATCTGCACCGAGCCATTCATCGACATAAAGTACAGGTAAAAGCAATCCCATAGCAGAAACTGCCGCATTGGAGTGAAGTGTTAGAGACTTCACCGCACTAGGTTTATCTTTTATTTTTAATTAGGTGGAGTTATCAGTCTCCTTCCTCGCTGTCTTTGCCTTCCATAACTCAAGAGCAGAACCAGGTACCCCTTTACAGCTGAGTAGACTGGAGTGTGGCGCTAGCAAGTTTCGATCCCAGAACTCCAGTAACTATGCCGCGCGAGGAAAACGCTATTCATTGACATAGAACCATAAGTTACAAGTAAACAAACGAGAAGGTACGATCGATTAACGAATTAAGAAAAGATATTACGATAAAACTGAATCAATAAAACCATAAACAAAGAGAGAAAACTGAAGTGAGTAATATGTAGAGGAGATAAGTAGAATCATGTGTCATTAGCTTATAGGCGTAAATGCATACACGCATACCTCCCATACCCATTTTTAGGAAGCCTGCATTTGATTTCACATCTTCAAATTGTCACTTCGCCACTGCTACCATGGTAACAGCACCAACAACAACAACTGGATCAGTAACACAATGCATGTGTAAAAGAATTATCAGCTCGTCATTTGCTGTAAAAAGTGTAACGTTACAATATTCTGACGCAGATGTATTGAAAACATCACATGGCATAACGTACGACTTTTAACAAATTGAGTCTATTCAAATAGTTTTTTGGGTTTTTTTGTTTTTGTTTTTAAACGAACAAAAGACCTCGAAAGACTTTGTGTTGCTTAATGGTGATAAAATAATATGCTCATTGGACCGCCCCTTGAGGATCAAGTTACCTGATCTGTGATAAAAAAGGAAGACATTTTCAGCACTAAAAAAGGGTAGATCTACCATTAATTTTACATCTCCGACACTTGATTCCCTCATTGTCTTTGCTATCGATCTTCAGCTTCAAATATACCCCGTTGTTTTCATGACGGACACAATGTTCCTGTTGTAATCAACAGTATAATTTCCATGGTATGTCCTGACACGTGGGAAACGCTGAGCTGGCAGGCTGACATTAAAATTCTTTTAAAGAGAGGGGAGATAATTACATCCCTTGAGACAGAGTGTGACGGGTACTGAAAAAGAGCCTACAGTAATCTGACAGCTTATTGTAACCTTATAGCTGCTCTCTGATATGCTAGCTAAACATGCATTATACCAACTGTCTATTTCTGCAAAGTACCATTTTTGTTGTGATTAGATAGGTTTTAAAGTTATTTATGGTCCCGCCTGAGTATAGTGGATGGTGATAAGTACGTGAGAAATAAAGGTGTAAGAAAATAGATTTCACGAGTGAATAGTTTAAGGAGAAGATCTGTCTCTGGAATGAGTAGTGTCTCTAGTCCAGCCTATCTATACAACTATCCTTTAGTACAAGAATATCTTACACCTCCCTGTAACCAGAAATATAAGTTTAACTAAACACACACACACACACAGCTATGTGACAACAAGACACACAAACGTGAAAAAACTATGGTAAATTGGGTATGGGTCTGACCAACACAGAAAGTTAAGTTCTTTTGTTGTTTATTATCATTAAACTTTACAACATCGAATATCTAAAAGAGATCAAATAAATCAGAATTCATACGTAGAAAATTAACAGAATACATGTGCCCTCCCCCTTATCGAGAAAAAGAACCAACGAGTTAATAACCCCCAAAGGTCAAATGTTAGCACTATGTTACAGCATAGACAGTAAAGAACAGAACAAAATTCCCACTAAAGCTATCCAGTAAATAAACAATATTTAAACAAAATCCAGATAATACACTTTTCCTTTTATCAAAGAAAAAAAAATTCACTCTCTCGCTCTGACATACGTGGCCACTCAATCACGCTTCTTACCCTATTTTTGGTGAAGAAAATCTCGTGGACATATAATCCATACATATATAATTTCCAGCGTTTTTATCTTCCAAATTTGGCCCCAGTCCCTCCTTCCAATAACTAAATTTTATAAGGGGAACGCCTAATTTGGTGGTTGATTCCTGGATAGACGAATGTCCTCTCGAATAGTTAATGTAGAAACTCTGAGATCTGGTGTTCACAGTAAATAGTAGGGAAACATCAGGTTGCTAAAAACTGTAAATTATGATGATGATGATAAATCCTATCGGCTGACTCTGGGTGTGAGTACCGATTTTGAAACAGCGTAACTTGCTGGATAAATCCTGATGCTACAACAGTAAAAAGTCAGATAGTACTGTTATTTGTAGTACGCCACAGTGGGCTGATAAAAAAGAATAAATATTTTTTGGTGTTTATAGTCCAGTTAAATTTACTATTTAAAAATGTTAGTTTGTCTCTTAGGCCGGTCCTGTTCACAACTGAACTTGGAGACGCGTAAGCCAAGACGAAGACAACATTAATCCAGTCAGTAAATGGAGACAAGGACCAAAATAGGCTAAAATAGACCAAAAATAGACCGCTGGTCGCCGTTTGATCAGGTCATGCCTAAGAATAGAGAAACATTACGAAAAAGTTACTACTAATAAAATATCTACATATAAGCACACGGGGTCTCTAGCCAATTCCTATCCGGTCAGTTATTACTGAATTATCCATACGCGCACTTTAACAAATATCGCCTGTCGCTAAATAGCTATTAGAGGGTCGGCGTCAGTGGGTCGTCGTATGGTATTTAAACAACATTCACTTACTAAAATTACACAAAATGAAATATAACGTGAATTCTATTCTGTCAATTATCCGTCGCGCCTAGTGTATTAATTAGTCAACTAAACGTCTCTTTCTGTGTGATAAAAGCGAGTGGTAAGATTATCATTAGACTGAACGACTGGTAAATAAATAGCTACGCGTTATTTATTTCACTAGTTTTAACGCTAGGAAATCACAGTGAATTATAATGGTAAAACTCTTAACACTTTAACACGCTTAAGCACAAATTTATATTACCAGAAAATCAGAATGAAATCCCCACGAAACTATTAACACATCTATTCACAATAGTTCTAGACTACGTGTTTAGACTCTCCGAAAAATTCTGAGCGACAACTGATAACTGATTTGAGAAGCCACAGTTTATATAATAATAATAATAATAATAATAAATTCTTTAAGCACCAAACACGGCGCATAAGGCAGAAACCATTGCTCTCCAGGTTGTTCGTTGTGACGCCACTCCTCTTAACTCTTGCACATTATTTAGGCCAAACGTTCTTCCTTCTCTTGTTATTGTTCTTCTAAGTGTTTCTTTTGGTCTTCCTTTTTTCCTCTTACCCTCAGGAACCCAAGTGAGCGCCTGTAGTGGTATTCTGTTGTTTTGCATTCGTAGGACATGACCGATATATGACCATCGTCTTTTCCTTATATAGTCGGAGACATATTTCTGCTTAGAGTCTTCTCTTATTTGTCGATTAGTCTTGAATTCTTTCCAACTGATGTTCATGAGTTTTCTAAGACATTTGTTCTCGAATGTATTCAGCTTGTTCTCCAATGAATTTGTGATTTTCCAACTTTCACAGCCGTATGTTAACACTGAGATAACATTCGAATTAAATAGACGAAGCTTGGTATGTATATTCAGTGATCATAATTTCCAAATGTTAGATAATCTATTGAAGGCGCTAGCTGCCAAAGCAATTCTAGTATGAATTTCTCTTGTTGTGTCACCATCCTGAGTCATTTTACTGCCTAAATAATTGAAACTTTCAACTTTCTGTAGTTTTTCCCCTTTCAAGATGATATCGAAGGTCTCGTTAGAAAAGTTCATAACTTTAGTTTTAGAGGCATTTATTTGGAGACCTATTTTAACCGAGAAATGACACAGATTATTTACTGCTTCTTGGGCCTGTCTGGGTGTTGGACTTAAGAATGCTAAATCATCTGCAAAATCGAGGTCTTCCAGGGACTTTCCATCTGTCCATTTTATACCTAATTGTTCGTTGTGGGTATAGTTTTTCATGACCCAATCAATAGCTATTCCAAAAAGTAGTGGTGACATAATACAGCCTTGTTTCACCCCAGTGTCTACTGTAAACCATTCTGTATTCCCTTTATTTGTTCTAACACAACATCTTGCATTGTCATATAGCGCTTTGAAATACATTCACATATTTTGTTGGAAAACCATAGATTGTAAGTAACTTCCACAATGATGGGCGGTGTAGACTATCAAAGGCTTTTTGAAAATCGACGAAGGTGATAATAAGTGGTGATTGCATTTCAACTGATTCTTCTATAATTGTTCTTAGTGTTGTAGCGGGAGGTTATTTAAATTTATTTATTATGTAAGAGTATGCCAGTAAATAGTTCTGACCTTACAAGTAATACCCCAGTCTTAGAAATAAGCACTGGTGTATTGTTATCATAACAATAGTCAGACTGTGAAAACCCTGGCCCAGTTGGTAAGAAGTAGTACCAGGATTTAAGGTGTCTCCTCCCTGTGACTATCTTATGATTACTTATATGCTAGGGGATAAGTAAAATGTACATTCACTGAACCCACAAAATGGAAAAAGTGAATAAATCCTCAGGTACCGTTAAATTAGTTTAATGATTACATAATATTCTATTTCTACTAGTTGGAAAAGAGTATACACATATATATAAAAATATTCACACAATTACTATTATTGTCTGTTTATACTTCAAGATCTTAAATAATAAATTTACTGAAATCACTGTTATTAGTCCTTTGAATTTAAGGATAACTGTCATCAGTTGACTGAGTTTATGTATGGTTACTTATTGTTTTCAACTATTGGCTGTTTCACATGTATAGGTGGTCAGTGTCAAACAGGACACTTATCTTTCCAACTTGATACTGCTGAAACTGTCCTTTGCTGGTATCAGACTTGGTAGGCCCAACAGTAGGGATGCCAATGACCAGTTGAAGTTCACTCTTTGGGGTCCTGCACTTTTGTGGGATTGCCTCGGGTAAACTGCACCGGCTTCTGATACTGGACAGTCTGGTTTGAGTTATTTCATGGAACCTGTAACATATCAGCCTTGGCTAGTATCTGGCTAGACTTGTAGCTGACTAGCACAGATGTCAGACCAGTCAGTCATCAGATGTCACCGTTATACAATCATAGTAAGTAAGGACATCATTTCAGTGATATAGCATTAATATTAACATTTCAATTAAGTATAACTGACTAGCACATAAGTCAGACAAGTCAGTCATCAGGTGTCAAAGTTATACAGTCATAGCAAGTAACATCAGTTCAATGATATAGAATTAATATTAACATATCAGTAATAAACATCATCTGGTTTAATCCGCTCCTATACATCCCTTCATATTCTATAACTTGATCCTTCCAAATCATATCAAGTACAAATTCAAATGTGATGCTATCTTAGCAACTACCCAAAATTAATACATAAAATAAATAAAGTGAGTGACCACGTGATCAGGTTGCTTTCTACTGAAACTGGCTGTAGAACACTCCAGTTTACCAGCTGTAAATGGGTACAAAGTTGTGCGCTCGAACTAGGGAAGGCAAAGGCAGCGAGGAAGGGGACTAGTCACCTAACCTCGTAAAAGCGGTATCTTCCATGCTGAAGCTTCTAACAATTTATTTCCCTAAGACAATCTCTGGTCATGGGACTGCCTTTATCTTCGTAAGCGATAATGCATTTAATATCGACGAGATACAGCATTAAATATAATAAATATTTTCTATTTGGCTGTGGGGCTAGTTTTGATACGTTTTTGTACAAGCAACCATCTTCCACTAAGCACATGAATAAATCATATTAAAATAATAATACGTTATATCAATGAATATTATACAGGCATATTTTGTGAATTCTAAATGAACCTGTAATACAAAATAAAAGAAATTATTATACAGGATAGCTATCGTAAATTCGCTTACCCTCAGACTCCCGACACTTAGACTGAAATTTTCTGGCGATCCGCTCACACTTCAGATGGATTTAGAGTCGTGGCGTTATCTGCCCTCAGTCTTGTCTCAACCTCTTGCGTTGTGTCTTCTCAGAGTTTTACCGAACCGCTTTATATACGACAGCGCGAACGTATCGGAGAGCAGATACGTCACAGCCTAAGACTAGACCTGAAAAAATCCTTCCCGAACCGTGATTTCAGCCGATCTGTGCGTCGACTGAAATTTTGCCTTTCTCATACTCAGCATATATAATATCCATATTGTTCCATCTTATCTAGTTTTATACAGCTGATAAAACTCTATCTTCCTATCCATGTAAATTCCCAAACTGTTATTTGTTGATTTTAATATTTCGAACAGAAGTGGGTTTACCAGCTGTTAGCGTAACTGTGGGCAGCCGAAATACGCATATATCTCCGTAAATGAGAACTTCCTACCGTTCCATCTTATATGCAGTTATACACCATCCTTCCCTGTACTGAAATGTAAAATCCTTTTCCTACGGATTCCCTTCTGTTTTTTATTTATTGTTGGCGATTCCCTCTGTCCGATACACGTTTCGCTTATACGCCGCCATTTTGAAAGCGGTCGTTCGATCGTAGACGGGTTATAAATCTAACTGATCCCGTTTGCAATGACTTGAAACCAATTTTGCGACAAGTGTGAATATTTGATCAATACATGATCGTTTCGGCCTGAAACCTGCTTGTTCTTCTCTGATCTTTTCGTCTACATGCAATTTCAGTCTTTCTAACATCATGCAACATAATAATTTTCCAGGTACTGATAATAGAGATATACCACGCCAGTTATTACAGTCTGATAGATCACCTTTCTTCGGTAACTTTACAATAATACTGTCTTTCCATTGTTGTGGTGGTTGTTCTTCTCTCCATACTTCATTTATAATATCTAAAATTCTCAAGAGGTTGTTGTCATTAACTGCTTTAATCATTTCGCCTGCAATTTCGTCAACTCCAGCAGCTTTAAAATTTTTTAATCTTTTAACGGCTTGTTTAATCTCGTCTAGCGTGAATTCATCGCAAGTTATTGGCAAGGTGGTTGTGAGTGTTTCATTATTAAAATCAGGTGTTACTGTTGGCGGTGGTCTGTTAAGCACCTCCATGAAGTGCTCAGCCCATCTCTTCATTTGTTCTTTTCCTGTTGGTATTGAATTCCCTAATTTATCTTTAACAGGTGTTTCCATATCAGTAGGCTGGTGGCATAATTGTTTTGTAATTTGATAAAGGCACCTACTATTACCAGTTCTTGCAGCATTTTCAGCTTCTATGGCCAGTTCATTGATGAAATGTCTTTTATCTCTTCGAGCTTTTGTCTTCACTTCTTTATTTAACAAGTTATAAGTTAGTTTGCAAGATTCAACTGTATTATGTGTACTTGCCGCTAGTAGTTTAAGTTTTGCTGTTTTCCTTTCTTGTATTTTATCCCAAGTATCTTCTCTCATCCATTTTTTCTTTTTATGTGTTAGGTATCCGGTGGTCGCTACAGCCGCTTCTGTCATTGTTGTTCTCAGTTGTTCCCATTTAGTATCGATTGTCATGGTGGTGATATCGTTGTCAATTTTGCCTAAAGCATCGAAATAGTTGTTCATTTTGACATTATATTCTTCTTTTTTATCATTTGATTGCAGTCTGTGTACATCTATTCTTCTATTTTTGTTTGGTTGGTATATCTTCTTTAGTTTGATTCTCAGTTTAGCTATGCAGAGATTATGATCGCTTCCGATCTCTGCACCTCTATATGCTCTGACGTCTTGAACTGGTGAGCGAAATTTTGCGCTTATGCAGAAGTGATCTATTTGGTTCTTAGTTCTGCCATCAGGTGAGTTCCATGTAACTTTGTGGATATTCTTATGTGGAAAGACGGTGTCTGCTACAACAAGGTTTGATATTTCACAAAGTTCTAGAAGTCTTTCTCCATTTTGATTTATATAGCCTATACCATGAGTACCGAGATATCTTTGTACTCCATCGTTGTTATCACCTACTTTGGCGTTAAAATCGCCCATGACTACTATTATGTCATGCTTGGGTATTGTGTTGATGGTACTTAGAAGTGCTTCATAAAAGTCATCTTTTGTGATATCAAGAGCGTCGTTAGTTGGTGCATAACATTGTACAATTGAGAGCTTGAAAAATCTTGTTTGAAATCTAGCTAATATTAGCCTTTCATTAATAGGTACCCAGCTGATGAGCGATGCTGCTACTTTCTGTGTCATTAAGATGGCTACTCCCTCTGTGTGACGATTATCATTACTACCAGAGTATATAATTTGCTTTTTTTCTTCTGAAATATATTTTATGCCCTTCCCCGTCCATCTACACTCGCTGATACCCAATATGTCCAACTTATAATTGTCCATTTCTTTTGATTACTTCTTCCGTTTTTCCGTCTTGATACATAGTTCTTACATTCCAGTATCCAATTTTGGAAATCTCCTTAGCCCCTAAGATATTAGAATGAGTCATGTTCACTGTCGAGCCTGGTTCTGTTTCGAAAACAATCGCTTGTTTTACGATAGTGACTTGTTAAATCTCTGATCAACCTTCCTATCCAACCGACCGATTCGAGGGTTTCGAGGTCGGTTTTTGGAAAATATCTACACCACTAGATACTACAGTTTATATACCATCCCGGTTATCTGCTCTCCAGAGGATGCTAATTTTCACACTTGTGCATATTAGAGAAATCAGAAGCCAAAATCCCCTGATAAAAGGTTTTCACGGTCGCTCTGTTGGACGTTGCTAATCGACAACCAGAGACTTAATCCGTGTAACGGGTTCCCTTAGATTTTGCCCGCTTCTGGAGATCACAGAGTTATCTCTCCGTGTATGTACGAACATCAAAGGATTCTCGGGGAAAATATTTTTGCCCGTTCGTCTCCCTTCAAAGAGGTCCGGTCTGTCTGATATCTGATGATTGACAGATCAGCTCGCGTGAGAAACTCAGGTAAACAAACCGGGTTTGCTCCCCGTTATGACTGGCAGGACGCGGAAGGTGGTAATATTCCCGTTTGTTTACGTCTCAGGAGAAAAGAGGCGTGGATTAAAAATGAGTAAACGCAGACTGTAAGTTGCATGGCTTTGCTTGCGAAACATAGACCGTTAAAGATAACGAAAGACTGTCAGATACTGTAGGCTATATTTCTATTATTCGTCACAATTTTGTCCCCGCCTTCTTTTCTGTAAACACGGGCTAACGCAGTGTTTACCATCTTCATTGACCTGTCAGTCATAACAGGAAACATATCACGCTTTGTTTACCTCGTTCCACTCACGCGAGCCTATCTGTCAATCTTGTAATACTTGACAGACAGCACGTGGGAGAGAGACACATAACAGACTTCTTGAAGTTTGCTCAGGGGAAATCTAAAAATCTCCAATACCCTTTGATTTGGGAACACGGGCATCCTACAAGGAAACCCGCTAGTGAACAGACAGTCTTTTGATGTCGGTCAAAGCCCCACACGAGAAACTCTGGAAGACCGAAACGAAGTCTTTTATCTTGAAACCCCTAGCTTTTGAATTTTTGGTTTCACACAGGAGCGCGAAATAACGCATTAGAGATCAAGGAAAATGTAATGATATATATACTACTGTTTCTATAACCCAACTATCAGTCGTGACTCAGAATTTGAGAAGAATCTAGCGCGCAGCCTTAAACCATTTCTTTTGGGTTATTGGTTAAAAAGTGATTCGTGGAGATTTTTAATCTGGATTTTCTGGTAAATAGTGCTAAGTTTAGAAGTATTTTACAGTTATAGCATTTAAAGTTAAACACTTAAATACTTTAAACATACAGTTAAATACTTCACTTAGGTCTTTTTCCCTGCTAGTAAGGCGTATTAAATAAAATAACGCGTAGTGATTTCCATAACCAGATATTCAATTAAAATGTTAGACCACCTCCCCGACCGCTACATAGCTGAGACGAGACGGTAAACTGTGTTTACAGTGTAGACAGTTAACCAGACCGAACTTAGAGGTGTTAGAACGACTGACAGTGGGAGGATATAATACGGGTTATATTTCATTTTTTAAATTATTGTTATTATAGCGTCTATTATTTTTTTTAGTGCCATACAACAAATTAACAGACACCGACAATTTACTAGATACTAAATGATAGGTAATAATTTTTACGTGGCGCATTGTGAGAAGAAAATAATAAATAACACACTGTGCGTGTGACTGCCAGCCGCGAGAAGTGGCGATAGAGTCTTCATCGGCTCAGTCCGACCCACCTCCGCGGCCAGCGGTGTTTGTGTGTAAGGCGTAGGGGAAAAACACCGCGTATCTTTTAAGTTTGTCAGGATTTGACAGAGCGGAGGAGAGACTATCCTGTCCACGTCTATACATATTTATATTTCCATAGAGTGGTAGCATTCCCCCATACACTGTTTCTTGTATTTTTAGCAGACCTGATCCAAGTGGACGGACCAGCGGTCTTTTCTTTTTCTTTTCCATTTCCATGTTTAAGAGTGAACAAGCAGAAGATACTGTATGACTATAAATTATCCTACTGGACTTACAAAATCCAGGATACTATTTTATCAGCCAACAGTGGCGCAATTCCGAAACATTATTATTATTTTCCCCAACAACTGACAGTTGTAATCCAAGTGGAGTACTAAAATATACACTGTGCAGGACTGGCACTCTGACAAAGAGTTGGCCAATAGAAAATACATCATCATCATTTGAACATTTGTAACAACCGGATTTTTCCAGATTTTCTAGAAGTGTTCCACTCTCTTGAAACGGCAAACACCAAGGACCCTCACATATTCAATATGTGTAGTAAACCCCTATATCCAAATAGACGTTCCAGCCAAGCGGGAAAAAAGACTGGTTTTCCCCGCACGCCCTCAACACTGCAAGAGTTGTCGCAACGGAATTATTCAGTTGTAGTTCCTGTATCTAGAATCACATTCCCCTGTGCACACATCGAAGGAACAGTGCTAGTTTTTTAGAACAGTGAAGACAACCCTTTAGGATTTATATTATTTCCAGGATTCATCTTGGACCTTTACTTATTCGGCGTTCACCTCATTAGTTAGTTTTTTAGATGAACTGGGGCCAATTTGTGTTCTCGACAGCTGGGGGTGATACACAAATCAACAGTAAAATAGGGATTATGTTCATGGAATAAATGTACCAAGGGATACCACAGACCCAAGGGAAGAAATATAAAATAGGAAAGAGTGTGAGAGGTGGCCACATGAATGAGAGAGCGTGTGTTGATTTTATTGTTGCTGGAAATTATCTATTAATCTTTGGTGGTTTGATTTGATTTTGTTTACTTTACTTGGTCTTTTATTGCACCAATATTGTTATTCTGTAAACCTAGTGCTAACCTTCAACCTTTGGGTAAATATTTTCTTTAGGTTATTTTTCCTATACGGTGAAGGCGCACCATTCTTCTTTATTTCCTCTATATGTAAATGCTTTTCTTGATATTCTTTGGGTAACTTGATGTTGTAAAGCAGTTTAGTGATAATAAACAACAAGAAAACTTAACTTTGTGTGTTGGTCAAACCAATATCCATTTATCCTTAGTTTTTTTCACGTTTTGTGTTATTGTTGTCACATATTGTTGGGTGTGTGTGTAGAGTAACCGGTTCTTATTTTAGGTAAGGGAGGCAGAGACTGTCTTGTAACAAAGTACAGTTGTATGGTGTAGTGGTTTTGATGGTATTGTCTGATTCTGATATTACTTAATGTGATGCATGAGGTCAGCTGTGAAGGCTCCTGAGATAAGTGTAGCTGTGAATTTTCAGAAGGCCCTTCTTGCTACCACTACGACCTCACACCTATCTTTTTTTTTCTAATGAATGTGGCTACGTTAAAATTCTAGGGTACTGATATGTAATGTGTTGTGGTGGTTTGCATACACACACATAGATATTTAACAAGTCTAATAATAGTAATAAAATGTTATAACACACTGAACTAACTCGAGATGTGTAAAATTTGGATAGTAATTTTCTTTAAATTTATTTGTTCTGAACCAAGGTTTTATTTTGGTCAGAACATATGAAAGTTTTTGCAGTTATGAAAGAAATGCATGAATATGACATAATAAATGAAAGGTGTGTACATATGTATGTTACTAGACTAATTAATATTACTACTGTTTCTAGTTGTAATCTATTTGGGAGAACACTTAATGGATGTGCTGTTGGGGTGGCCTCATCACTCCCTGTCTATGGCGACTACACATTGTCCAGTTATTTGATGGAAATTTTATGGGTGTGTTAGAAAATAAGTTGAGTTGGTGAATTCTCAGCAGACCAGACGCTCACGTAGCTTGAATGTGTAGCTCTGGTGCTGAGATCTGGTGGCCCCACCTCTCCGTGCTTGGGGGCAATATCAGGCTGCTCTGCCAAAATATAAACTGCACGGCTCCACTCTTGTATTAGTAACTCATCATTTGACACCACATTGGTGCCAAATAAAAACTCACAGCTCTGCAATAAAGTATTGGTCATGTGTCAGAATTCCATCCTCTAAACCATTTCTGGACACAACACGACACACAACAACACCACATAGACGGGTCAGATCTTTTTGACCATACAACACATCTTACCAAGTTGGTTTCACATAGGATAAGTTCCCCCATATTCTGAATTATGTTCATTAGCTTCCTGCCATAGAATAGGATAGGTGATATGTTCCACTGATCTCAACACTTGATCCGTCCTTCATAATCCTTACTGGAGTTTATGTATTTTATTTATCTCTAGACCCTGAACTGGGGCGGGGGGTCTAGAGCGAATCCTTACTTGTTGTAAGGGATAGATTATGATATGGCAGTATCAAATCACTCGAAACATTAAACAAATATTAAAATCTACAAAGAAATACTTTCAGTCTTACCAGAATTATGAATATAGAACACAGTTAACTGCTAGCAAAACTCAGCTGAGCTGCTGGCTTTAGTATGGCGTCCCTCTAAAGATTTCAATGTGCTTCTGGGAATACACCACTATATTATTTACTGTGTCTACTAGGACAACTTATGACGAATGGCAAAAATGCGCGTCTGAGCGCCGATAATATATTCATCTATGGCCAATCACCGCCTTTTTCTTTTCAAATTCAAACCTCCTACCAAAAAGTCATTTCAGTCATACCTCAGTCAAGTATGCATTATCGTCTGTTGGTCCGTTCGTCTCTACTTGCGTTTCACAAAAAAACACACTTGTTTTTTGAACCAACTCTGCCTTCCCCTACACAATTTTGCCTTTAAAGTTATTTTTAGCCACAATTCTCCAGCCCATCCCCTCTCTTTCATACCAACTAGATTTTAGCGCTTTGAGTCTCAAGACTGCAGTTTTTGAAAATTAGGGACATTTTTGTTTCAATGCAGTCGCTCGCTGATATGAACAACACAGTCTTTTGTCAATATCTTTCTTATTATCTGTCCGTCTGTATAAATGAAAGCATATTATTTCACTGCTCAAGATGGGCCATCCGGCCAGCTAGGTTTTATATTCCTAACATTATTATTAAGAAAAAGTTACTTTTCAAATATTTTCTAGAATCTTCTGTAATGCGTTCATCACTGCATTCAAATAAACGGACTAAGTTATCGCAAATGCGTCCAAGAAATGACTGTGGCGTATAATAGCTAAGCTCCAAGGGTAAACGTTGTGCCTTCACGTCTAACAATTTAATTTCCATGGCAAGTGGTGACCCGCGGCGTGGGCGATCATGTATTCTAGTGGCTTACGCATTCGTTTTTATCCCTACATTTTATCTTTGGAGATATTTTAACGTTGTATCACGGTTAATTTTATGACACATCTCCCCACTTGAAAACATGCCTACGGCAAGTTCCAAAACCAGTGATACACATAGATAAAATCTCTCCTCACGCCTACCATTACTCTAATTTTGATCACAGGGGTGCCGACTGAGGAAATCTGCACCGACATTCAATTTGCCTGGGATATATTGGATACTAAACTGATAAGGTTGAAGCAACAAAGACCACCTCAGCAATCTTGCGTTTTCATGCTTAGCCTGAGATAAGAATACGAGAGGCTGATGGTCCGTCTCGACCACAAAAGTCCTACCATACAGATAGATTTGAAACTTCTTTATTGCCCAGATTAACGCTAAACATTCTTTTTCGCTTGTGGAATATCCTTGTTCCGCCTTATTCAATTTGCGGCTTGCATAAGCGACTGGTTTCAGTTCCCCATCAGGTGAAGATGATCTTTGCAACAAAGCTGCTCCGAGTCCTACATTACTTGCATCGGTTCTTAAGACAAAATCCTGTGTCAAATCAGGTAGTTTGAGAATAGGCTTGCTAGTGAGTTTTTCCTTTAAGTCTTGGAACGCTAATTCACTTTGCGCAGTCCAATTAATTTTATCTGGAAGTCCCTTGCGAGTCAGATCAGTCACAGGAGCACAAATAGAGTTAACATCTTTGATATATTTTTGATAAAATCCGTATAACGACACGAATGATCGCACGTCCTTTTTTGTTTGTGGTCTAGGTGCTCTCTGCAGTTTTTCCAAGTTCTTGGGATCAGGGGTCATGTTACCCTGATATACAGTGTGTCCCAAGAATTCCAACTCTTTGCATCCAATACAACATTTTGTTGGCCTAGCAGTTAAGTTCGCCTCCCTAAGCCTATTAAATAACATTTTTAGAGCGTCAATGTGTTCTTCAAATGTCTCTGTGGCGACGAGAATATCATCCATGAAATTCGTGATACATGGGTTATTCAGGGGATCCAACAATTTGCGCATCATCCTTGAAAATACACTCGGAGCATTTTTCAGTCCGAATGGTAGCATGTTGAATTCATAATGTCCATCTGAAGTGCTAAAAGCCAAATAAGGTCTCACTTCAGGCTTCACTGGAATCTGGTAATAGCCTTTACTAAGATCCACCTTTGAAAAGTATTTTGCCTTGTTCAGTCTGGCAAATAACTGTTTTGTGTCTGGTAATGGATCCACTTGTCCTTCTGTGACAGCATTCAGTTTCCTGTAATCTATGCACAGTTTGTGTTCCCCAGACGGTTTTCTCAACAAAACGACACTGGAGCTAAAAGATGATTCACTGTGTGAAATAATCCCCTCCTTCAACAAATAATCTATTTCTTCCTTCAATGCCTTCTCCTTCGCGAACGGAATAAAATAGGCTCTCATACAGATTGGGTTTGAGTCTACCAGTTTCATGTCATACTGTAGCAAATTTGTATGGCCTGGTTTATCTGTTAATACATCTGTATGTTCCTCCAGAACCTGTTGAACTCTCTCGCTCTGGTTTTTAGTCAGGTGCTTACTGACTTTTACCTGTGCTGCTGTTTCACAAGGATGTAATGGATATTCATGTGAGGTGAGTGGTTCCTTTTGCATTTGAGTTGCGATAGCTAAGGTCAGTAAGGGGGTGCTTTCCTGGAGTGGTCTGTCCAGATACTTCTTTAACAGGTTTACATGATAAACTTTCTCCTTCCCCTTTTTGTCAATTTTATAGTTTGTTCTAGACACCTTCTCTAGAACCGTATATGGACCTTGCCATCCAATTTGTAATTTATTCTGGCTACCGGGTAGTAGAAGAAGCACCTTCTCTCCCACAGCTAGTTCTCTGTCCTTTGCCTTCCTATTAAAATATGCTGCATGTTTCTTCCTGGCTTGTTTCAAATTATCATTTTCCAGTTTCCATCCAGCTTTCAAACGAGTGGTCAGTTCGTTCACGTATTGGTAAGATGAGGTAACAGTCTCTTCCGCCTTCTCATCTGTCCAGGTCCTTAATAGGGCTTCTAATGGACCTTTTATTGGTCTCCCAAATAGCAGAGTTGCGGGAGCCATCCCGGTTGAACTATGTGGTACCTCCCGATACGCAAACAATGCGGCGGGCAGGAATTGATCCCACAGATCCGGTTTTTCGTGTGCCAGCTTTCTCAGGATAGAAATGAGAGTCCCGTTGAACCTCTCTACCTGGCCGTTCCCTTGCGGATGGTACGGACTACAATGAAAGTGTCTGGCTTGAAATAGCTTAAAAACTTCTTCCGTTAGTTTCCCCTTGAACTGAGAGCCATTATCCGTCAAGATTTGATGCGGGAATCCTAATCGGGTAAATATTGTAAGTAGTGCCTCTGCTACATGTTTTGAATCAATTGATGGCAGGGCTACCGCCTCTCCCCACATAGAACAAGTGTCCACCAGAGTAAGGATGTAACTGTTCCACCTCTTGGTCCGAGTGAGAGGTCCCACAATATCCACTGCAACCCTCTCAAAAGGTGTTCCCACTATGGGCATTTCCCCTAGAGTTGCAGGAGCAGTCCAGTGCTTTGGAGCTACCCTTTGACATTCTGGGCAGGATTTGACATATCTTTTTATATCCTCCGTTATCCCTGGCCAGAAGTAATGACAAGCTATACGCTGTCCTGTGGCGCTGATCCCCATGTGACCAATGAAGGGAATCGCATGCCCGAGTTACATCACTTTATCCCTATATGAAGTGGGAAGAACCAGCTGGTTGTGACCATTTGTTCCAGTTCCGGCCTTCCTGTATAATAGTTTGTTCTTCACAAAATATTCCCCCTTGCTCGGAGGTGTGTGGCATTTGGGCAATTTTTTAAAACATGGCTTGAGTGTCCTATCCTCAGCCTGCGCCTTCCTCATCTCCTCTGGATGAGCATTTATAGGTTCACCTTCTTCCTCCTTCTTCTGTGACCTGGTCTGCACTGTCGCCATGATCACAGGTCTCTCGGGATTCCCCAAGAAGACGTATCTACACCCCAATATCAGAGGGTAGATTGGTTCATCTATCACTGCTGCTCTGATTTCTCCTTCCACATAGCGAGTTTTCACCGTTATCCTTGCGATGGGAAGTGTCATGAGTGGTATGTCCTTAGTTGCCCCTTGTATTTCCACTGTTTCTGTGGTATACTGACTTGGGTCCACTAGGCTAGACTTCACAACTGAATCATAATCCAAACCTGTATCATAAAGGCACCTTATGGTGACCCCATTACAAATAACATCCTCACAAACTGGGGGGTGATAAGGTTCCTGCTGTCCATTAGGATTAACCTTTAATCTTTGTGTCCCCGACTCCATTGCAGCAATGTTTGAAGGTTTCCTTCTACAAAATTCGGTGTTATAGTTATCTTTCTTGCACCATTTACACCATCTTTTTCCTTGGTTAAACGGTTTTCTTTCATTGGATTTTTGGTCATTGAACTGTGAGTTTCTGTCTCGGTAGTCATTTCTTGGCCGTTCAAAGTTTGTCCTACCTTTATTTCTCTGTTCTCTATTATCAAATTTATTAAATTGCTGTGGAGCTTTAAAATTGTCTGGGTGCTTCTTTTTAGCACCACTTACCTCTGCCTGGGCTGCCTGATACCTTTCAGCGACATTTAAAACCTCCCCCAACTTCTCTGCACCTTGTTCCATGAGAAATTTTCTCATGTCTGGAGCCATGGACTCTCTCAATTGCTCAGTCATGATCATCTCTTTAAGATCTTGGGTCTTCCCCAGAGCAGTCCATTTCTCCAAATAGGTTTCCAGTCTGGCAGAGAATTGGTGGTATGTCTCCCCAGACAACAGTTTGGCATTTCTAAATTTCTTACGATAAAATTCACCATTTTTTTGTACCTCAATAACAAAGCCTGCTTTAACATGTCATAATTGTCTTGGTCTTCTCTGTTCATTTTTGCGAAGACTTCATAAGAAGTGCCTCTCAGTCCCTGTGATAACTTTAAACTCCACCTCTCTCTCTCTAACCCATATGTAGTAGCTAATAACTCAAAACGTCCTAGGTACCCCTCTATGTCATCGTCTTTTTCAACAAAATGGTCTAAATGAAACCCCATAGCTGATGTTGAGGCTCCCAGACTGGGCGTAGCATCTGAGGCAAAAGGGCTGGCACCATTTTCAGGAGCCTGGCCTTGTAGCTCCAGCTCCCTTAGTCGTAATTCGTGCTCCCTTTGCAACCTTCTATCTTCTGCCTCCCTTTCGGCAGTCAATCTTTTTTCTTCTGCTTCCCTTTGCTGTCGTTTTTCTTCTGCCTCAATCTGCAGCCTCTTAATTTCTCTATCAGCCTCTAACCTCTTCTCTTCAGCCAACCTTTCAGACTCTAATTTTCTTTCAGCCTCTTTTTCTAATCTTCTTTCTTCTCTTTCAATATATTTATCACATTCAGCCGTTACATATTGAATTAAAATCTGACCATCCATTCCCATCTCCTTTGCCGTCAGCACAGCAGCTGATCTGAATTTGGCTAGCTCCGCCATACTTTTTAAACAAATCTAGCAATGTGCAAGATAAAATTTCCAACCACTAAAGTAATTCTAATTACTCTAGTCTAAAATAATTCTAATTAATTAATTAATCAATTAACTACCACTGGCTGTGAAGATTCACCAACTTTTATTTTCACTTTTAACTTTAAGGGACACTTTTAATTTTTATAATGTGTTCCCCTAATCTAATTCTCCCCCCAGGAGATCCTAATATTATTGATAGGCTAATTATCCCGGGACAAGAGACCCCAATATATGTAGTGGTTTTGATGGTATTGTCTGCTTCTGATATTACTTAATGTGATGCATGAGGTCAGCTGTGAAGGCTCCTGAGATAAGTGTAGCTGTGAATTTTCAGAAGGCCCTTCTTGCTACCACTACGACCTCACACCTATCTTTTTTTTTTCTAATGAATGTGGCTACGTTAAAATTCTAGGGTACTGATATGTAATGTGTTGTGGTGGTTTGCATACACACACACAGATATTTAACAAGAACTAACTAATAAAATTTAATAAAATCATCTTATAACACACTGAACCCGTAACTCGAGATGTGCCAAATTTGGATAGTAATTTTCTTTAAGGGTCCTTATTGCTCTCTTGGATAGTAATTTTCTTTAAATTTATTTGTTCTGAACCAAGGTTTTATTTTGGTCAGAACATATGAAAGTTTTTGCAATTATGAAAGAAATGCATGAATATGACATAATAAATGAAAGGTGTGTACATATGTATGTTACTAGACTAATTAATATTACTACTGTTTCTAGTTGTAATCTATTTGGGAGAACACTTAATGGATGTGCTGTTGGGGTGGCCTCATCACTCCCTGTCTATGGCGACTACACATTGTCCAGTTATTTGATGGAAATTTTATGGGTGTGTTAGAAAATAAGTTGAGTTGGTGAATTCTCAGCAGACCAGTCGCTCACGTAGCTTGAATGTGTAGCTCTGGTGCTGAGATCTGGTGGCCCCACCTCTCCGTGCTTGGGGGCAATATCAGGCTGATCTGCCAAAATATAAACTGCACGGCTCCACTCTTGTATTAGTAACTCATCATTTGACACCACATTGGTGCCAAATAAAAACTCACAGCTCTGCAATAAAGTATTGGTCATGTGTCAGAATTCCATCCTCTAAACCATTTCTGGACACAACACGACACACAACAACACCACATAGACGGGTCAGATCTTTTTGACCATACAACACATCTTACCAAGTTGGTTTCACATAGGATAAGTTCCCCCATATTCTGAATTATGTTCATTAGCTTCCTGCCATAGAATAGGATAGGTGATATGTTCCACTGATCTCAACACTTGATCCGTCCTTCATAATCCTTACTGGAGTTTATGTATTTTATTTATCTCTAGACCCTGAACTGGGGCGGGGGGTCTAGAGCGAATCCTTACTTGTTGTAAGGGATAGATTATGATATGGCAGTATTAAATCACTCGAAACATTAAACAAATATTAAAATCTACAAAGAAATACTTTCAGTCTTACCAGAATTATGAATATAGAACACAGTTAACTGCTAGCAAAACTCAGCTGAGCTGCTGGCTTTAGTATGGCGTCCCTCTAAAGATTTCAATGTGCTTCTGGGAATACACCACTATATTATTTACTTTTTCTACTAGGACAACTTATGACGAATGGCAAAAATGCGCGTCTGAGCACCGATAATACAAGGGGATTGACATAAGTCTTGGGCCTGACCATGAAGGACATGTCACAGAGAGCTGAAATTTTGTATTATTCCTTTTCAATATAGCCACCGTCTGAATTGACACACTTCTGCCATCTCTGCTTGACCTTGAAAAGACCTTAAGTGTAGAACACCCTATTTTTCAAACTAAACCAGTCATCACATGCCAGTATAACCTCTTCATCGCTGTCTAAATGATTTCCTTTTAGCTGTTTTTTAAGATTTGGGAATAGAAAAAGTCTGATGGAGCCAAATCTGGAGAATATGGTGGGTGTGGAAGAATTTCAATATTCAAATCGTTGGCTGCTAGCTGCACAAGCCGTGCTTTGTGAGAGGGCGCGTTGTCTTGTAGCAAAGGAAGATTTTGAGTGCGCGTTATCCCTCGTTTCCTGGTCACAACCTTTCTTAGTTTTGTGAGAAGATCTACATAGTACTGTCCATTAACTGTGTTGCCACGAGGCAGATAATCTTTTAAAAGGACACCTTTGCCGTCCCAAAAACAGTCAGCATCACTTTTCCCGCAGATTTCTGCGCCCCGGCTTGACAGGTGTTGGGGACCCCGGGGTTTTCCATTGCATGCTGGCAATTTTGGATTCGGGGTCATAATGGTGTACCCAAGTCTCATCTACTGTCACCATGGTCTCCAAAAAATGTAGGTGTTTTTCCCTGAAACATCAGAAATTTTATCACAGCTCTGGCCTCCTTCTTTTCCATGGTTTTGTCAAATCTTTGGAGCAGCAGATCCGGTCAATGGGGTACATTGCGCCGTGCACCGTAGCGGGAAAGCTCAGTGAAGAAACAAACGCGTACTTTACACATACTGTGCAAATATGATGAACTTTAAATGTGCCAAGTTTCATCTTCCTCCTGTGACTCCTTCATGGCCAGGCCCAAGACTTATGTCAATCCCCTTGTATATTCATCTATGGCCAATCACCGCCTTTTTCTTTTCAAATTCAAACCTCCTACCAAAAAGTCATTTCAGTCATACCTCAGTCAAGTATGCATTATCGTCTGTTGGTCCGTCCGTCTCTACTTGCGTTTCACAAAAAAACACACTTGTTTTTTGAACCAACTCTGCCTTCCCCTACACAATTTTGCCTTTAAAGTTATTTTTAGCCACAATTCTCCAGCCCATCCCCTCTCTTTCATACCAACTAGATTTTAGCGCTTTGAGTCTCAAGACTGCAGTTTTTGAAAGTTAGGGACATTTTTGTTTCAATGCAGTCGCTCGCTGATATGAACAACACAGTCTTTTGTCAATATCTTTCTTATTATCTGTCCGTCTGTATAAATGAAAGCATATTATTTCACTGCTCAAGATGGGCCATCCGGCCAGCTAGGTTTTATATTCCTAACATTATTATTAAGAAAAAGTTACTTTTCAAATATTTTCTAGAATCTTCTGCAATGCGTTCATCACTGCATTCAAATAAACGGACTAAGTTATCGCAAAAGCGTCCAAGAAATGACTGTGGCGTATAATAGCTAAGGTCCCTTTTGTCGATTTCTTTACCTTGTGTCAACTTGGGGACGTGAATTTTTTTCCTTGCCCCACCAATTTGCGTCCTTTTAGCCTTGCTAGTTTCAAGCACTTGTTCAGTCATATTTTTTCTTCTGATCTCCGTTCTCATCCCGCTCCAAGGGTAAACGTTGTGCCTTCACGTCTAACAATTTAATTTCCATGGCGGGTGGTGACCCGCGGCGTGGGCGATCATGTATTCTAGTGGCTTACGCATTCGTTTTTATCCCTACATTTTATCTTTGGAGATATTTTAACGTTGTATCACGGTTAATTTTATGACATATGGAAAGGCTTGAATGAGAGAAACCTACTCACTCCAGAGACATATCTTTCCCTCAACCTACCACCTGTGAAATCTATTTCTATACATTCTCGTGTATCAGTCAACCTTTACTCTTTACTTAGACTGGGCCCAATAAACCAATTAACCTACCGTTAAACACAGAGGTAAGATCGGACGAAAACCTTTGTACTTTCAGTATAAGCTGTTCCCAACTAAGTAAGGCCAACAGTCCAAACATCATTCAGAATTAACAAGACCGTTTGTAAGTATGGATAATTTTTGTATTTCAAGTTACGATTAGTGCTAATTTTAAGTTGTTAAAATAACATAAGATAAAGCAGGAAGCGCACACCACCATTTCTTGACGAGTAACGTGATCGTACATTTCATAAATGATGTGGCTTTTTCTTATCTTTTCAAAGTCACTATGACAACCATTGCGAATCTGTTCATCTCTTGATTGTAGAAGATTACAAAATACTATTTATATTAGTAATTATGCTATTGTAAAAGTATGAATCTTGGACTACACAATAACATAAAAATTAACTGTAGGGACAGAACGCACGTATCCACTT
The DNA here is from genome assembly GCA_024509875.1 of Oreohelix idahoensis. Lineage (NCBI taxonomy): Eukaryota > Metazoa > Mollusca > Gastropoda > Stylommatophora > Oreohelicidae > Oreohelix > Oreohelix idahoensis. The sequence goes on along the minus strand of JAMPIV010006122.1, from coordinate 54,875 downwards.
ATCGTAAACAAAATCCAAATTTTAAAATGACGCTAGGTGCTATTATATTTTCGTTGATTCACATTTTTTCCAAGAATTACTTTACAGCCTGTTGCTGTTTTGCTTTTTACTAGGGTACTACTGTATATCTTCATTGTTTTACTTTTTCCTGGAGCACTATTGTACATTTACTGTGGTTTTCCTTTTCCCTAATTTCATCAATTTCTGCATTTCCATTTCTGTCAGTAATTATAGTAGCTGGGCTTACAATTTTATCGTCGTTACTGCTGACTTAACTAGGTAAATTTGGATTAAGCTAACAAATGAAAACTTAGAGATGATGGACAAAGGAAGGATGGGTACACGCGCTGCTGGCTACATCAATCGCTAATATCGGGACCGAAGATGCGTAAAAAGTGAGGAATGCTGTAAGCGACCAATAGCTTGACTGCTTGCCGTCAGGGTCAGCGAACCAGAACTGACCAAGACCCTACTCAACCTCCAAGTGGTGGTCCTGGAAACAGGCTGCATCACAGCAGTCTGGCTGAGAGAGTAGGGATCGAAGAGGAAAGGCTAACCCGGTCCCAAAAATGTCATGCAGAAGACGGATGTGTCGGGCCGAAATGCGCAGATATCGCAGCTTTGCTGTAAACGGCGACACAACGTAACAAACGTCCTTTTTAGGACGAACGCAGAAGAAGAAAGAAGAATCGCCAATATCGATTGTGCTTATGGATTCCATTAGTTAAGGGCCTTAAAAATGTGAACGCTTAAAACCAGGGCTTTGGAACAATGATTTTTTTTGTTATTGACCTGCTCCAGCTCCGCTCCGCGCTCCGACAAAGTTTTTTTTCTCTCCTTACTTTTAAGTTTTTAAACACGCTTATTGTAACACTAAAAATGAAACTATTTTTAGAGAATTTTCAAACAATTTAAGTGTCATTTGAACTAGAATCGCCCTTGTAATTCCCTCCGTCCTGTGGGACAGAAAGGGCTTACTGCTTCTTCTGGCACTGTCGTAAAAGCCGACTGAAATGACTGTGTGTATGGGGCTGGCTACATCATCATGTTCAAAATGCTGCGAAAACCATAACTTCAAGAGTACATGAATGCTTTGATGCGAACTTCCTATAAGGGAACCAGCTTCAGTATTGGCTACATGCGCTATGGAGAGCGATAATGGAAATGCTATGTAAATTAAACAAGAATAATTCTATCATTCTTATATTAATAGTTCATTCTGTAAAATGGTATTGCCGCAATCAAATCATATTTCATAACCTAACATAGCAAATTTATACTTAACTTTAAAGCCGATAGTGGAGGACCCTAGGGTTAAAGTGTGTTGAAGTTTTTTGGTAAAATAAATTGTTTACGGGATGGGGTGACCATCCCCATGCCCAACGGGCCAATGCGCATTGGGTCTGATGTCCATGTTCGCAAGCGAAATGCCAGTGATCTCTCAGTTAAGGCAGCTGCTATCCATCTTGTTAGCAAATCATTACAGTTGATTAATGTTTCAAAGTTCACACTGTTATAAGCATTTTCTAGGTCAATTGCTACAGCAACCCTTACTCCTTTACCCTGGAACCCCCCATACTCATCAAAAGCAAATGTTCCAGCGTTATTGCATATTAATTTCATGGGCCTTTAGCTTCCGAGAGTATCAGGTAGGATCTGTGCATTTTCGAGGTGATTCATTATTTATCGTGCTACTATTTTTTCTAGTAGTTTACCATAGACGTTCTGTATTGTGATAATTCTATACCTGCTGAGAAAGGTGGGGTCTTTCCAGGTTTAAGAAGTGGCCGTAGATAACAGCATTCAGTATGGTGGTATTGAAATAATTCATCACATTCTTAATGCCTGTGTCATCGAGCTGTTTTATGTGATGATACTGTACACTATCAGGACCCAGGGCAATAATTCTACTGGTTTCTACAGTGCACACAACGTCTTCTTTGGATATGAGGTCGAAATACAAGTGTATATGTCGCCTCTTCTGTCGTTTTCCAGGATACGGTCTTTAATTTCTTGGCGGGCAGCTTAATCGCCTTTATCTGTCTGATTAATATAACGCTCATGTAATGCATATCCCTTTTCGGCATCGGTCTTCAAGCTTATCCCTGTCGAGTTGAGAATATTGAGAATACGTTGGCTTGTACTTTTCCTGCTCATTCTTCGATGTAAGGACCAGAATTTCTGTAGTGTTTTGTCAGTGCTCATCTGTCTCACAAAGGCTTCCCACACTGTGTCCTTGGCTTCTCTTGCCGAGCCCTAGAGGTAATTGATGGTTCTTTGCTTTCTCTATTTAAAATCTTTCACCTCTTCATCATTTATTGTCCTTCATGCTGTCTCCACTGTCTCATTCCATCAGGGTCGTTGTGTAAAAGGCGTGTGAGTTGTCTTTTTTTATCGCAATTTGACGCAATACGTGCACAGGGCCTATGTGATACTGGAAAATCTGTTTCGGTTTTCTGTGTCTGGTGGTCTTTCCCTTAGCAATGAGTACTACACAGGTAGGTGATCGCTTTCTTGAGCTTGCAATACATCCCAGCGCGCAAAGGTGGCGGCAGCACTAGCAATCAATGCCAGATCTATAACACCATCAATATCCCCTTGTCTAGATGCCAGTCTTGTTGGGCGTCCATCATTTAAAATGGATAGGTTTGAGCTGAGTAAAGCCTGGCTCATTTCAACAGCCTGTCTATTTTCCGTGGAGTTCCCCCACTCCATAGATCTAACATTAAAATACCGACAATTAAGCACATTTTAAAAGGTTCTTCGGATAATTTAGCCAGGAACTTCATGCTACCCTCTTTCGGAAGGCGATCCACATGGGCATATAAAATGAAGACTTGCCATTCTTGATCGCTTATATGCAGTACAGTCCCCTGCAATTCTGCATCCTCATTAGAGTGGAAACTTGTATCCAGCCATGCATGAGCGAGTTCATTTTTCACATACATCACTTGCTTTCTTCTGCTAGGTCCACACGAACTTGTTTAACATCTGTAACCTGGGCAATGGACAACAGTATTCGCTTTTAAATTGGTCTCCTGGATCATTAGTATAATAACATCATAAATGATTGTTTGAATAATGCTTGCCCGTTTGTAGGCACTTCGACAGTTCCAGTACCCTATACGTATGTATTTCATAGAGAGCGTTTTCTTTCTTCTTTTTCTCCTACCAGCTCTTCTTCTCTCTCTCCTCTTTTCTCTTCTACCCCGTCTTCTACATACACGTTTCTTCGTTACATTTGTCGAAGGCATCGGTGTCGTAAAATTTTACTGAGATAGGTCTTAGAAATAGTGGTCCCGACTGAGTGGAGGATGATAGTGAAAACTCTGTGATAGTAAGGGGTAAGAAATAGATAGTTGATTCACGAGGATGCTGGGGTAAGAGGAAGGACAGTCTCTGAATCGTGTAATTTCTCCAATACAGCCTATCTTACGACATTTATTTACCTGCAGACTCCTTACACTCCTGGCTAAACAATTTTGCCAGTTACCCTACACACATGTACACACACAAATTTGGTGATACGCACAGACGTGAATACAAACTACGTATAACAGATATGGGGTAATGGGTCGACCGACACAGTAATTAAAGGTTTATGGCGTTTATTATCATTAAACCAAAATCACAACATCAATCATGTTACATTTAAAAAAATCAATAGTTACAGACAAGGAGGGAGAAAGGAAAAATAGTATCTCAATAGGCCGTCCCCTCTTATATAGGAAAACCCAATCCAAAGACAATCTCTATCAGAGAGAGATAATTAACTCAAAGAGAGATTTATTTTAACTGATGGGGTATACGATAATCAGTATGGGGTATAGGAACAGATTCCTATTATTCTCAATGTTATCCCTTGACTAAGCTGATTAAGGGAGGGGGGGAAAGAAAAATTAAACAACCCCACAGAGAAAAGCAAGAAATGAAGTATACTGAGAGTTACCAAGTAAAAAAATAAAGATAATTTAAGGTTATCTAATTTTTTCATTCATTCAATGCACGCTCACAGTGGCCACACCATTCACACTTACCGATCGTTGACGCCGGCATTCCATGAAATAACAAAAAAAAAAAAAAAAAATCTAGCAAGTACTCAAAATACTCTGAGTCTTTTTCTTCATCTTTCAGCCCCAGACTTGCGGGTTTTGCGTTCAGCTATTTTTTTCCCGTAGTCGCTGAAAATCGAAGCCTTAGTGTCTTTTTTCCCAATGGTTCTATGGGATGGTACTGTCCTCGGGATTTAATCGATGTATATATGTAAGAATATATTGGGCCCGTTGAGTTTCGCCGCTGGTGGCTACGAGACTTCTGTGGCGTGATGAACACAGAGTAATGGCAAAGGCTGACCAGTGAGTTTTTCCTTTCGGGGGTTAATCCAGTAGAAAACAACATTTACTGTCAGTTGAAAAATAATGATATAAATTCTGCCACAGCAGAGCAGTGAAAATTATAGAATCACTTCTGGCAATGTTCTTCTTCCAGTTATACTTTAAAAGAATTGATTATGATTAAAGTTCTTGGTTTGACTACTCTCATGAATGGAGAGGTGGACCGCATATGAGTCACAACACGAAGATTTTTCTTTATTTCCATAATCACTGGATGGTGTAAGAACCAAAGTCAGTAGGACGCTATGAAATGCTAGGACGCAAAGGTATTGTCCAGCCTATATGTAAAAAATAGAAAACATGTAATCAAAAAAATACACATCATATTCTGACGCGCGTTAATTTTACAGGTAAGACTATTTTAACCACTCCGGTATTTAATTATATATATATATTTAAAAACTCTCCGCGAGTGTCTAGTCGTTAGCAAATACACACGTATATATAGAACTAAACTGCATTAATCAATTATCAATCGCCTAGCGGTTTATAAATTATTTTAAGCATCTCTCACTGGGGAACAAACGGGTAATTAAATTTACGTTATAGCTGGATAGTTTTTCTATATGTTTATTTAATACGTTTTTCAATACACACAGAAATCCCAGTGAAATAAAATGAAGCTTTAAACGATAAAATCACTTAGATGCTAATAACTATATTATTACCGCAAAAACACAAGAAACTAGAATTTATTTAATCTCCACGAATTTCTGTAGGAAGTCTGATAAATTTTGACTCCGAAACTGCGCGCTAGACCATTCCACAAATCTTGATTTGCAAACTGACCCCTGAATTAGATGCTCTCGACTATATATTTAAAATGGCTATTCTTTCATCTCCTGTGTGGAGTTTAACACCTCTGTTCAATTTTGGGAAGTTTGCTGGTCGATTTTTATATGAAGGTCCGAAATCACATCATCGCCGCCCGTGGACCATTACACTCGCCGGCGGCTGCCTTTAGATCTTTCTCTACGTGAGCAAAATTGCGTCCCCTGAGAGCACGATCAAAGTAAATGCAGTCGCTACAAGCGGTTAACGCCCCTATACTGTCATAAACAAACCGTTGACTTTCTAGAACTACAAAACCTCTTATGCCCCGCCCTTCCCGTGTTTCAGTTGACGTGCTGACGTTTTCCTGACAGCAAGTAACCCCTTTTAAAAGGAAAGACAGTTTATGCATCTACATATCTGAGTTCTTAGTGCATGAAACCAAAGGCGTGGCTAGACTAAGAATCGGAATGATGGCTACAGTGAACCTGGCTTCCACGTGTTTAACTATGCATACTTAATTAGCCCGCGAGGACAATCCAACGTGTTAATCTTGCTTGAGTCCAAATAGTGAGGGCCCCCGATGATATTAAAGAGAAACGATAAGGGTTGCCCATTTTCATCTGTAACAATCGGCGACAAAGCACGATCCCCGTAGCTCCTGCGATAATTCTGGTTTGTTGCTTTATCCATATTATATTTGCAAGATATGGTGGAAATATCCGGTTACCCTGGTAGAGCCACCATGCCAAGGAAGAGGAAAGGAATGTTCCTTAGGAATTCCATCTGCCAGGTGTCGCCCTGCTCGCACCCCAGACAGCCAATGTTCAAGAGTACTTTCCCAGTAACCATCCAGTCCCTCGGCACATTGGATCACCTTAGACTTGGGGTCATTAACTAATGACTATGACTGAAGATGCTTTGACTCGTTTCACTTGCTTATTACAGTGTAAAGACATAGTTGAAATGTGTGTAGAAATTTCACGTCATCTTTTGTGTGAACAGAATTTGCCAAGTCAAGATGGCCGACAATGTCGTTTGCTGAACTTATCAAAAATCATGCCCCCCATTCAGGCATATACTTAACTTACAGACTTATAGGCATCGGTTATTGCACAAAAAAGGAGAACGACTCCTCACGTGAACATTCTGGCTCGCACCTAGTCAATCACATTGGGAAAACGCAGCAAAGCAGGCTTTAAAAAACTCACAAAAAGGCGTCAGACATCTGGGACCGGAAGTTTTAGGATTAAACAATGTTAAAATGTTCTTTCGCCAAAAGAACTGGCGCGACAGAACAGTCTAAATTGCATTGCTCTGGCTCTGCTCCAGCTTCGGGCAAAAACCTGCTGCTCCACTGCTTCGAGCTCAGCTCCAAAGCCCCGCTTTAAAAAAGTCCAGGCCAGACTAATATATATTTCAATTTTACAAAGCACACGAATAAACTGCGAGGCGAGGAAATGATGTTAGTCTGTGGATAAAATTCAATGAAGAAAACCCGATGACATCACAGGGTGGTCCTTATTCTTGAGCGTGGGAAATACAGAAATACCCTGGAGCTCATGAAATATGAGAGCTGGAGAGGCAGACTTAAAATAAAAGATAGTCACATAGAAGATGCTGCCGTATGGAGTGAAGTGTTAGAGACTTCACTGTGCTATCTCTCGGCTTTATGAAGTGGGATGATAGGTTCCCTCCCTTGCTGCTTTTGTCTTACCTAACTCAAGAGCTGTCAGGTACTCATTTACATCTGAGTAGACTGAAGCGTTACACTACCAGGTTTCGAACTCAGTAAAATTGTCTCGAATATCAAGCGCTCTAACTACTCTACCAATTGACACTCTTAGCCATTTAATAGATTTACTTTCTTCAATTTGTAAATTAGGTTTTTTGAACTGATGATATTTTACGTCCTCATTTGGTGTTTATGGAAGGGTAACATCTCAACACTATCTAGGAATATAATTGATGGCAGGCTTACGTCTTTTTTTTTTTTTAAATAAGGCTGCTGATGAAGGTTTCTGTACTGGACACTCACTGTTGGCTTTCGTGTATGACTTGCCTGAACCCTGTGGAGCGTTGACAAACATCAAGCCATCAAAAATGGACTACTAGTGTTTATACCAGGGTTGTGCAGTTGGTCGAACAATTGTCTGACTCTGGCTTCGACTAGAGTTTTTACTAGTCATATGGCATAACATTCGGAGTCGGTGTCCGGCCAATTTTACCGGCTCCGACTAGAGTTTTTACTAGTCATTTGGCATAAAATTCGGAGTCGGTGTATAGCCAATTTTACCGGCTCCAACTAGAGTTTTTACTAGTCATATGGCATAAAATTCGGAGTCGGTGTATAGCCAATTTTACCGGCTCCGACTAGAGTATTTACTAGTCATATGGTATAAAATTCGGAGTCGGTGTCTGGCCAATTTTACCGCCTCCGACTCCAGTAAAAAAACGACCGACTCCATAACCGACTCCAACTCCACAGCCATTTTAGATGAAAATGTCCTGACATTGCCTAGTCATGAGAGGGAATACTCCCTTATTTTGGCGAGGCGAGCTCTGTTCAACTTGGAGGCACAGTCAGTCTGTTATATTAAGGCCCATATCCAAATATTAAAAAAATGTCGTCTGGTATTTTTGTTCCTTCAGTTATTAATCGGAGTGTCCAAAACATTTGCACCCATTAACTAATATGCTTTATTGATTAACATGCATACAAGAGAAAAGAACCAACAAAGACAGAGAAATCAATCATCAATTATGCGTTAGTAAAGAAAAGCACATTCAAGTATGTGAGAGATGCTGGAGTCTGGAGAGGACCAGAAATCGAAAATGGCTACCACCTGGTGACGATGAAGAGAACGAATGAAAGAGTTTTTTTTTTTTTTTTTTTTTTTTTTTTTGTTTAATCGACAATAAAAGCGGTTCATGAAACTGGTTTTTGTCTATACTTGTTTTATCAACACTTTTTTCTGCCTTTACCTGTTTTTCTACGTGAAAATGTTCATACTTTAAGAGCTGCTTGGCCTGGGCACTGCCCACCATCACGCAAGAAACCCAACAACTAAGAAGGAAATATGTGAATTAGGGCCTACAAGCTGAGTAAGTCATGAATTAACACCACATATGAAGTGCTTAATACGACAGCAGTGACCAGTGAGAAGTGTAGAAGAGCCGCCAGATGATATGGAAAACCCCCTGTCTTGAATTGAAGAATATGTTAAAATAGCTGCATGCTGGTGAAGTCCGACTAGGAAATACGGGTTCTGAAAAAGTTGGACTGGACTGGAGACGTTTGATGACGGTTGTGATGTTTTTATTATACTGAGCTTTATCTAGTACTGTACTTGAATAAGCCGTTGCTTGGGCTCGTCAAAGCCGTCGTCAGTCCTCACTGCATCACACAGCATTCAGTAATAAATGCATGAAGGGCGATCCAAATACTTAATTGGCGATACATGTTTTATCGCTCATACTACATCACATACAATAAGGGTAGACAGTTCAACTGTAGCTTTGTATCTTTGGATACTTCGATTCAGTGTGACACTTTATTCACAAAAGTCCATGATGCTGCTAACTTATAATGCTCACTTCTCGAGCTACGTGTGTCGTATCATTTTCAGAAAAGCATCATTTCTCAGAAAAGTATGATTTCTCTGTATCTCCATATCCATCAGTACATGAATAATACACGCATAAAGGTATATTTCAGGCATTCGTGAGAAATAAAGAAGTAGCAAACCAGACAACAGAAAAACAACAGAAGTAAGAGGCTTACCGGAGAATCAGGACCTTCCGAACGGTACCACCGCCTAGCTACGGAAGCGAATCACACTACCCTCTCTGCCAACTAGGCACTACAAAAATAGTGCTTCGTGGACAGGGGTCATTAGCGCGATTTTTAACATGTAACATCGAATGTACCTAGGGGCGATCCAGTCTAATTAATGATGCAATCACTTCTGTGGACCCCCTATTATGTATAGGTCACTATATAGTATAGGTTAAATTACATAAGACAAAGTCCTTATTACTGTGTCTAGTCAAAGTTTTCCTGGCACACATTTGTGTCACTTCATGGTAGGCAGTACTGAACCACCAAAGAGCAGCATTGCGTATTAGACCACCTGTCCTTTCGTCCTGACATCTTATTGCCAGATTCTCACAAAAGACACATCTAGTGAAAACACATTTGAACACAATGACAATCCACAGCCAAAACTGACGATCATGACGCATAGGTCACTCCTGCATATTTGGAGAGCCCACTCAGATGGCGGGGAATGCATAGGTTGCCGCCCCCTCCCCCTTCTAGCTTGAAACCATATGTGAAGCTCCTTTACAAGCATGCCGCGCCAGGTTAGAATGCCGGGACTGAAACTGAAACTCACGACTCCAACAACATTCGGAATGACAGAAAAGCCACAGAAAAAGCCTAGAGATTGTAGTTAAGTGAAGATAATGTCAACAATTCTTCACTGTGGCATTTGTTGCGAATGAGCGACAAACTCAGCAGCCCTAGTTAAACAACACTTACAACAAGTTCTCCTGTCGCGTGCGATCAGCACCAGGTCTCTCCGCATCTTCCTAACCATTTTCATTTCTGTTTCCACTTCTCTTCTCCGTATGTTTTTTTTTTCTTTTGGGGTCTACTTCTATTACTCTTAACCTGGAGATTTCAAAACAAGCACTGCCTGGTAATATTATCAACAGGTATTATCAACATTGCGTGTCCTATCCATCGCCAGCATTTTCTTCTCATCTCTTGCTTCACTGTCATAGGTCTGGTTGTTGTCATCCGTTCCACATTGGTGTTCTTGTAGTACAATTTCAATCTTTCTATTCTACGCCAAGTCTGTAACTTCCATGACTGCATATCTTCTTCTTCTTTGGTTCTTGGCCATTGACTGACAAAGCAATCAGTGAACATCGCGTCTGGCGGCGTCTTGTGGGGCAGCAACAAACTGTCTCCACTTTGCTTCGTGTGGTGCCCCAGCTGTGGTTCATGCTCACCATTTCTGCTTCCACAGTTCTCCGCCAGGTGGCTTTTGGCTGTCCATGCTTTCGCTTTCCTTCTGGAGTCCATAGCATAGCAGTTCTGGTGATGGTGTCAGGGTCTCTTCTGTGGATGTGGCCAACACAATTCCAGCGTCTACCTGCTATGATGATGCACATGTCTTCTTGGTGACACTGAGTTATAACTTAAGGATTCCATAAGCCTTCAGTATTTTCCTTAGGCTGTCCCTGTGTATACTGTCAAATGCCTTTTTCAAAGTCAACAAAATGTATATACAGCTGCCTCTGCGATTGTGAACACTGCTGTATTATGTTCCTGAAGGTAAATGCATGATCTGCCTATTGTTTCTGCTGAATCCTTCTTGTTCCTTCTTTAGTTTATGGTCTAGTGCTCTTGAAATTGTTTGAATAATTATTCTGCCCAATATTTTGCTGGGAACTGATAGGAGAGTAATTCCTCTCCAGTTGTTACAGTTAGTGAGGTTACCTTTCTTTGTCAATTTAACAATTATTTCTCTGTTCCACTCCACTGGTGTTGTTTTTGTTTGCCAGATTTGTGCAAATTGTGGTTCTAATAGTTCTGCTGCTAATACAGGATCTGTTTTAAATAGTTCTGCATTTAGGTTGCCATGGCTTGAAGCTTTTCCATTCTTCAACCCTTTGATAGCTGTGATGATTTCTTCCCTACGTGGAATATTTATACCTAGATCATTTTCAGCCTCTGGAATGCTCAAATGTGACTCTGGCGGTGCTTTATTAAGTGTTTCTCTGAAGTGTTCTGCCATTATTGCTTCTTGCTTCTGTTCTGTGATGACGAGATTTCCGTTCTTGTCTCTCACCAGTTGTTGGCTTTCAGTTGTCCGCTGATCGCTTTTGTTACTTTGTACTCAATGCGTTGAGTGGTGATCTTTTGCATGACTTACAAGGTTAACTATGAATTCCCTTTTATCAGCTCAGGTTTTGCGTTTTATTTCCTTGCTCAGCTGAATGTACTGTTCACTTTTTGTTTTCTTCAGCCTACGGGACTTTGCTTCTACTTTCGTTCTTTTGATTTCTTTTCTCATCCCAATGGTTTTCAACATTTCTCGTGTTATCCAATCTTGTATGTTCCTTACCTGGAATCCCAAGCAAGTTTTTCTGCCTTCCCTACATGCTGTTGATATTGTACTGAATTTCTAGTCAACAGCCTGAACTGTTGTCTGGCTCTTTGCAGTTTGATAACGTTTCTTTATATCAGATACAAATGCTATTCTCGTGAGGTGTTACTTCAATTTACTGATGTCAAACCGTTTCTGTTTTTTTTTTTTTTTTGGCACAGTAGTCCTGATCTTCATCTTTATTCTTGCTAGTACTAGGTAGTGATCACTTTCCACATCTGCACCTCGTCTTACTTTCACAGTTTTAGTATAAAATGTTCATTGCCTTAAAGATATTCGCATGTGCTTTTTGCTGACAGCGGCACACACTTTGCGTGACGCTATAGCAATATAATTTTGGTTTGTTTTTTTCTACCATCCCTTTAACACATTCTCTTTCTCATGTATATCTGAAATCACTTGTAACTCCTTCTCACTTTCTGTGACTAAGACCTTTCAAAGTCTATGAAGGGATTTTACACCTGGTGTTTATGTTTGTGCCCACAACTAGTCAAAGTATAAACATTTGATCACTTATGGAACATCTCTTTTCTCTAACCGTACACAGTATGAAGAGGTAATACAAAGAACAAAGCCCCGACTGAAGCCAAGATGGCCAGGACCTCGTAGGTAGAACTGATATCATCATCTCCCTTTGCGCTTTTTACGGAGGACGTGGCCACCACTGCAGCTGGTCTCTCTTTCAGGAAGCCTGCACCAAGCAGTTATGTGTTCTTGCAGGGGTGGTTTCTGTGGCAATATGTTTTACATCATGATGTTGCCAGCTCCATGCACAATCTCACATTAGTCACCTTGAACAACATATTTGAAGGTGCAGTAGACATATTCTTTCTTTGTCTCTTCAGAAACCCCTAGGAATTACCCAGGCAGAATTGACACAGTCGGTCCAATCTATAAATCAGTTACGAACAACAGTTACGTCCCTATGTTCTGTATGGAACGAAGAAGATCAAGGAAGAAACGACAATGTGAAGAAGAGAAAGAAAAGTGGCTGGAAAAAAAGTATGAAGAGATAGAATATCAGTTAAATACTTTGGACAACAAAACTCGTGCATAAAAAATTCGAAACCTTGCAGGTAACAGATCTTCCGAATAACATGTTGTTGCTAAACCAAAGAAGGCAACATCTTTATGGACAGTGAGGAAATACTGGGAAGAAAATCATCCTATAATAAGTGCAATGGTAAAAGAGATGAGTATTTTACAACCAGAAACACTAATTATGAGCCACTAGTAATGAAAGACGTTATCAACGCGCTGAGACACGCAAAGGCAGAAAAGGCCCCAGGACCAGATAACATAAGAAGTGAAATGATGCTAGCCTTTGATGACTGTGACGTGGGCAAAGTAACTAATCTTCTTAATGCAGTCTACGACACCGGTACGTTTCCCCCCTGAACTGTCTCGATCAATGTTCACTGTAGTGCGTAAAAAGATTTGGAACCATCACTGTGAAATCAATTGAATAATTAGCCTTATGAGTCATGTTACAAAGGTATTACTAAGCTTTATCTTGTTAATTATTTTGCGAAAAGGAATCAGGACAGAAATTTCAGAAGAAAATGAATTAGTTGAAGGAAGAGAAACTACACACATTGTCGTAAAATACAATCTGTATGTACAACACGCCCACATATGGTCTCGCAAAATTCCCCCCAGTTGTAAGACTAGTGACCACTTTTATAAGTATAAAATAACATAGGAATCACCGCGCCACCAAAAATACTAGCTTTTATAACTCGGTCTCTAAAGGGTTAAGGCATAAAACGATCGTTAGACTAAATGCCAATGTGACGTCACAGACTTGCACGCCTTAACCGAAACATACGATGAAGGTTAGAGATATTTGCATATTGGGTCAAAAATGTGAACGTGTACTACCGCATTTGTTGTGGTTTTCTTGGAAAAGGCAAGAGAGGAAAAAAAATGGAAAGGGGGAAATGCATAGAGCCCGTTTGAATTTTAAAACTGAAACTAACTGTCCAAATCGAACGATAGGAAAAATAAAGACTAAAAGACGATTAAAATGCTACTAATTAGTTATTAAATATATCATATTCTTTAGTCTAATATATTATCTTACTGTAGAAAGAAAGATATATTATTGGCATAAATATAGAGGAAAAACGAAAATGGTAAAAATAATAGACAGAAGTGTGAAACCTTATGTATTTGATAACAGACGGTAGACGAAGTAAATATTATCATTCTGTATTGAAATGACTTAGAGAATACTGGCGATATGGTAGAATGAAGACATATATAGACGTGTATAGGGCTTCTTTACTGATGCTGGCCATATTAAGGGGTGTCTCCCGATTTGAAAATTATTAGGTTAACTTTTCAAAAAAGACGCGTAGGAGCGGAAGTCCCCTGATTGGTTGCTTAGAATAACTAAGGAGTATGAATAAATACACTGAGACCCAAGCTTTCCTTGCCACTTGAAAATTAAATATTCACTTGTGTAGTTATTGACGAATTCAGACAAGTTGTGCTCCTATGCCTTCGCTGTTCTGATGTCAGCAGGAGATCTGTGTGACCATTTATAGCCTGTATTTAACTCATATAGTGAAATATTTCAATATTACGGTAAGAAGCAACATTTATATAATTATTATTGTATTTGAAAATGTGTTTGCAATATTGATTATGTATGAATATTTGAAGGGTAGAGTCCCAGTCGTACAAGTGCCACTTCAACATGTTATATAAAATCATTAAATGGGGTTAGATAATCTTATAGCTTCATGTAAAAGCCCTACAGCTTTACTTGTACTTTGGGAGATATAAGAAAATTTATAAAGAGGGAAGCCAACATAAAACTTTGTGTTGTTTCACCGAGTTGCTAAGAAAGATATTATCCTTTCGTAGAAAAGCCAGACAGGCTTTCTGACATTGTGGGGAAAGAACTTAATAAAATCCTTACAGTTTTACTTAAAAGGTTGGGATAAAAGAATTTAATAAGGGAAAATACTTTACTGAATAATGTTTGAGTTATAGCCAGAAAATCACTGGACATCTTAATAAATTACAGGTTATCACCTGAATGTATTTACTTAATTATAATATTGTCTTATGACTAGGAAGTTGTTCAATAATATGGTTGAGATACTTGATGATGAATAAAGCACTTTAACAGATGGGAAAAATCACTATGTGTGTATAATTTTCTGATTAGGATCAGTTAATATGTATAAACCTTGTTATGAGTGGAGATAGGTCAGACTAGTATTTTGAGGGAAATGAATCTTTTCCTTCCCAGGGTTTCTGTAATAACCTGAAGTGTGCCAGTCACGTCTATGTTCAAGAAAAGTACCAGCGTGAGGCCCTATGTCTGATTGCCTTGCAGTATCCAACATCAACAGCTGTACCTTGATGTGAGAAGGCAGATTCAGGGGCAGGACATCGAAGAATTTTCGACAACTATATAAAAGCTAAGCCCTGTGTTTTGGGGCCTTGTTAATTCACAACCTGATCCCCCACGAATATCATATTAACAAGATTCCTAAATATGATGACAGTATTAATCCCACCAATCTGTGCTTATTCTTAGAGGTAATACTTCACTAAAGAACATTTCCAGCCAAAATTCTTCATGATCAAGATATAAAAGACTCTATTAGTTAAACTTGTATTTGTGTAAATATATTTAATTAATTTTTGACGTTTAACTTCATTTGACTCACTCAATTATACTTAATACATTGTAAAAAAATTTTTATCAGACCAAAATTCAATAGTGAGTTGTTAAATTACTTGTTAAGTAACTTTAAAGCGTGGTTGTTGTTATTTTATTCACATACATTGCATATACCCTAGACATCTAGCTACACAACATCCATACATCAGTACATATAATTGGGAAACTATACATAGCAGGTTGGGGTCATTGGTGGAAGCAAGACAGGTTCCCTGACATTATATTCAGAATTTATACTTCCTCAGGGGCTTGCATAGCTGACGTCACATCTGCTACACATAATATATACTAGATTAATATCAACCCACCACATATATTACTTTACTTTTTTTAAATACTGTGAACAATAACTGAATTTTTTTTTTTTTTTAAGAAGCTAGTCCGCCGAAAAATAAAATAAAGACTTCAATTAATCAACAAGACGAAGCGCAGACAAGCAGAATTCTTTAGATAATTCACGAGAGAAAAACAATTACAGAATCTGGTAATAAAGGGAAAAATTCAATTCAGAATGGAGAAGAGGAAAAGAAAAGGAGAAATTCCTTTGTAAATAACGTCACGGCATGAGGATGGTTTGAAAATATAGATTGACTTGACTTTGATCCACTCTCATTGAGCGTCAGCTCTTGGTTTGAAGATATGGCTAATTCAAGATATAAAATGGTGTAGGAAGTGAAGAGACATTATCGTTCCCGAAGCTGCGACAGTTGATAGTGATGAAATTGTTTTAAATGACACGTAACACCTATAGCAAGATAGAAACTTATATAAACCATAAGGAATGTGAAATAAAGAGCAAAGTCTAAATAGATAACGCAAAAACTTACACAAGATTAAAATGCACATAATTAGTAAAAAGGAATTAAAAGTATTTCCTTTATAAACGTGTTTATTTTTAGACTAAAGTTTGAAGTACTTAAATATAGGAAATGTAAAGAACGCTCGCCATTCGTTCAGCGTTAAAGAACACAAAACTGCCAAATACCTCTCCTTTTAAGGACTTTGATTATGTCAGCATATAGTTATAAAGTCTAAACGCTCGTAATGTCTTGAGTATATAACAAAGTTTTTGAAACCAATTACTGGGGCCTGCAAAGCTGTCGAACATAGATTTAATTTATACACATTGTGATCACAAGAAATACAAATTATATAGTCTACTCAGCTGTGAATGGCTACCTGACTTTGCTTTTGGGTTAGAGAAGGAAAAGGCAGCGAGGAATGAAACTGGCCACCCCACCTCTCGATGCTGGACCTGGTATACTGACGTCTCTAACACTTTACTCACATACACAGGGCTGAACGAACGAACGAACTTTATTTTCAAAGGGTTAAGAATTGGGCACGCAGGCCCGTCTTACATTCTGCCCTTCTTCTCTCTGTCATCTTACATACCGTATCCTTTCAATCGCACATGTATTTTGAGCATTATTTAAGCATACAACATTATCAAGGTAAAATAATAACATACAATTGTAACATCCAGTGATTTAAGCTGAGAAGTGCCTCTAGGCCTTTTGGTGTTTGGGCCCCCTTCACCTAATAAGCTATCGTTTTAATTTTTTTGTTTCAAACCCCTTTGCATGGTGAAAGTATATACTAGTATCTTTAATAGACTGGTATGTCTAAAACGTTATGAATGCGACTCAAAGTACACACATTTTCTTTTTGTATATAAATCTATGCATTTTTTTTATTTTTTAACTTATGCACGGACCTCCCAAGAGCTCCAGGTCCCTAGGCTTCAGCCTACGTAGCCTATTGGATAAACCGGCCCTCCACATACGGCAGTATATGCCATGGTACAACCTTATGTATATATATATATATATATATATATATATATATATATATATATATATATATATATATATATATATATATATATATATATATATACATATATATATATATATATATATATATATATATATATATATATATATATATATATATATATATATATATATATATATATATATATATATATATAAAGTTAGTTGCTTATCCTTTACAGGACGTGGCAATCAACCCCAGCTTTTATTGACTGTTTGTAATTTTTCTAGGCAATTTTTTTCATTCAGTAGTTTGCCATTGCTTTCTGAACGGTACGGCGCTTATACCACTGTTAAAAATCCACACAAAGCGATCTGCTACCAAACCGCCTGCAGCAGGTTTCGAACCTGGTATATCTGGATTATGAAACTGCGTTCATATCCATTAGGCCACAGACGCCACACACACACACACACACACACACGCGCACATATATATATATATATATATATATATATATATATATATATATATATATATATATATATATATATATATATATATATATGTATATATATCACTCAGACTTATATAAATGCACGTGTTCTTATACACATCATCTCAGCATTCTAACCATGCCCCCTGCACCACTGGAGGAGCTGAAAGGGCGTCTAACGTTTCCTCAAACCCACGAAGAAGCATCGGTGACTCATCTGATTTCGTCGAGTCAACGAATCCTTCATTTGTTTCGTTGTCCTGCAGTCCTAACCGTTGCTCCAGACGTAGCAAAGCCTTCACAAAACCGGAATTCAATTTCGTCTGTGGTCGTTTGGCTTGAACGACATTCAAGGCTTTGTTGTAAGATACTTTGTAGTGGTGCATTATATACTGGATGACTGCCGCCGCTGCTCGCGACTGACCCATGTAACTGAAAACTAAAACACTCCTTCCGTTCTTTCGAGCTCCGTGAATAAAAGTATTAATGTCATCAAAATACTGTTCTAAGTTCTCCCATTCTATATCGTCCACGCCAATGTTTAATTTGGATCGGAAGTGTGTCTTGTTAACGCATGCGCAGGGACAGTCTGATTTTTTGTTAGGTGGGACTAAGGTAGGATTGAGGTTTGTCATGTCGATAAGCGAAGAAATGTTGTATTTGCACAGCAAGGGCTCGTTATATGCAGCCTCAATGCTGCCCAGGAAAAGATAATCTGTGACGCTGATCATAATGTTTCCAAGGGATGACATACTGGACGCCAACGAGAATGTTTTACTGTCTTTGAAACAATTTCCATCGGACGAAGCTTTAGCGAGAAATTGTGGGGACAGTTTGAGCTTTGTGAAGGTATCAGAGTTGCTTTTCACTAGGGCCCTTTTCGAACTGCAGACGAAGTCATCTGTATCGAGCAAAGCAGTGCCGCTGCAGACGCTTTGTCTGTGAGGAGAAACGTTTGTAACTTTCCGTCTGAACACAGGAGCGTCCTCTGTGTTATTTGCTAAACCAACTGGTGACAGTCTTGTGTTTTTTGGAGCCCGGCGTTTACTAGAAGCTAATGTTGGCAACTGATGTTTTCCATCACGTGTAGGCACTAAAGATGTAGTTGACGAATTCGAAGGCGATGTTCTATGTTGATCTAAGTAGCCTATTCCCATCTCTTCAGGCTTAGTTCTAGGACGACCTGGTCCAGCTACAATAAACATGTTTATTGTTGTAGATAAATCAGTGGGCGAGATAAGTTTCATAGTTTCCATCAACTGTCGCTTCTCGTGTACTTTGCAATCAGTGTTGAGGCTGCCGTGAGGTTTTAAGATAACCGGGTGGGTTAAGAACTCTTCGTTTTCACAAAAACTAGGGCATGAGTTGTGTAAGGAGTTAAGTCTCAAGTCCAGATGTAGACTCTGATCAAGATGCTGGTACAATCCGCCTTCAGCTCCATTGACATCAGTGTTATTTATTCTTAGTTCAGGAGTTTGAGTACACCTCCTCAAGTCTCTTCCACCCACTGATTTCTGCTTTGACTTCTCTTTTTTCAAAGTGAAAATATCTTGCAGGTGAGACTTGCTCTTGCTAAGCACGTTTTGAAAGAAGTCCGTTACTGATTTTTGCCTTCTTATTGTTCGAGTTTGCACTGGTTTTGTAGTATTCTGATCTAAAGATTTATTAAACCACGACCTTGATCCAACTCTGCCTAATTTCCGTTTACCTCGGGACGATGACGCAAAATGATCGATGCTGTCTTCATTATCTAGTGTTCCAGAACTGACCGTCTTTGGCTTAGTCTCCTCTGACTGGAAATCTGCCATTGTTGAGGACTCCAAACTACGATATTGTCTTTTCCAGATTGGGCAAGGCTGAAGGGCGAACAAGAAATGCAAATATTCTGAAGTAGCAACGTGGTTGAGATCTTTTTCACCGGGTGGTAGTCTAATATGATGACGTCCCTGGTACTTGATGCGAAGTGGAAAGATTATAAGAAGGACCATGACAGCAATCTCAGTCTTCAAAAAGCAGTTTTGCAACAGCTGAAAAAAAAAAAAATACACCGAATTAGATATGCAACGAAAATAGATTTAATCCTGTCGTTACGTTAAACAGCCAAGTGACCTATGACTTCAACAGAATGGCGTGAATGAGGCAAGGGGATATCGCCCAAAAATAAACTAAATGGGCGTACAATTTATTTGTTCCTCGGATCAATGGATTACTAATTTTAGCATCAGCCGCTGTATTTTCGATCATGAATTTGCAAAATCTAGTCACGATTCAGCGAACGAGCATTTATTTTCCCACTTAGTTCTGATGACATACTTAGCCAGTATGAGAGCTGCATATCCTGAAGATTTAAAAAAGAAATGTAAGACCACAAATTATTCTTTGCTATATGTTAAAATAATCGGTGCATGCACAGGATCATTACGCCACACACACAGACAAATCCAACCACACACAAAGAAAAACTCACTTGCAACAAAAACAAATAACCCAACTGTGACAGTAGCCTTATGCCCAGGCGAATTTATATGACGTCATTTTATATTTCTGTCCTTTAGCTTAAATTACGTCATGTATATTCGAGGAGTTAGTGATTTGTGCTTTGATAAAATCTTAATAATACAATTTTGTATGGAGTCTGTTTTACTTCTCAGCGCTCATCTAGAAACATGTGACATTCCGAGGTCTACCCTTCGTCAATCATAGTCACAAATAGGAGACAAAGAAAGGATAAATATAGGTAAGTTAAAAGAAGGACAAAATGACTTTTAAGACAAGGCATAACAAAGAAGTGGAAGATCAAATCGGAACAACGTAGTAAAGATAGACGCTCATATACTCATTTAAAAAAACCAAAACAACAACACGGAAATGATAAATTACAGAGGAACTGAAAGTGCTAGTAAACAACAGACCGTAACGTCTTCCACTTAGAACTGGATATTTTATGAACGAGGGATCATGTTGCCTCGACTGACTTGAAGAAAACAACATAAACTTTTATCTGCTACACTGTTGTTGTTGTTGTTGTTTAACTAGGGCTGCTGAGCTTCTAGCTCTTTAGCAGCCAATACCAAGTTGAAGACTCGCTGGTATTATCTACACTATAGATCTAGGCTTTTCCTGTGGCTTATCTGCCATTCCGAAACGTGTTGAGTTGAAGTCATGAGCTCCAGTTTCTCCAGCTTGGCTTGCATTAAAGGATCGCCACATCTGGTCCCAAGCTAGGAGTAAGAAGTGCGTGGCATACTGTGCATTCCCCGCCATCCAAGGGGGCTCTCCAACTATGCAGAGCTAAAATACTGTGCTCTAGTTCTGGGCTCTCCCAAGGAATTGTTACATCTTGCACAGAGCCACTTCTCAGCGCTCCCAGCCTATCACTGGGTCCATAGTGAGATCCTCCTGCATGCAATCAACCAGCGTCTGGGGCTCAAGTGACTTCTCCAATCTTAGTGTGCAATGCTAGGTTTTCAACAAGTTTCACCACAGGGGGAATCCCTGGAAGTGTGTGGGTGATTTCAAGAGTCAATAAGGGTGTAATTAGCCTCACAGACGGAGGTTCCCTTCTACATATGTATATTGTAGCATTGTGCATAGCTGGTGGTCATATAAAGATGACTCCAGATATGCCTCTATGCATCTGCTAGACTGTAAAAGATATTAACAACAAAAATGTGACCTGAATAAACATCTTACATATAGCAACATGGACAGTGAAAAACATGCAGCGTATGAACATCGCAATGGAAGTACACGAGATGGTTAAACAGTATTTGTGCAAAAAAAAAAAAAAAGAAGCACGTACAAAGAAATCGAAACAGTAAAAGAGCGCATTCATTCACTTATTTCATCCTTTGGTTTTCACGAACATAGGCCCTCATGCTAAGTCCTCATGTCCAGTGCTATCAGCTCATTGTCTTTTCATGTCTTCCTCTTACCTTTTCATTTTCGTCTCCATCTCTTTTACCCGTGTGTTTTTCATTCTCCCTTTACCTCTCTTTCCCTGGGGATTTCAGACCTATCGTGTAATGCTATCATAAGGTTTGATCAATGTGTGTCCTATCCATCGCCAACGTCTTCTCATTAAAGAGCTCGTTGTTACAGTGGTTATCATAGTAGACAGATACACAGATGTACAAAGACAAATAATCTCAAAAGGGGAAAATAAAGGTTTAAAGACTAGAGAGAGAGAGAGAGAGAGAGAGAGAGAGAGAGAGAGAGGTAGCACCAAGCAGCGCGTATTTGCAACGAAACATAGCTGTTGCTGAGTTATTTGCCGGTTGAAGATCATGCACTGAGTATGGTTACTTTAGTGATCTCTTGTTAATCGTGCTTTGTTTAGTATTACGCGAATTAGGGTGAAGGTGTTCATACAACTCAGTAGCATGGTATGAAGAAGTAGTTCATGTAACTTGAACTCAGCAACATTAATGAAGTAATTAATGCCTTCAGATTGAGTCCGTAATATTTAATCACATGTACACACAGGATGATCATTTCAAATAGGAACAGAACATAAGTCCTTATAAGTCATGCATAAATTAATCAATAACGTAGACTGCTGGTTTACGTGCGTGTCAATGTCCGTTTAAGGATACAATGCAGTATTGTCGTCAGAACATCACAGCTATATGCACGCGCAGCTAGACATGGCTACCTGCCGACAGTGAGACTGCGAGTCTGAATATTTCATACGAATTTGACGATTATTCTCCTCCTTCTGAGAATTCTAGTTAAATACTAACCTCCATAAATTTTCCTCTCATATAGAGTTCTAGGACTGACCCTGGTCCATCAAAAATGCACATATAAATGGCTATATCATGCCATTGAATTGGAAGGTTAGAAAAACGCAGCTATTCAGCTTGGCGGTCAAGTAACAAAGGGTAGCGTCTCCTAGTTACCGACTGTGTCCTAAACAACGCTAGACACGTCATAATCGATCGTGTATGGAGCGTTCAATAATTGAAACATCTATCGCAATATATTAAATGTCTTAACCTTTACGATTGCACGTCCGATAACCTTTAGCAGACGGCGTTAATATCATATACCGTAACAATTCCCTGTACACCGGGGAAAAAAAAATCGATAGATTTTTTTTCAAGATCTATCCGACTTAACAATTTTTCAAAAAAAAAAAAAATTTAACACAATCGTGACATATGGCCGACGATGTTCTGAGTAGAACCGTGTCGCGGTCATGTCAACTAACTATTTGTCATAGTCATCTAACATTAATCATATTATATATCAATATTATACATATTATTATATCAACTAAATAAAATGTCCAATGTTAATAGTGAATGATAGAATTAAATTAAAGTAAGGTCTGTCGTATTAGTATGTCATATAGGAATTAATTTGACTAATTAAAATTAAATTAATTAATTAAACTAAGAGTTAAATTATTAAGATTCTAATGTAACGCGATGTTATGGGAGAAGAAAAGACAAAATAAGTGAGAAGAAATAGAAAGAAATTCGAATATAAGTTTAACTTAATTGTGTGTGTTAAGTGTTAGTGAATAATAACTATCTAATTTAACTAACTAAATAATGTATAGGTACATTTAAAAAAAAATATTAATCTAATACTTGTGTGAGATTTATTTTCTCTTTTCATAATTTCTTCTTTTTATATTTCGTTCTCTTTTTTTGTTCTTTCATTTCATTTTTTTCTCACATTTCATTTTATTGATAATAATTCAATTAAGAAGTTAAGTTAACTAATTAATTAGTATAGGATATGATGATCCATCCGTAGTCTTGATCCTGATGAATTCTTTTAGGCAGAAATGTTCAAACGTTTACGTTGGAAAGAAATGTCATTTATCCCAGCATCCAAGAATTAAGTGCACATAGGATAATAAGTTCGACTTGTCGTCAGATATTGTTCCATGATTGTTCAACGAATATTCATATATCGTGTATGGACGTTAGACGAAGTTTCAATGTCAATATGTATACCTTGATTGTCTTTAGTTCAATTCTGTGATGCATATAGTGTTTATAAAGTTTAAATTGAAAGCAAGGTTAGTTCCCTTATAGTTGATATGTTTTAGGAATGTTAATGTTGATTATTCGTCGTCAATAGGATTACGTGACAACGCATCCGCCACAATGTTTTCAGTGCCAGGAATATGTTCAATGGAGAATTCAAATGGCTGTAGGATGATTGCATATCTGGCGAGTTTTTGGCTCTTGTGGTTAGATCGACGCAAAGATGCTACAGCACGTTGGTCCGTCTGTATGGTGAAGGGAGCACCAAGCAAGAACTTTTCAAGTTTAGTTATTGCCCATATCACTGATAAAAGTTCCTTGTCCACTGTGGAATACTTTGTTTCTGCCGGCTTTAGCTTTCTTGAAATATATAAGGTAGGATGTAGAATGCCATCATGGTTCTGGAGCAGGCATGCACCAATGCCGTAGTTACTAGCATCTGTTCGTAAGAAAAATCTTTTGGAAGCATCGGGAAGTCTTAAAATTGGTTCATGCGAGAACAAATTTATAATTTTCTTGAAAGTTTCATTGCATGTACCAGTCCATGTCACCTTCACCGGCATGTCTTTTTTTAACAATGAAGACAATACAGCCGTGATGGATGACAAGTTTGGTATGAATCTACTGTAATATTGAACAAGTCCTAACAAACTCCTGACCTGTTTCTTCGTCTGAGGAACTGCTATGTTTAGAATTTTGGAGACTGTACTAGGTAACGTTCGGATTTATCCCGATCCAATGATATGTCCCAAAAAGGTTATCTCATTACACGCGATTTGCACCTTTGTAGGTTTAGCAGTTAGATGATAATTCCTTAGAGTGTCGAAAACATATCTAAGTCCCGAAACATGTTCCTCAAACGACGAACTAAACAAGCATATGTCGTCAATATATGTAATAACGTCTGGTCTACCTGATAAAATTTGTCGCATCAGGCGAATGAAGGTAGCTGGCGCATTAACAAGCCCAAAAGGCATCACATTCCACTGGTATAGACCTTGAGGAGTGGAAAATGCGGTGTAGTACTTAGCCTTTTCGGTCAGTGGTATCTGCCAATAACCTTTAGTTAAGTCTATCTTACTAAATATAGTTGCGTTGGATAGACGTGGCAGTAAGTCGTCGATAAGTGGATGTGGTTCGCTGTCAACTATAGTCTTAGCATTTAATTTTCTATAATCAACACATAGTCTGATGTTATTGTCCTTCTTCCGGACAATCACTAATGGAGAAGAGAATGGCGAATTACTAGTCTCAATGATTCCCAGAGACAACATCTGTTCAAGTTCCTTAGTAGTTTTAGCAAGGAAATGTAAAGGAACAGAATAGGGATGTACACGAATAGGTGTATCATCATTGAGAGTAATGTCATGACTGATAGCCGATGTGCGACCCGGGACGTCGGTCAACACATCTGGATAAGATTGTAATAGAAATGGTAGCAATGGACCAATAATATCTATTGCCATCTTGTCAAACGGTCTTACTGAGATATCGCAAGCCTGAATAGGTGCCGTGTGAAAAGCTCAACGTGCTTTCACTTCTTGGCATGTAGTACAGGAACGTACATACTGCGAAATATCTCTTGACACTCCTGGCCAAAAGAATGAAGACAGTACTCGAGATCGTGTTCGAGTATATCCCATATGTCCAGCACAATGTGAGTCATGTGCATGTTGAAGAATGTACCGTCTAAAAGTATACGGGACCATAACTTGTTGTTTCATTTGTGATTTGTCATTAAAACATCTAATCAATATGTCATTTTTAATAACAAAACAATGTTTGTTATTATTACCTGAGGATAGATTGTCAACTTTATCAACCAGCTTAAAAATTTTTTTTAAAGATTTATCCTCTTTTTGTTTGGTTGCAAATGTTTCCCTGTCAATAGGTGAATTGACTACAAATTCCTCTTGGTTGTCTGCATCCATTTTATTATCATCAACTTTTTCCATGAGTTGAGTCTGCGCTCTAGTCGTCACGGCGTTTCCAGTGCATAGGTTATGTTTCTCCCATTCTATGATCTCATCTGGAGTACAATCTTTACTGCCGTGTATACGACCAACCATCAGATCAGCTATAGGCTTTTTTAGCATACATACTTTTACGTTCCCTGTGAAAAAGGGTGTTCTAATATGAACAATAGCTGTTGGGTAGAACTCAATAGTTCCACCAAATGTCATGCAGCGTACATATTCTCCTGTCGCACAGCTAGGATGTACCAGCGACTGACGTACACCAATCGTTGTGGATCCTGAATCCCTCAGCACTGAGACGACGGATCCATTAACTAATCCCCTGTTAAAAATTAATGAGCCTGTTCCATCGTTGACTGCAAGACCTACCTGTGGTATAATATGTCCGCAGTTAAGCACTGTTTCTTTCGCCTTCTGAAAAATAAGATTGCATTGTTGGCAACTATTTGCCACATTATAATTAATAGCAAAACATGCAGCAGAAGACTGTGTTGTATTATTGTCAAGTGGGACCTGAGCTATAGGGGTAGTATTATTTGTAACTGCCGCCCCTGTATTATGGTTGTACTGAGATGATCCCCGAGAATGAGATCGATTCCGAGTATAATTGTTAGAATTATCTCGTCGTCCTCTATAGTAACTATTATCTCGATGTCTCGAGCCATGATTATTACCATTCCAGTTATTATTATTATTGGGAGTATGTGATCGATTATAATTAGTGTTATGTTGACCATTGTGGTAGTTTGTTTGAGGTGAATAATTTCTATCTCGTGATCTGCCTCTGTTGAACTCATTTTTATTGTTGAAATCATTATTATGTCCCTTCTGAAAGTTAACATTGTGATTTCTTTGGAACCTGCTTCTGTCTACACTGTGATGTCTTTGTTTGTTATTATGATTGTAGGCCATATTAGACGCTACAGGTAGAGGTTCTCTTAATGAGGAGTTAGAAATGATTGCATTCGGATGTGCCGAACAGTAGTTTAAAGAAATTTTTTCTAACTCGTCCATAGTACCTGGTTTACGCTCCTGCAAATATGCAAAAAATGGCTGACCGAAGATAATACCTTATCCCGTAGTAGTAAATCAACTAATTTGTCGTATGATTTGTTGACTTCTGCCAGTTCAACCCATCTATTAAATGTATTGCGTATGTTCGCAATGAATCCTGCAAAATCTTTTGGAGATTCAGGTAAAATTCCCTTAAATTTCAACCTACAGTGTTCCTCGTCCAGGTGAAACCTTCGTAAAAGCAAGGACTTAATAGCACCGTAG
This sequence comes from Oreohelix idahoensis, assembly GCA_024509875.1. NCBI lineage: Eukaryota > Metazoa > Mollusca > Gastropoda > Stylommatophora > Oreohelicidae > Oreohelix > Oreohelix idahoensis. The sequence goes on along the minus strand of JAMPIV010006122.1, from coordinate 28,303 downwards.
TTATTTGCTATTGATGGGTCAGCATTTTGAGAAGCCGTCAGTGGTTCTCCAACCAAGAATTCATTTAACTTGAGTACCCATGACTCTTCAGGCAAATGATTTGTTTTGCAAGTCTGTTCAAAACGTGACAGAAACGATGAAAGGTCATCCACGTTTAAGTTGAGAGTGGGTAATTTAAAGTTGTAGAAATGTTTAGTTTGGCTGGATGACGATCCATTTTGTGCGTTATTATTCTGGTTTGCATCAGCACTTTGTGCTTGTAATCTTGCTGTCTCCAATTTAATACGCGCCAATTCCATTTCTTGTTGTAAAATAATTTCCTCTCGTTTCAATTTATTCTCTTCTTCCTGTTGAGCCATTTCTCTTAATCTATTTTCCTTGGCAATTTGCTTCATCTCACGTTCCTCTTCCTCTTTCTTTAATGCAGCCTTTTTCTCTGCTTCTTTTCTTTCACGTTCCTCCATTTCTGCTTTATGTTTTTCCAGTTCTGCCTCAGCAAACTGACGAAGTTCTTGAGATTTATAACCATATTCCTTACCAATTTTAACGAAATGGTCTATAGTAAGCATTTTGACTTTTATCTGTAAGTAATTATTGATAATTACTGATTAAAATAGTCAATAGTAGCTTCAGAGTAATTATTATACTTACTCAACTTAGGAATATTCAATATAAATAATCACAATAGTACTGAACTCTTATGTCTAAGTTCAACTAATAGACAATATTTTGTAACAATATTGTATCTAAATACGAACTATATCATAAATAGTTATGATATCTGTTAACTATAATGTAATTACATCACACAATTAATCTCAATATCCAATAATGTTGGGTATAATAATAATAATAAATTCTTTAAGCGCCAAACACGGCGCATAAGGCAGAAACCAGTGCTCTCCAGGTTGTTCGTTGTGACGCCACTCCTCTTAGCTCTTGCACATTATTTAGGCCCAACGTTCTTCCTTCTCTTATTATTGCTTCTGAGTGTTTCTTTTGGTCTTCCTTTTTTCCGCTTACCCTCAGGAACCCAAGTGAGCGCCTGTAGTGGTATTCTGTTGTTTTGCATTCGTAGGACATGACCGATATATGACCATCGTCTTTTCCTTATATAGTCGGAGACATATTTCTGCCTAGAGTCTTCTCTTATTTGTCGATTAGTCTTGAATTCTTTCCAACTGATGTTCATGAGTTTTCTAAGACATTTGTTCTCGAATGTATTCAGCTTGTTCTCCAATGATTTTGTTATTTTCCAACTCTCACAGCCGTATGTTAACACTGAGATAACATTTGAATTAAACAGACGAAGCTTGGTATGTATATTCAATGATCGTAATTTCCAAATGTTAGATAATCTATTGAAGGCGCTAGCTGCCAAAGCAATTCTAGTATGGATTTCTCTTGTTGTGTCACCATCCTGAGTCATTTTACTGCCTAAATAATTGAAACTTTCAACTTTCTGTAGTTTTTCCCCGTTTAAGATGATATCAAAGGTCTCGTTAGAAAAGTTCATAGCTTTAGTTTTAGAGGCATTTATTTGGAGACCAATTTTAACCGAGAGATGACACAAATTATTTATTGCTTCTTGGGATTGTCTTGGTGTTGAACTTAAGAATGCTACATCATCTGCGAAATCCAGGTCCCCCAGGAATTTTCCATTTGTCCATTTTATACCCAATTGTTCATTGTGGGTATAGTTTCTCATAACCCAATCAATAGCTATTCCAAAAAGTAGTGGTGACATAATACAGCCTTGTTTCACCCCTGTTTCTACTGTAAACCATTCTGTATTCCCTTTATTTGTTCTAACACAACATCTTGCATTGTCATATAGCGCTTTGATTATATTCACATATTTTGTTGGAAAACCATAGATTGTAAGTATCTTCCACAATGATGGGCGGTGTAGACTATCAAAGGCTTTTTGAAAATCGACGAAGGTGATAATAAGTGGCGATTGCCTTTCCACTGATTCTTCTATAATTGTTCTTAGTGTGAATATTTGATCAATACATGATCGTTTCGGCCTGAAACCCGCTTGTTCTTCTCTGATCTTTTCGTCAGCATGCAATTTAAGTCTTTCTAACATCATGCAACATAATAATTTTCCAGGTACTGATAATAGAGATATACCACGCCAGTTATTACAGTCTGATAGATCACCTTTCTTCGGTAACTTTACAATAATACTGTCTTTCCATTGTTGTGGTGGTTGTTCTTCTCTCCATACTTCATTTATAATATCTAAAATTCTCAAGAGGTTGTTGTCATTAACTGCTTTAATCATTTCCCCTGAAATTTCGTCAACTCCAGCAGCTTTAAAATTTTTTAATCTTTTAACGGCTTGTTTGATCTCGTCCAGCGTGAATTCATCGCAAGTTATTGGCAAAGTGGTTGTGGATGTTTCATTATTAAAATCAGGTGTTACTGTTGGTGGTGGTCTGTTTAGCACCTCCATGAAGTGCTCAGCCCATCTCTTCATTTGTTCTTTTTCTGTTGGTATTGAATTCCCTAATTTACCTTTAACAGGTGTTTCCATAGCAGTAGGCTGGTGACATAGTTGTTTTGTAATTTGATAAAGGCACCTACTATTACCAGTTCTTGCAGCATTTTCAGCTTCTACGGCCAGTTCATTGATGAAATGTCTTTTATCTCTTCGAGTTTTTGTCTTCACTTCTTTATTTAACAAGTTATAAGTTAGTTTGCAAGATTCAACTGCATTATGTGTACTTGCCGCTAGTAGTTTAAGTTTTGCTGTTTTCCTTTCTTGTATTTTATCCCAAGTATCTTCTCTCATCCATTTTTTCTTTTTATGTACTAGGTATCCGGTGGTCGCTACAGCTGCTTCTGTCATTGCTGTTCTCAGTTGTTCCCATTTAGTATCGATTGTCTTGGTGGTGATATCGTTGTCAATTTTGCCTAAAGCATCGAAATAGTTGTTCATTTTGACATTATATTCCTTCTTTATATCATTTGATTGCAGTCTGTGTACATCTATTCTTCTATTTTTATTCGGTTGGTATAACTTCTTCAGTTTAATTCTCATTTTAGCTATGCAGAGGTTATGATCGCTTCCGATCTCTGCACCTCTGTATGCTCTGACGTCTTGAACTGATGAGCGAAATTTAGCGCTTATGCAGAAGTGATCTATCTGGTTCTTAGTTCTGCCATCAGGTGAATTCCATGTTATCTTGTGGATATTCTTATGTGGAAAGATGGTGTCTGCCACAACGAGGTTTGATATTTCACAAAGTTCTAGAAGTCTTTCGCCATTTTGATTCATACAGCCTATGCCATGAGTACCGAGATATCTTTGTACTCCATCGTTGTTGTCACCTACTTTGGCGTTAAAATCACCCATGATTGCTATTATGTCATGCTTGGGTATTGTGTTGATGGTACTTAGAAGTGCTTCATAGAAGTCATCTTTTGTGGTATCAAGAGCGTCGTTAGTTGGTGCATAACATTGTACAATTGAGAGCTTGAAAAATCGTGTCTGAAATCTAGCTAATATTAGCCTCTCATTGATAGGTACCCAGCTGATAAGCGATGCTGCTGCTTTCTGTGTCATTAGGATGGCTACTCCCTCTGTGTGACGATTATCATTACTACCAGAGTATATAATTTGCTTTTTTTTCTTCTGAAATATATTTTATGCCCTTCCCCGTCCATCTACACTCGCTGACACCCAATAAGTCCAACTTATAATTATCCATTTCTTTAATTACTTCTTCCAATTTTCCGTCTTGATACATAGTTCTTACATTCCAGTATCCAATTTTAGAAATCTCCTTAGCCCCCAAGATATTAGAGTGAGTCATGTTTACTGTCGAGCCTGGTTCTGTTTCGGTAACAATAGCTTGTTTTACGATAGTGAATTGTTAACTCACTGATCAACCCTCCAATCCAACCGACCGATTCAAGGGTTTCGAGGTCAGTTATAGGAAAATATCTACACCACTAGATACTCTGGTGTATCTCTAATTCTATAATTTAACATAACATGGTGATATCCATCGAAATATACACATTCCTGATGTTTTTCTTCCGGCGTCTAAGGTGAGAAACGAATTTCACCTCCATCTTGGAATGTTGGGTATGATTCCTAGTAATTATATTGTTCAATGTACTAAGTCACTCTCTTAGTACCAGAAAAGTATATTAAATAATATACAATGGGTCTATTACCTCAAAGGTAGACTATAAGATTATTTTATTTGGTCAATATATATATTATATTATTATGCCCTAGGCATCTCTTATAAATTGTAGTGCTACTTTCTTGGACTATCACTGCATAATTATGCAATGTCCCATATTAACCTTAAATATCAGAAAAAATTAATTAAATTAAATTACAAGTGTATTATTGCATATAATATCATATTATTAATGTAGTATTTAATATATATCATGAGGACAAACAAAACAATGATGCAACTAAAGGGTACAAACAATGTCAAGACGCAAACAAGACATTTTCACAATTAAAAATGAATTTATGAACTAAATAAAACAAGCGGAAGTGTCACAAGCCAAATGAAGGGTCAAGGTCTGACCCGAGGTCAACTTAATATTCAAAGTACACAAAAAAAAAATGACTGCAAAAAATGATGACATCACAGGACTCATAACGGACGACCATTTAACAATCATCAAATAAATGATAGTAAGAGGAGACTGGACGAAATAGATAACGAACATGATACAAAACTGAATAAAATTGTGAACTGAGTACGAATAAAATACACCAGTTATCTACGGAACGGTACAGCTAACACAAATCGTCAAACGACAGCAGATTTGGACAGACAGTCCAATGGCAAACCTCAATGGGGCTTCCAAAAGTGCAATCGTTTAACTGCCCTAAGAAACGACCGAAATCAATTCAGGCATCGTGAGAGCCACAGAATCTAATTTCGGTTCATCCTCCCTACCTCCCACTAATTAACAACACATTAAAACAACCCAAAAAAAAATACATGAAACACATTCAGAAAAGACATGCCTATGCAGGCAAAAGGCATGGACTCAGTATTACTGTTTGCAATGACGACAGTATTAAAACAACTAGACTTATCTTTTCCGTTGCTTAGATCAGTGCTAGAGGTCGTCAACAGCTAGGCTAAAGCCCCTGACTGTCTGCTCCTGTAGTCCATATCGTGTGTTTGCTTCAATGGCTCATGTTTCCCCTGGTTAGACTTAGAAAACGACTTTGGTTTCTCCGACAGATCACCTACACGACTTTCAGTGACGTCACGTTGTTAGGCATTATAATGAGTAAGACGTCATCTTCGACTGGATCATGTGATCGAAACTTGATCATAAATATTATGGTTAACATGTGCGTAAGGAACAGAAGTTTGTTTCTTTTTTTCTGTCGTTCCCCACACTGGCCACCACTTTGTTGCTGAGTTATTTGCCGGTTGAAGATCATGCACTGAGTATGGTTACTTTAGTGATCTCTTGTTAATCGTGCTTTGTTTAGTATTACGCGAATTAGGGTGAAGGTGTTCATACAACTCAGTAGCATGGTATGAAGAAGTAGTTCATGTAACTTGAACTCAGCAACATTAATGAAGTAATTAATGCCTTCAGATTGAGTCCGTAATATTTAATCACATGTACACACAGGATGATCATTTCAAATAGGAACAGAACATAAGTCCTTATAAGTCATGCATAAATTAATCAATAACGTAGACTGCTGGTTTACGTGTCAATGTCCGTTTAAGGATACAATGCAGTATTGTCGTCAGAACATCACAGCTATATGCACGCGCAGCTAGACATGGCTACCTGCCGACAGTGAGACTGCGAGTCTGAATATTTCATACGAATTTGACGATTATTCTCCTCCTTCTGAGAATTCTAGTTAAATACTAACCTCCATAAATTTTCCTCTCATATAGAGTTCTAGGACTGACCCTGGTCCATCAAAAATGCACATATAAATGGCTATATCATGCCATTGAATTGGAAGGTTAGAAAAACGCAGCTATTCAGCTTGGCGGTCAAGTAACAAAGGGTAGCGTCTCCTAGTTACCGACTGTGTCCTAAACAACGCTAGACACGTCATAATCGATCGTGTATGGAGCGTTCAATAATTGAAACATCTATCGCAATATATTAAATGTCTTAACCTTTACGATTGCACGTCCGATAACCTTTAGCATGATCTTTCATACCCGTTCAGTCCGTCACTTCTGCACAATAAACCCTTTTATGGAAGTCTGTATCTTTCTGGTTGTCATTTCTGTTGCTCTGCACGTTTCAGAGCCTTACAAAATGATAGCCTTGACATTAGAGTTGACAATTCTTTTTTTTTTCATTGGACTTGATTTCTTTTGATGTCCATGTATTTTCCAATGCATGTTTATGCTCGATATATATTCTCCTTCTTCTTTTTCTTCTTCTTCTTCTTCTTTTTCTTCTTCTTCTTCTTCTTCTTTTTCTTCTTCTTCTTCTTCTTCTTCTTCTTCTTCTTCTTCTTCTTCTTCTTCTTCTTCTTCTTCTCCTTCTTTTTCTCCTTCTTCTTCTTCTTCTTCTTCTTCTTCTTCTTCTTCTTCTTCTTCTTCTTCTTCTTCTTCTTCTTCTTCTTCTTCTTCTTCTTCTTCTTCTTCTTCTTCTTCTTCTTCTTCTTTTTCTTCTCCTTCCTCATCTTTCAACTCCACAAGGAACGTAAGCCTTCAACAAACTTATGTCAAGTCTTCATGTCCCGTACCATCACCTCACGGTCTTTCCATCCCTTCATGTCTGTCACCAGTTCTCTTCTCCGTGTGCTCGTTTGTCTTCCTCTACCTCTCTTACCCTGGGGATTCCAGATCAAGGACTACCTTGTAACGCTATCAAAAGGTTTTCTCAATGTGTGTCCTTCGATACATAATGCTAGATGAAATATGTTATAACTTATATTAAATGCGTCAGTGACAGAAAGTGTGGAGGACAGATCACACTTATGACTTTGCAACGGAACTATATAGCACAGAAAGAAAACGAAAGAGAGCAAGGCAGAAAGACATACTTTCCTATCTTTTAAAGGCAGAAATAGAGAAAACGAAGGTCTTTATTTTTCTTTATTGATTACATTCTCCCCCTCCTTCCCCCCCCCCCTTTTCCCACCTCGAATGTGATTATGTTTCAGAATAAATATATAATATCGAATGTAGATTTAACGATGATGTTTGTAATTTTCAACATATTTTTATTTCATTATTATAATTAGATAGGCTACTGTGAATGAGTATGCTATTATTTTACTTATTAATATGTAAAATGTATGTGAGAATAAATGAATTCCGTATAAAAGACGAGAGAAACGAAGGGCAGAATGTCAGACGGGCCTGCGAGCAAATTATCAATCCTTTGAACATAAAGTTCGTTCGTTCGTTCTTCTTCTTCTGTTGTTGTTTTGTTTTTTGAAACAGAAAGAGAGAAAACAGATATTTTCACTGTTTTATTTGTGACAGAAAGAGTGAAAACAGATAATATTTTCACTGTTTTATTTGTGACAGAAAGAGAGAAAACGCACGTACATTCATTTTCTTTTTTTTTTTTTTAATAATCTCTTACGCGCACGCACTTCCTCCTAGAAATACATTTCATTTATAAATACAGTCACTCATGCCCACATCTAAAACCAGCAGCAACATTAAGCGAAAGGGCTGGGCTGCGTGCGATATCGCGATCAAAGACACGGTAAGCGACAGTCATAGTTTGTTCGAACATTCGACATTAAAAATAGATTCAAGTTTTTCCATGCAGTCACGTTTATCGGAAACGCGAAAAATAATACCTGTCGTTTGCAGCTGCCCCTGAATATGAACCGAAGTGGTTTTAATGGCAGCGCTGTCTAAACTGGTGTAATAACAGTATTATTATTCAGCCAGCCTCAAATGACAGTACACAGACAGCAGTTATGAAACAGTGGACCCACGATCTCTGTGTGGATGTATGATTGTTATACTTGGTGGATGCATGCACACAGTGGCGGTATTAAGGGGGGCGAGAAGGGGGCGGTACGCCCCGGGGGACAACCGGGAAGGGGGGTGTCATCGGACAATATTAAGATAGTTAAGGTAAAGGTAAACGATCCCGTTACACGCCTATTGTGACATATTGGGAATATGGTGTTAGGCCCGTATTTTCTTGACCGTCGGCACACTAGAGTGATGTGGTCAACATCCCGCCGGCCACCTTAACCTCCCAGAGTTGCTCTGGTACCCAATTCATGAGGCTGGGTCGACCCCGGAGCCGTTTGCGGTCTAAAAAATCCCACGTCAACTGGGGATCGAACCATGGACCACCGAACTAGGAAGCCAGTGCACTAACCACTGCGATAGAACTGTTAAATATACACTCGCAAATGTGTTTCTTCATATTGGAGGATGTCAAAAGTAAGATCCGTCCCCAGTGCCAAGTACTTTAGAAACGCCTCTGCATGCACATTACTACTTCTGTTTACTATAACCTTCTTTCTCCTTGAATCCTTGGCCGTTGACTGACAAACAATCAGTAACAATCACGTCTAATGGCGTCTTGAAGAGAAGAAACAAACGCGCTCCACTTCGTTCGATCAGTGGCTGTCCCTTGCACTGTGCCCCACCTGTGGTTCATGCTTTTCACCTTAGGTTCCACAGTTTTCTGTGAATGTGTTTTTAGTTGGCTTTTCTTTCGTCTTCCTTCTGGGGTTCATTGCATGGCAATTTTGGTGATGGTGTGGAGGTCTCCTCTGAGGACATAAAAAAAAAACCCAACTCCAGCGTCTACCTAATATGATGGTGTTCGTTTCTTCTTGATTTCTATTGGTAAACATTACTATATCCAACGCGAGCAATTAATAATTGTATGATTTCTTGTGTGTATTGACTAATGGTCGAATACATCTTCAGTGGCCAAATGCTTTATTTGTCGTCTTTCTCGTTGCGAGGTTTTTAACAAATTATCAACAACAATAACAACAAATTAACTCAAGGTTCAGTTTTCAGTTCTTGTGTAACACAACAGAAACGAACAACTAAGAAGTGATATACTTTCAAAAATCGGTGCTTGCAAAAAATATAATAATCAAAGCTGTGTGCCAGGATTACAGATATAAATCCAACGGAAAGAACTGAAATAACTGGTTGAACAAGCGGGTGGAGAAAAGATCTTAGAGGTGGTTAAAAACAACTTTGAGGAAGTCATATATTAGAATCGCAACATATTCTTCTGGACTCCTCGGGGTAAAAGAAAAAAGGGAAATACAGAAATATATGACAAAAAGATATAGTCAGACATGGGAAGAATAATCGAAAGCGGAACCACATTAACAGGTTGCATACGATAGGAGTGTTTGGCGAGAGATGGTAGAATGCCTACGCTTCCCATAAAGCTGAAACGCAAAGGACAAGAAGAATTCTCGTCGGCGATATTTTCATTCCATGAAATGTAGCTTCGAATGGTTGGCATTTCTTTTTTTTTTTTCCTAAAACTTTGTCAGTAAATATTTTCAAGTTTCTTTTATGTTCTCAAATGTTTAATCTAGCAACATTTAGATTATCTTTCTTGTCCTGTCAGATCTTAACCTAATCCAACTATTTTTGTGTTTTGTTTCTTAAATTTATTTTTACTTCTAAGTAACATTAATTTCAAGTCTTCTTCCAGAGTCAGTGTTGTTTTTTTTATAGCGTTGTTAAAATCTACGGAATAAAACCACGGCTTCAGTCACTGTAAATGTAGCCTCCTGTTGGAATTTGTCATACTGAATTTACTTTCAGTCTGACTGTACTGTCTAACGTAGTGTTTGGCGGAGTATTTTTGCATGAATGGTTCTCTTAAGAATGATTACTAACAGAGACGGTTTAACCATTAGGCGATCTAGTCGATCGCCTTAGGCTAGCAAAATTATGAATAGGGGAAGGAGCGGAAAAACTGAGTTAACTAGAATACTGACATAGCGAAAATGTTATTCCAAGAAAAGTTTTTTTTTTTTGGCCCTTCTACATCGTTGTAAATAGGCGTGTGTGCATATATATGTGTCGTAGATTTTTGATAGGTGATTAAGACAGATTCTGATATTGTGATTAAATGTTATGTATTTTCTTCCTAAAATCCAGTACGGGTCACAAACCAAAACCTACCAGCGGCCTGAATCTGAGAGAACGGGTCTATGTCCAACAGTACCAACAAACATTCTTATATAAATATCGGGTCTTCAAGGTTGACCGGTTTGGCCCTCTTGTTTCACCCAGAAAGAGAGAGAGTACCAACAAAAGACTATAAGAATAATTGTAACTGGACCTATAGCTATCCAGATTCTTTTTCCATTTTCATGTACATTCAGCCCGCTGTGGCGAAATTATCAAAAATTAGCATTTCCCAACTACTGACCACTGTGATGTGTCGAGGATTTTTTCCCGAGAGATTTACATACCTGGCATTCTCTTTAAGTATTGGAATTACAAGCTACTGACACTGTGAACACTAGATCTTGTAATTATTTTCCTACCTGGACTAATTGATGTGACATAAACAGATCCAATTAACAGTAACGAAGTAAGCGTTCCCCAAATAACAGGATTAATCAAACTTTGAGGAGCTGGGGCTTATTTTGCCAAAACACAACCCAACACTGGCTTTGCTGTTTGTACCACGGAGATATGTTCCAGATGTTGTTAATCAACAATTAGGTAAGCGCGACTGAAAGTGGCCACTGTTTGTCTGAAGCGAGAGAAAGAAGGAATGAATAATTCTTCTATTGTATAATCATTGTACTCACTTTGTTGTGCCTTTCTTTTGTTTGCTATTACTGTTAATTTTTTCTGAATAGATTAATTAGGAACTCTGTTCTTTACAGTATAGGCAAATTCTATACCATAGCGCAAATCTTTTGACTTTTTGGGGGTTATTTAACTTCTTCTTGTGGGATCTTGTCTCAACAGAGGGGATTGCACTTATGGGGTTTATTTCTTTATGATTTCTGTAACCTATGATTTTTTCTATTTTGATATTTGATACTGAATGTTGTGAAGTTTTTCCTTTATGATAAATAAACTTAACATAAAACTGAATTACCTGTGTTGGTCAGCTCGGCCCAATATCCCTAATCCATTACTATAGTTTCACGTTTGTGCGTCTGATTGTCGTCACTTATCTGTGTGTGTGTATGTGAGTGGTTATAGTGTATATGTTAATATATACAGAAAGGTAAACTGTCTGATAAACAAATTTCAGTCGTAAGATAGGCTGGACTAGAGTATCTTCTCAATCCAGGGACAGACTCTACCTTTTCACCATTTCACTCTTGAAATCTATTTCTTTACCTTATCTCTCACTGAGTTACCACCTTTTCCAGTTCTATTCAGACGGGACCAGAATCTATCTTAATCACCTACCAAAAATCTACGACAATATGTAATAGAACTTCAGTGCGTGATCAGAAAACCGATAAATCTGGTGATCTGTGTGAGCTGTGTTAATTATATTTATCTTACATGTACAATCAAGTTTTATTTTTTTTTAATTTAAACTGATATGAGCAGTCTATTCTACAGTATCTAACCTGGTAAGAAGGGAATACCTTATGATAATAAACACAGGTATACGCAGATATGTCTGTGCGTTAGTGTGTATAGATGATGGAAAGATCGAAAAGAGAAACGTGTCTGGTCATTGTTGCTGTCATTTTCGACGGAGTCATCTGTCAAGTTATTTGCTTATGTTTGTATCATAAGTATAATTGTGTCTTTACCTGCGATGTCAGGTTGATTAGGGGTTGTCTTCCCTTGTTTATTCATTCATTGTGTTTGACCTTTAGGGTCAGAGGTTGACAGTTCGGCGTGGGCCTATGGGAAGGTTTTTTAAGCGGGAGTGAGATATACTTCCGGGAAGCCGGGAGGTCCTGTTTTTCTGAAGGGACCAAGAGTCCATTGTTTTTCGGGGAGAATCTTCGAAGTAACTGCTATGGCAGTTTTCCCCAGTGAATCTCTGTGCGTCGGGATGACGACAGAATTCCTTGTGTAGTTCTGAGGATTCATTTACCAGGTAATACCGACCTTTATGCATTATTACGCTTTTCGGTGGCAGAACATGTAAAGGATTACCTAGGGTGAACAGCAGTTCACGGATCCGCCATTTCAGAACTTATATATTTGTGCTCGAGGTAGCCATCCAAGACTGTTAGTCTTATATTGTCCAGAAATCCAGTGACGAGGATATATTGTGGGAGCCGCAGATTGGCGGAACTTCTATCTACAATAAGTATTACTGCAGGGTTGGTGATAACCTATTTAACAGAAGTACACGGCCGACGTTAGGACGAGGCCTGTGCTTCCGGCTATTATACTACAGCCTGATATGTGCAATTGGCAGGGAGTGCCAAGTTGCACCTGTGTGTCAAGGTAACTAAGGCATCTGACGCGTTTAGTCAGAGACGCCAAGGGCGACGCTACGAACTGTCATTATTGAAGAACTTTGCTATTGACCATGCACGTCTATTCTGATGTTTACCTTTTTGAATGCCAAATGTATACCTATCGATGTCAGGTCAGCATGACCTTGTTACACTGACTGTTCCTGTTGATATTATGTGTGTTCCCGTCAATAAATGTCTTGAAACATGCCTGCAGTGTCAAAGCATCCTTGATTACTGCATGTGAGAGTATGGGTTGCAGGATCTACATCTATACGAGCCTAAACACATTCGCGTCTTCATTCGCACCCACACTCAACTCATCATACGCTCGCACTACACATCTAACAACATGTAAACTGTCTTGGGCCAGTGATCACCTCAACAAGAAAAAAAAGACAGTTACAGTCATGTGAATGTATTTTGTGAAAGATGGAAAAACGATGGATTAGTGGAACTGAAGTGCTGCTTTAAGTATGCTTGAGAAATATTGAATGAATGGCTGGGTGGTAATCAACCGGGTAATCAAAGAATTGGTTAATCCGTCAGTATGTCAGTCCGTCTGTCTGTCTAGTAATTTTTTTTTTAAATTAAAGGGGAGGGACGGAATGCGCGGACATGCGCTGTGGCTGAAATAAAAAGTTACCTGTTTAAATCAATGCTATCCATTTCCCATAGCAACAGCGACAAGAAGCGCAGGTCTTTAAGAACTTCTGAAAACAGTAATTCTCCATTCAGTAAAGCCAACAAGTGTAAAATCATCTTTGTAAGAAAATAGAAATTAAAACAATTTAAAAGAAAATTACAGTGTTACAAGCAGAAATCACTATTTTGAAACCTATTTCAAAACTATAATAAAAAGTGTTCCTGGTCGTTTTCTAACGCATTTAAACATTGCTCCAAGCACAACATGCTAGCACATTTTTAAATGCCATTCTGTTCATTACAAAACTACATTGATTCTTGTAAAGCGAAAATTTAGTGAGACAGTCCAAACCAGCAGTTCCCAAATGTTGAAAGTCTTGGTTTGTTTGAGGTTCTAATTTTAATGTTCAACTCTGCCAACCCGAACTTCTTCCTCGTTCGCCTTCAGACCTCCACATTTATGACTCTAATAAAGGCAGTAGTCAACTCAAGGTTCCCGACATCTCCAAACAGTTTTTCGTTGACAGAAGTGGGTTGTTGCCATATGCTGCTCCGTTCATTACTGTAGGTTGGGCAGTATTGCAGCAGGTGTTCGACTGTCATCGGGCTGGTATCGCAGGTGCAGAGATCTGTTGCACCAATTTTGTATTTGTGGTATAGATGGTATCTCGGTCTGTTGTGTCCAGTCCGTAGCCGAAAAATGATGACCTTTTCTTTCCTGGATAGTTGATGATATGCGTCATTTTTCAAATGGCCCGGGTGCTCTCATTTCCCATTTGGAAGCGCAAACAAAACTCATAAAGTCGATTCAATATATAATTTCTCCATTCACAGATTTTATATAACAGAGATCGGCAAACTTTTTTAAGAGACGGGCCGAAAAGTAATTATTTTAGGTCTCAGATTCCAAGAGGACGTGGTAAAATTCAAGGATATTTACAAGATCAGAAAACAACATCTGCATAAATTTGTTTATTATCAGAATACATGTATTGAGGAATAGAATTATGTACAATCATTGGGGTGGGTGAGGGAGGAATTCATAAAAGTTGAGAAATTTTTTTTAAAGACAAAATCACCTTACGTGACTACAGAGTTTTTTTTTTAAATGTCAACAACCACGTAAAATTAACTATCATCTCAGTTACTGTGATGTTATAAGGAATGAATAATTGATTCAAAAGGGTTATATATTGTTGGCGAGCCGGATAAAAATGAATCCGCGGGCCGCATTTAGCCGATGGTCCGAAGTTTGCCGACCGTTCCTATATAAAATATGCTTCAAATTGTCAAAGATCACGATAAGTATTCGACTTCATCCATCAAATACATCATCAGCTTTTTCAAATCATTCTGTACACAGTTAGTAAATACAGGTCCGGCTCAACGATTCTTTACTCAGTAAATCAACTGCAGCATGACTGACATTCTCAAATAAGTCATGAAATCAAATCTGCGTTTCTTTATGTCCACTTTCATACATATTTGGCATCTAAGACAAGCTTCGTGATCACAATATATTAATTCACGGACATTCTTCAAGAGCAGACATCTCTAGTCAAAAACACGTCCTATCACTGAGACTGTCTACAACAAAATCCTCTGTAACTGCACACAACATTCATGAGTCACTTCACTACCAATCTGCATCTCATTCAGTCATAATGCCTTTCGGAATATAAAACTGACAGGATAAATATTTCGTTTTATACGCCAAACGCATATCGCAACACGAAACTTTGGTTGGTTCCAATACCCCTTTTTTTCAAAATGAACGAAGTAAATTCTAGACTATACCATGCACATACACATAGGAAAATAAATAAACAGATTAATTAATCATAAAGAAAATTGTATTCGATATATAACAACATTTTTAGCATCATAAAGTTTGTTAAATGATTATCAGAACACAGCCTAATAAATTAGCAAGACCCGGGATTCTGTTTCTTGTCAACTAGCAATTTAATTCTTGGTAGTTTTTGAAAGATTAGCTCAGGCAAATACAGCATTCTATAAAATGAAGAGTATTTTATGCAACAATTCTTTGTCGTGGGAAATAAGAAAGGAAGGTCTTCAGTGTTGTATAGAACCAATCCTGACATATGGGAGTGAGTCATGGACAATTACTAAACAAGTAGGGAAGGTACTGGAGGCCACAGAGATGTGGTTTTACAGAAGAATGTTAAAAATACCATGGACGGCCAAAAAAGAGTAAAGATGATGCTCTGAAAGAGGTCAATACGCAAAGGAAACTTATTTCACAAGTTAGAAAGAAGCAATCCACTTTTGTTTTTGGGGGGGTTGGGGGGGGGGGGGGGGGGGGGGGGGGGGGGGGGCGGGGCCCCGGGGGGTGGGGGGGGGGATGGGGGGGGGGGTTAGTGTGGGGGGGGGGGTTATGAGAAGAGGAAAAGCTGGGGTTGGGGTTGGGGGGTAACAACAGGTTAGATTGAAAGGAAAAAATATAGGGGAAGACAAAGAGAGCAGCTACTGGACCGTTTGACATCCTAGCATGGAAAGAAGTCAACAACAGGGGGGATCATTTGTACTGGGGGGTTGGGAGAGGGGGGGGAAGTGGCATGGGGGGGGGAATGGGGGGGGGGGGGGGGGGGGGTGTTGGGGGGGTTTGGGTTTTGGGGTTGGAGGGGTTTTTATTTGGGTTTGGTTGTGGTGGGTGGTTTGAGAAGTTTTTGGGGGTTTTGATACCCACATATGATGCTCAGTCTCCAGTTTGTTACTTGCTTTGGATTTACTTAGAACGGGTCTGATAATCCTGATTCATATAGATACATGTTACAAACGGAATTTTGGAATAACATTTTAATAAGAAAATATAGTTATTTACTAAATATTCCCCGAACCCACTTGACAAGCTGAGGATACTCGTGTACACAGGATGGGAACCTCTGGTCCCAACCATCCTCACTTATTGATTATTCTGTTATGTACCTGATACTACAGACGGAAATTCCAGCTCCTATAAAGGTCACAAACGTAACTAGTAATTCAAATGGTTGTATGTAATATACAATATCGGCTTTTCGGTTTCCTCTTCTGAGACCTGCCGTTTTTTTTAAAGTATATGTTTGAGTGTGGACATATATGTGTGTGTGTGTGAGTGCGAAGTGCGTAATCAGTATCTTGAATAATCAATTGCACTATAGGCTGTCAGTTAATATTGATGTAAATAGCAGAGCTTTGCAAATTGTTTTTTAAACTCTTGTACCATCTTAAACTTTCGTTTCGAAAATTTCTTTATCAGAAACGCGTTTAGTTATTTTCTTTTTGTAACAGTTAGCGAAGAAAAATAACGAAAATACGTAACTAAATAAATGGTTGTATGTAATATACAATATCGGCTTTTCGGTTTCCTCTTCTGAGACCTGCCGTTTTTTTTAAAGTATATGTTTGAGTGTGGACATATATGTGGACCATCAGTAAGAGAGATAACTGGCGAGTGAACATCAACAACATAGAGAACTGGATAGAGGCAATCAGAAGTAGAGAGAAAGATTGTTCTGGTTACAGCTTTGGTATAAGGCAGTTTATGTTATGACTTTCCCACTCTCAGCAGCAGATATAGTTTATTTACTCTGAAAAGTGTGTTTAGAGATTCGTGCTGCTGGGCTTCTGGTGTCTTTTAGAAATAGGTTCAGGCACACTTCCTACAAAGTCATATATATATGGGGTGAAACAAGGCTGTATTATGTCACCATTACTTTTTGGAATAGCTATTGATTGGGTTATGAGAAACTATACCCACAATGAACAATTAGGTATAAAATGGACAAATGGAAAATTCCTGGGGGACCTGGATTTCGCAGATGATTTAGAATTCTTAAGTTCAACACCCAGACAATCCCAAGAAGCAGTAAATAATTTGTGTCATCTTTCGGCGTCTGTGGCCTAATGGATATGAACGCAGTTTCATAATCCAGATATACCAGGTTCGAAACCTGCAGCAGGCGGTTTGGTAGCAGATCGCTTTGTGTGGATTTTTAACAATGGTATAAGCGCCGTACCGTTCAGAAAGCAATGGCAAACTACTGAATGAAAAAAATTGCCTAGAAAAATCACAAACAGTCAATAAAAGCTGGGGTTGATTGCCACGTCCTGTAAAGGATAAGCAACTAACTTCGGTTAAAATAGGTCTCCAAATAAATGCCTCTAAAACTAAAGTTATGAACTTTTCTAACGAGACCTTTAATATCATCCTGAACGGCGAAAAACTACAGAAAGTTGAAAGTTTCAATTGTTTAGGCAGTAAAATGACTCAGGATGGTGACACAACAAGAGAAATCCATACTAGAATTGCTTTGGCAGCTAGCGCCTTCAATAGATTATCTAACATTTTGAAATTACGATCATTGAATATACATACCAAGCTTCGTCTGTTTAATTCAAATGTTATCTCAGTGTTAACATACGGCTGTGAGAGTTGGAAAATAACAAAATCATTGGAGAACAAGCTGAATACATTCGAGAACAAATGTCTTAGAAAACTCATGAACATCAGTTGGAAAGAATTCAAGACTAATCGACAAATAAGAGAAGACTCTAGGCAGAAATATGTCTCCAACTATATAAGGAAAAGACGATGGTCATATATCGGTCATGTCCTACGAATGCAAAACAACAGAATACCACTACAGGCGCTCACTTGGGTTCCTGAGGGTAAGAGGAAAAAAGGAGACCAAAAGAAACACTCAGAAGAACAATAATAAGAGAAGGAAGAACGTTGGGATTAAACAATGTGCAAGAGCTAAGAGGAGTGGCGTCACAACGTACAACCTGGAGAGCACTGGTTTCTGCCTTATGCGCCGTGTTTGGTGCTTAAAGAATTTATTATTATTATTATTATTATTTTATATATATATATATATATATATATATATATATATATATATATATATATATATATATATATATATATATATATATATATATATATATATATATATATATATATATATATATATATATATATATATATATATAATTGATGCGTGATGCCATATGATGATGGATGGTATCCGCATGTCTGGTTTTGTGTAGTGTGTAGATGTGTTCAGTCAAAACAATGTTCATGCAACAATAACAGGGCAATCCACATAGGACGTCAGTAAACTCACGACGTATAAAGTCAATGAGTCTTGAAACAGCCGTTGACGTTTTTCTTCATTATTTGTCAGGTGAACAACTCCATCCTTTTCTATAACAGCCAGGAGATAACCAGATGTATGAGATCAGTTCACTCTCCTTAGTTTGACTTCAGCAAGACAGACACGTCTGCCGAAGTATAAATAATGTCCTCAAAAATATCCTCTAGATAATAAAGGTTTTCCAAACCTAGTTCATTTAACAAAGTAGCAAGTAATGGTCCTTGGTACCTGCATCAACCGATGCAGTACAATGCAGCGACATGTGAGCTGGGAAAAAACATCTCGTGACGACGACTTTCGCAGACAGGCTATGAATCGAAATCGCTCACGACCCAAAATCAATAGAGTTAATGAAAGAGTCAATTTACCTTGCTTTCATGAAATACACAGAAATATCACGCCTCCCGACATGTGGGAAACACTAGAGGTATTATCTCGAATAAACGAAATATCCATTAAGAGGACTACACATCCCTGACAGAACAAAAATAGCGGAGATCCCCTCTTCAACGAGGCATCTCTTTCGCCATTCCAAATCGCTCACTCCCACTAGTGGTGGGCGGAAACCGATCGACAAAAGAAGCAAGACAAGTCATGCGCAGTCCAGCGCAAAAACGACCACAGCTCAAACTTAACTGCATTCGATACCAACGCGAGAAGACAAATGCTTACCGAGAAAAGTGACTATAAATTCCAAGCAGTTGTTGCCCTTGCGTTATAAAACAGATATTGAAATAAAACGATGTTGCGAGAATTTATCACGCAACATATCACCACCTCCTCCCGATAAAAAAAAAAATGTGGAACATATTTTTTTTTTCAATATCAAAGAGCAAGCGATAAGCGGCTCAAAACGCACGAATATGCGCTGATAATTAACTAAATTGCCAAACAATAGGCTAATTATAGAGTGTCTGGTGAGGATATACCTCAACAGAAAAATAAATATGTCTCAAAAAATATTCACATCGGGGAGGTGTCACCAACACACATCACGTTAGCATGTAAACACAATATACGTATGCAAGTTACTATAATCATCATTAAACAGCATACTCTAATATTGTCTTTAAAAATGGATGTACAAATCTGATAGGAAAATTTAAATAGTACATTCTTTGACATGTAATGACATAAGTACATAGTAAAGTTAAACTACATGACGATCCAGGACATATGCTCTGGTATTCCGAGGGTAAGTACACAATCTAGAACTCGTAAGGTAAGTCCTCAGCTCAACAATGACATTCTGAGAAAGTACAAGCAATATAATGCTAATTAATAACTAATATGCTTCATAAGGTACAATACATTATTAATAATTGTGGCTGTTTAGTAAACTAACGGCCCTTATATTAACTACTCAGTCCTCCTCTATCATTTTAAAAAACGAACAGAAGAAGATGACAACAAAGCACGATAGTGTGTACATATAAAGTAAGTACAGATGTGCTAATCTATTGTAGAAATATAGGTGTGTTATGACTCTGTAATATATAGAAATATAGGACAGAAGTATTAGTTGGAGTCATGTGGGCATCTAGACAAAATGTCAGCCATCACATTATCCGCACCACGGATAGCTCGTACCGTGAAGTGAAAAGGTTGAAGAGCTATAGCATATCGAGTGGATCTCGAACTCTTCAAATTCTTAGTCTGAATAGCTGTAAGAGCTTTCTGATCAGTCTCTAGAATGAAATGTGCGCCCAGGAGGAATCTTTGTAGCTTTAGAATTGACCAAACCATCGCTAACAACTCACGGTCTAAAACCGAGTAGTTCCTCTCTGCCGCATTTAGTTTTCTAGAAATGTACATAACAGGATGCAGAGTATTTGCATATTCTTGCATCAGTGCTGCTCCAATCCCAGTGGATGAAGCATCACTCCGAAGAACAAAAGTCCTATCAAGAGTAGGTAATCTTAAGATGGGAGGAGAAGAAAATATATTCTTGATTTGGTCTAGTGAAGATTGGCATTCTTCAGACCAACGGACCAGATTAGGCGAACCTTTCTTCAACAATGTTGAGAGAGGTGCCATGATCGAAGATAAATTTGGAATAAATCTCCCATAAAATTGAATTAAACCTAAGAGACTCCTAACTTGTTTCTTCGTTTTAGGAACAGAGATGTTCAGTATTTTTGGAAGTATTGTGGTCTTCTGTCTTCAAGAGACCATGACCAACACGATGACCCAGGAAAGAGATTTCACCAAAACCAACAAAAGCTTTAGAAGGTTTTGCTGTCAAATTATTCTCACGTAGAGTGGACAGTAAGTCATATAACCCTAAATAGTGATCTTCCCAGGTATCACTGAAGAAGAGACAGATGTCATCTAAGTATGCGATGACATCCGAACGATGTGACAGAATTCGACGCATCATGCGAACGAAAGTGGCAGGGGCGTTCATGAGACCAAAAGGCATAACATTCCATTGAAATAGACCCCTAGGTGTAGAAAAAGCAGTAAGAGGTTTGGCATGCTCTGCTAAAGGCACTTGCCAATAACCTTTAGACAAGTCAAGTTTAGTGAAGAATCTAGAATTAGAAAGTCTAATCAGTAGATCTTCTAACAAAGGCATCGGTTCAGCGTCGAACTTTGTGACCTGATTCAATTTGCGATAATCAACGCAAATTCGTATGTTCTTATCCTTCTTCCGGACAATAACCATGGAAGAAGAATATGGTGAAGTCGATGGTTCAATTATATTTAATTGAATCATTTCATCCAATTCCTTTTCCACTTGCGACTGAAAGTGTATAGGAATAGGATACGGCCTAACCCTAATTGGATTATTGTCGGTAAGAATTATGTCATGTTCTATGACATCTGTGTGTCCAGGAATGTCAGTGAGAACATCCTGAAATGTTTGTAACATCGACGAGACTTGTCGATGTTCGTCACCAGAAAGATTAGGAGAAACAGAAACGTTTTTCCAAGATTCCGTGGATGTAATGGAACCACTGGAAGGGGAAGGTTGACATCAGAGAAGGTAGCTTCCTCATCCTGAATGACAGACAGGGATGAATAATGACCGTGAGGTGCAGGAGCATCATCCGTTGCCTGGAAAATAGGCAGCAAATAGTCCGGACGTTCGTGAAATTCCGAAAGCATGTTTATGTGGAAAGTTTTATGCTTTCCATCAATATCGACCACATAGTCAACATCGGAAATCCGAGAGACTATTGCATACGGACCTTTCCATGCAATAAGAAGTCTATTTTCCCTACTGGGGAGTAGGACGAATGCTTTGTCACCTGGACAAAGTTGTCGTAGACATCTATTCTTGTTAGCAAACTGCCTTGCCTTCTCTTTAGCAATTTCTGATGAAGCAGTTGCTAGCTTACATGCCTCAATGATCTTTTGTCTAAGAGCAATGACATACTCATATGAGGATTGAGTTTCATCGCTAATATCATCGGCAGTGATGAGATCGTGTAATAAAGACATAGGGCCGCGTGGACGCGCGCCAAAGACAAGTTCGAAGGGAGAAAATCCTGTGTGTTCATTAGGGACTTCTCTATAGGCAAAGAGAGCCGCGGGTAAAACCCTGTCCCAATCTTGAGGATGATCTTCAGTTATCTTACCAAGCAAAGTCTTGAGCGTTCTATTCAGACGCTCAACTAACCCATTAGACATAGGATGGTAGATACTACTGAGAGATCGTTCAATATGTAAGGTAGACATTACCTGTGACATAGTGTCAGATATATGAGTTGAGTGCCATGGTCTGACAATATTTCTCTGGGGAACCCCAAGCGAGAAAATATATCAACCAAAGAGCATCTGCGATATCTGTAGTAGATATGCTCTTAAGAGGAATAGCCTCTGGCCAACGTGTGCACATATCGACACATGTAAGGATAAACTGATGTCCTCTGGCCGACTTGACCTTAAAAGGGCCAATAATATCTATGGCCATTTTCTGAAACGGCCGAATAGGAATGTCAGCAGCCTGGATAGGCGCAGCATGTCGTGGTCCTCTAGATTTGACCTCCTGACATACCTTGCATGATCGGCAGTAAATACGAATGTCCTTATTGACAAAAGGCCAAAAGAAAGCCGCAAGGACTCTCGACTTCGTACGGGCAAAACCCATATGTCCAGCACATTGCGAGTCATGAGCATGTTGTAATATTTGGACTCTCATGCTCTTGGGAACAAGAATTTGCGAATGTGCCGACGTAGTCGAATCTTGTACCATACGTACAAGTACGCCGTTTCTCATTGCAATCCAAGATTTTCTATTTGTATCCTGATTCGGATCACCTTTCTTCGCAAGAACGAAGAATTTTTTTAAAGAAGGATCTTCTTCTTGCAATTTTATGAAAGAGTCACGAGTGATTACTAAGTGACTATCTTGGCTATCAACTTCATTATCACTATTCAGTGAAGTTTCGGGTGTTTGTAGAGCTTGTGCTCTTGTAACTACTGCATTTGTAGCTTGCATGTTATTATCTTCCCAAGCAGCAATCTGCTGTGGGGTACACTCCCTAACTCCGTGAATACGACCAATAATAAGGTCCGCAATAGGATTAGGTAAGAGACAAGCATGCACATCTCCAGTAAAGAAAGGAGTGGCAATGCGAATTACAGCAGTAGGATATTTTTCTAGAGTGCCGCCAAATGTGACACATTTAATAACCCTTCCTGTAGCACAAGATGGATCTACAAGCGATTGTCTAACACCAATAGTGGTGCATCCGGAATCGAAAAGTAGTGAGACCGGAGTATCATTAACAAGACCCTTATGTAGAATTAAAGAACCCCTCCCGTCATGCGCAACAGCAGCAGGAAGAGCGGGAAGTGGGTGACCACAACTCAAAGTAGTTATGGTACCCGGTTCGAATAAAGTACTGCATTGGGGGCATTTGTTTGCTCTCTCAAAGTCAAAAGCAGAACTAGTGACAGCGTCAAAGTTTTTACTATCAACAACATGATTACAGGCTCCCTCAGTTTCCTGTTGTACAGCATTAGCCTGCTGATATCTCTTTTTTTTTTGTGTTGAGATCTACCCCGACTATTATTACCTCTGAAGTTATCAGAGTTATTATTATCTCTGCAGTTATTATTGTCTCTATTGTAATTGTTATACTGGTTCGAATTCCAGTTTCCACGATTACTATCATGTTCACATTGATGCGAACATCTATTTGTTTGGTTCTGAGGTCTTCGGCAGGAATAACCTCTATTACCATATCCTCTTTTGAAATGCTTATAATTATTAGGGTGATAGTAACGAGTACTATCAGGTTGTCTCCAATTCTTCGAAGAAGAATCACCATGAAATTGATTTCCATGATTTTGACAGAAATTACCGCTACTCTTTCTATCAAAATTTTGTTGGGATCTACGAGCAAAGTTTTGACCATACGGAGCTGCCGAAGCAACTGGTAAACCTTCTTTCACCTTAGAGTTACCCATGGTTATGTGTGGGTGCGCAGTTACGTATTGGCAACAGAAATCTTCCATTTCTTTTATTGTTTTAGGTTTACGTTCATGAAGGAAAGCAAGGAAAGACTCATTGACAGACGACATGACTTTGTCTCTAAGTATTAAGTCCATAAGTCCTTCATAAGTTTTTTCCGTCTTAGATAGTTCAACCCATCGTGAGAAAGTAATGCGTATTCTTGCAATAAACTCGGAGAATTCAACTCCATTTTCAGGTAACATGTTTTTAAATTGTAGACGATAGCCGTCTTCGTTAAGCTGATATTTCTTAACAAAGCGGCCCTGACAACCTCATAATTGTTCTTGTCAGGTTCATCCACCATATTTAATATACTTAGAGCTTTACCTGTCAGTATCCCTGATAACTGATAAACATATTTTTGCTTTGTCTATGTTATGAGCTGTACATGCTTGTTCAAATCTGTCCAGATAGAACATTATGTCATCGCTGGAAGGACTAAATGTTGGTAACTTAATCTTAAAAGTATCATTATTAGCCTTACCAGAAGATGAACCCTTGTTTGAATCATTACCATTACTCATGCTTGTCAATTTCAATTTTTCCAACTCTAAAGCTAAGACCTTTTCTTCATGTTCCATTTTTGCTTTCTCTTTCCTCTCATCAGACTCTCTCTGTAATCTTCTTTCCTCAGCCTGAGCCTCTTTTTGAAGTCTTTCATTTTCAGCTTCTTTTTCAAGTCTTTTATTTTCAGCCTCTTTTTCAAGTCTTTTATTTTCTGCCTCTTTTTCAAGTCTTTTATTCTCAGCCTCTTTTTGAAGTCTTTCAGCTTCTAGCTGTAGATGGAGTTTTTTCTCCTCAGCTTCTGATTCCCTTTTTTGTTTTTCCATTTCCATTTGGAATCTTTTTTCATCCACCTGCATCTGCAGTTTCTTTTGTTCAGCTTCCATTGCTTTATCATATCGAGCAGTTGCAAATTCTTCTAACTTATCACCAGTCTTCCCAAGCAATTTACCCTGCTCAATAAAGTGCTCAAATGTAGACATGTTGTCTAACATATGAGTCCAAAACCTGAAATAATTAACTAATTTATTTCAAACCTAAGTGTAACAAGTCTTAATTAAGCACTTGTATATTCACATCACCTTATTATCCCAGTCTCTGTGGGAAACAAGTCTCCAATCAAAGAACTTGTATATGAAATATCAGCACTCAATTCTTGATCATAAGTGCACTTCTCATTCAATAGTGCACGACACTATTCATCATTCATTTATCATCAGTATAGTAGTAACAGTGCATTAGCATAGCCCATTAACTAATTACTATAACTGTAAACAATGACTATGTAAACACATGCAGAATGTAAACATTGAAAATGTAAACAATACAAACAATGTAAACAATAACAATGTAAACAATAACAAAGATCAGCAACAATACAAAAACTTTCGCAGAAATCAACTAAAAATAAAGCAGAAATTAATGAAATATCACAAAAAATGTGACGATATCTGCGATAGAATTAAACAAAATACATGACACCACAGTGTATAAACAAAAATGTTGTATGAAACTAAATTATAGACAAGAGTAGGCTAACAAACACAAACAAATCAAAACAAAACTAAAGAATGCGAAATAATAACGAAAACAATATTAAAACATGTCATCACAGCTAACATAAATAGCAACAGAAGTCGCTTAGCAAATTCCAGTATCGGAAATTTGCAAACCTTACAGAAAACGCTCACAATAGACGACCTCTATGACGTGGCATAATCTAACGGAGACACCACCCAACCGAGAACCCGCTGAAATATAAACATATAGAATGAGATGATACACAGAAGACTCAGCAGAAGTATAAGGGCACAGTTTACATACAAACAGGCCACTTAACTTATAGGCTTCCAATCGTAGAACAGCAGAAAAACGGATGTCAATCAACGTCCTAAAGAGCGAAGCTCCAACGATGATGGCACATCTGAACTGCTTCCACTGCTAACACGATGGTACAAGAGCTTCTGACATACTGTGTGTTGAGTTGTTTCGGCACTTGACCTTCTAATCCAAAAGTAAGTTGATGGAAATCGGTACTTGGCCTTCTTCAGAAAACAACCCGTTTCAACCGGCACTTGACCTTCTCAAAAAAACGACAGCACTGGAACCTTGACAGCAGCAACTTGCTTGACTTGCGTAAAAGATAACAGCAGTCCGAGTTATCCGGCAACATGTAACAACGCCGGGTACTGTCAAATTCTTGTTTCCGTCAAAAAATTGAAATTTTGACTTTTACCGGGCAACGCCGAGTACTTTGAAAATTTTGAAGATGTTGACTGTATTGAAGAATGTTAATTTCTTGAAGGATGCTGATGAATTCTTGTTGAAAATGAAGTGGGTAAGGGACCCCGTGTTTGCTGGTACCAGAATCAAACCAGCTTATGGCCACCAAATGATGCGTGATGCCATATGATGATGGATGGCATCCGCATGTCTGGTTTTGTGTAGTGTGTAGATGTGTTCAGTCAAAACAATGTTCATGCAACAATAACAGGGCAATCCACATAGGACGTCAGTAAACTCACGACGTATAAAGTCAATGAGTCTTGAAACAGCCGTTGACGTTTTTCTTCATTATTTATTGTGGACGCCACAGTGACAAAATGGTTACGCAAATGTGTAGGCACATCAAACAGTCATTATCACAGCAACATTCAATACAGCAATAAACGGTAGACAGCATTACAATGATGAGTCAGATGCATGTTATATTTCAAAGTGCTGTAAATGTAGTCAGGTGAAAAAACTCCATCCTTTTCTATAACAGCCAGGAGATAACCAGATGTATGAGATCAGTTCACTCTCCTTAGTTTGACTTCAGCAAGACAGACACGTCTGCCGAAGTATAAATAATGTCCTCAAAAATATCCTCTAGATAATAAAGGTTTTCCAAACCTAGTTCATTTAACAAAGTAGCAAGTAATGGTCCTTGGTACCTGCATCAACCGATGCAGTACAATGCAGCGACATGTGAGCTGGGAAAACATCTCGTGACGACGACTTTCGCAGACAGGCTATGAATCGAAATCGCTCACGACCCAAAATCAATAGAGTTAATGAAAGAGTCAATTTACCTTGCTTTCATGAAATACACAGAAATATCACGCCTCCCGACATGTGGGAAACACTAGAGGTATTATCTCGAATAAACGAAATATCCATTAAGAGGACTACACATCCCTGAAAGAACAAAAATAGCGGAGATCCCCTCTTCAACGAGGCATCTCTTTCGCCATTCCAAATCGCTCACTCCCACTAGTGGTGGGCGGAAACCGATCGACAAAGAAGCAAGACAAGTCATGCGCAGTCCAGCGCAAAACGAACAATAATATATAATATATAATATATATAATATATAATATATATATAATATATATATATGATATATATATATTGCTAAATGTGATGTCATAATAGTCATCTTGCGTCATCTGATTAGGGAGACTGGTTAAAGATTTTCCTGGAAATCCCGTCTTCGATGCAGGGCACATTCAGTTGGCATTTATAACGCTACATCCAACGTTAGCTGCACAATTAATTTGAACCCCCCCCCCCCCCCCCGCACCCTTACCTGAAATGATTCACATGTGGTGATCCTTACTCCTAAACTGTGCTCGAGTGGCAACTGTGAAAAATGTAGACAGTATGCCTAACGCTATCTATTAGCATAATTAACTGAGGGTTTTTGTTGAGAAATCAAATTGAAATCTCAGACTCGCTACATTTTCTAATATCGTAATAAATATGCCACTGAGTAAGCAAAAGTCTGACGCAATGTTTTGAAAATACAGATGAAGGTGAAAGTATAAGTTACATCCAGAAACAGGGGTAGTGAGCAAAATTAAATCTTGAGAAATTGGTCCAGGAAACGATACTGAAAACTGAACGATGTAATAATTAAGAGAAAGAAGAACGAAAGGCAAATGCCAGTAATAGAGAGTGCTAAAGAGATATGAGGAACATAGAGAACCAAAGAAATGTCAGTAATAGAGTGAGCTAACAAGATCAGCAACAGAGAGAAATAAAGAAATGAATCAATACATAATTTTTTTAAACATTACAAGTAACAGAAAGAACTAAATCAATGTCAGTAGTGGGAAGAACTAATGAATTTTCCAGATTCAGAGAAAAATAAAGACATGACAGTAACAGAGAGAAGTAAAGAAATTTCAGTTATGGAAAGAACTAAAAGAAGTACCGGAAACAGAAAGAACTAAAGAAATGTCAATAATAAAGGGGACTAAAATGGTGCCACTAACAGAGAGAACTAACGAAATCAGTGAAATAGAGAACTAAAGAAATGTCAGTAATAGAGAGGACTAAAAGAGGTACCAGTAACAGACAGAACAAAGAACAAATGACAATGATAGAGAGAACTAAACAATGTCAGTAATAGAGATAACTAAAGAGAATAGTAACCTAGAGAACTAAAGAAATGTCATTAACAGAGAGAACCAAAGAAGTGCCAGTAATATAGACGACTAACAGACGTACCAGTAATAGAGAGAACTAGAAATTTCAATAGCAGAGAGAAGAAAAGAAGTGTCAGTAATAGAGAGAACTAAAAGAGATCAGTAACAGAGATAACTAAACAACGTCAGTAATAGAGATCTAAAACAGATCAGTAACAGT